>CM035437.1:124556257-124761257 GCA_020310875.1 Ceratopteris richardii
TTAACGCTAGCTCGCACTCTCTCATTATCGAAAACAAAACAAATGAGTGCTTCTGCCTGAGTTAACGCTACCTCGCACTCTCTCATCACACTAAAGCATGCTCAACACCACTCAACATGACACCATTATGGGACTATGGACACAAAACTCCATGCGATTTTGATCTTTAAATGAACAAACTATCATGAAACTGATATGAGGAAGCGAAGAGTAAAAGAGAAATCCAAGGTTCATTCTGGTCACTTTGTGAAGGATACTTGCAAAGACAATGGCTCCAAGGATCTCGTGCTAGCTCTCTGTCTCTCTCGCTCTCTAATTAGATCATAATAGTTTAAGTTCGTAATAATGTGCAACGTGAAGATTTGTGTTGTTTATAGACTTCCATTTTATTTCAGAGAGGGACCAACCATATCAAGTTAACGCAGGGGGTTATATGAAGTCTTGGTAAATTTTAGCAATATGGAGGCAATAATACACAGCAGATACGAGCTGTAGTGAATTCGTTTTATGTAAACTTCTATGGATAATCAACATTCTCAAGCAGAGGAGGATAGCAAATAATTTAATCGTACGTCAAATGGAAAAGCCACAGAGGAATTTAGTGAAGTGATTAATGGGGGATTATAATAGAAAAATAATCGCAAGTGATCGGCCACAATAGAAATGTGTGGTAATCCCTCGGAATTTCGAGGTTATTGTGTAAGATATCTGCGAGGATTGAAACTGCAAGGAGATAGCAAAGCATTGGAGACTGAAGATAAGTGCATGAGATGCAGTTTATTAGGAGTATTATTTATTTTTATGATTATCATTAATTATATGATAGCACCAGAAAGCATCATAAGCGAACCAAAAACATCGTAAGCTGATAAAAAAAAGCACCGTAATGGAACCGAAAAAGCACCGTAATGCCAGGACAAAAAGCACCTTAATGGGATAAAAAAAGCTCTGTAATGCCAGGACCAAAAAGCATTGTAATGGGGCCAAAAAAGCACCATAATAGGATAAAAAAAGCACCGTAATGCCAGGACCAAAAAGCACCATAATGGGACCGAAAAAGCATCCTAAAAGAGCAGAATGAAAAGCATTGTCGATATCATGCCTGCTTGCATGAGCACGAAAATTGATTGGTATGCATAGCAACATAGCTTGCTGAGTTCGTGAATGCCAAGTCCCTTCTCTTGCATTCTATCAGCGCATCGAGGTCGAGTCAGCAGTGCTCGTTCTTTTGGGAAATGTGCGATTTGTCCTCCACAATAGCCTATTTGTTTGCCACTTCCTCGCTTAAACTCAGAAATTTGTTAGTATATCATTTGGAATGACAAAGACACAGGAGGTGATACATACGAAGACTAACATTAAGTGATTCATTCTCATTATTTATTTTCACCATCCATTCTCAATGGAGGAGGAAAGGAAAAACCCCGACATAGTTGCGATGATGAGCAATGTGAGAAAAGGTGGTTACAATGTGTAGAATGCCATGGAAACATACATGCATCATTGTGGGCCGCATTGCCCAACGCAATACATAAGCAAGGCCAATAGTGGCGCTATAGATTCTGAGAGAAGCAAAAATTCTTCGCAGAGCATAGACGGTGAGGTGTGTGCAGCCATAATGGACCAGAAAATGACGTAGAAAAACTCAATCGCGATGTGCACATGCTTTCATGTATACTCTGAGATGGTATGCAAACAAGTAGCATATAATCTTGTCACAAAAATCATGAGGATGTCTGCAATAGGGAGTGCGCCCTCCCGTTACATGCGGAGGAGGGAGAGAATTAGTGCGCATTAGAATGGATGAGGAGCGTTGAGATCTTATGGATGTACATCAACAGCGGGTCGTGCATCAATGTAGTAACGAAGCGACGTGCAGATGTTCGTAATCAAAATAGTATGCACAGAATACCAGTGTTACCGCATACGGAGTAGAATGTGCAGCAAAGTTCAACGTTCCCTGCATCATGATGCATTGCAGAGAATGTAGTCCGCAAAACTGGATATGGTCTTTGCATGCAGCCCTTTTCTAGCCGGTAGAGCCAAGGGGGGGTAAGTCCAGATGGCGCCAGTGTTAACGGGAGAATGGCATTCTCACCCGTTACAGGAGGAAGGACAGAAATGCATACTTACAATAGATAGTGTACAGAATTGACAAAGGAGATGAGGTAGAAAGAGAATACCGACATGAATCCATGACAGAGCCATTCCAGAATGCACTCTATCTTTTATTAAGCCAAGTGATATATTTATACAACTTTTCACACCCATTTGCATCGCATAACATGACTTTTCATCGCAACCCTTCATAGACCCTTCAATTTGAGCCTTAATTAAACTATAAAATAGCAACACGTACATGCCACTTTAACAACATACATGCATACATATGCATAAATAATGCATATACATATGCATACATACATAATACATGCATACACACACATATGCATACATAATGCACATGCATATGCATAGATACATGCATACACATACACACACATAGACAAATACACACACATACACACACATATGCATACATATGCATACATAATGCACATGCATACACATACACACACATAGACACATACATACACATAGACACATACACACACATATACACACATATACACACATATTTACACACACATACACATACACATGCATACACACACATACACACATAGACACACACACACATACACACACACACGTACACACACATATGCATACATACATGTTTACATGCATACACACATACACACAGATCCATATGCACACAGATCCATATACACACATAGACACACACACACACATGTAGAGAGAGACACACACACACATACACATACACGTAAAGAGACATACACACACATACACATACATGCATACATATGCATACATAATGCATATGCATATGCATACATACATACTTACATGCATACACAAACATACAAACATATACACACACATACACACACATGCATACATATGCATACAAATGCATAGACACATATATACAGATACACATGTATATACACATAGACACACACACACACACATAGACACACACACACACACATAGACACACACACACATAGACACACACACACATGGACACATACACACATATATATATGCATAGACAAACACATAGAGACATACACACATATATATGCATACACACACATAGAGACATATACACACACATACACATGCATGCATACATATGCATACATACATACTTACATGCATACACACACACATACACACACATGCATACGTTTGCATACATAATGCACATGCATATGCATACATAATGCACATGCATATGCATACATAATGCACATGCATATGCATACATAATGCACATGCATATGCATACATAATGCACATGCATATGCATACATAATGCACATGCATATGCATACATAATGCACATGCATATGCATACATACATGTTTACATGCATACACACACTCACATATACACCATACACATATACACACATACATATGTACACACACACACACACACATATATATATGTATATATATTGATTTCTAACCCATTTTGTTTTATATGTTAGGCATTATGGATCCTAGTAGAGAGAGAAATGCTAAACTCACTCTCATAAAAAGTCTTATGAGAGCAAAAGTTCCTTCTGATACTCTAGGGGTCATCATGCATGAGTACTCAGAGATGCCTGATGATGAGCTGGATTATACGATCCAGATGCTTACCCAACGATCAGAGGAGGGCTCTTCTGCGGCTCCACATGCAAGAAGACAACTATCTGCTCATAGGTATGTTTTTTTTCATAAAAATTTTTAATGATATTATAACACATATTTTTATTTATTTTTATCTATTTATTTTCAGGACACTTATACCACCTCCAGATCATGATAGCAGAGCAGAGTTGCCTATGAGGACATGCATAGGCACCTTAGGGCTAGAGTGCGATATAGAGCCAGAGGGGAACATTGTGTACATAGGGAATGGATTGGAGTTCAAGAGAAGAATGCGAGCATTATGCGACTCTTACCTGCACCTTGTCCACTTACCGTGGAAGTAAGTATAAATTTTACATATAAATTGAAATAAATATCTTATGTTTTATTTACATGATTTTTTAAATTTTTGTAGTGAGCATGATGAGAGGGATAAAAAATACGTACTTAGTTCACTTGAGACAGAGTTTGGGACAGGATGGTCGCATAAGTGGTGTCTAAAGGACACTTATGGCTCATCATCGCGATAATGCACGGTACGCATTGCTTTTATGTATATATATGTGGATATGAGTATATGTGTTTATGTATGTATGTATGTATGTATATGAGAGAGAGAGACAGAGAGAAAAGAGTGAGACTAGAGGTACAAATACACACATATACATCATACATGCACATTTACACACATATACACATACATGCACATTTATACATACACACACATACATGCACATTTTTACACACACATACACATGCATGCAGTTACACACATATAATGAATACACATAGACACATACACATACTCACATACACATACACATACACATGCATAATCATATGTACATGCACATAGACTCATATAATCATATTTACATGCATATATACATATACACATGCATATATATACACACACACAAAACATGCATATGCACATATAGATACACATACATACACAACACATGCATACACACAAATAAATAAATAAATAAATAAATAAATAAATAAATAAATCCTATTTCAAAAATCCTAATTTGAAAACACTAATTTTGATATTAGGGTTTTAAAACCCCTAATTTAAAAACTCCAATTCAACCTTTTAGCCATATGATTGAAGTATATGTACACATTGCATCTATTCCTCCGACGTCCTACTAGAGAGATGTCTCTCCTCCCAACCTTATGCCTCTATATATAGCTACTCAAATCAACGAGGATCATAATATATATAAAGATATATACACCATGTAGATACACATACATAAATATAAAATGGAGTGGATATATTATGCATCACATATACATGCCTACATGCACACATAAATATATATATACATGCATACATATTTACATGTACACATTTACACATAGACACATATACATATATACATGTACACAATTATAAACATTTGCATATATTACATGAATACATGAATATTTTACATAAATGCATATGCATATATACACATATGCATACTAACACATGTATACATATATCACACACATGCACACACATACATATACATAAAATACATATATATGCATACTAACATATGTATACATATAATACACATGAATACATACACATATGCATACATACATGATAAAATTTGCTCCTCGAAGATAAATCTATATATAAAATAATTAGGCATACCCCCTAGCTTCATGTTCTAACTTAAAAGAACATGATTTCATCTCTCTAGTAGGATTCATCGTTATTCAAGTTAATAAAAAATCTATTATTTGATATCCATTCAGAAGCTTCAAGTTATTGATCGATAACTAGAGTAAAATTTACTATCTAATCTGCTCATATGTTTTCATTATTGCCATCATTTTGGTAAGACATCAATATAGTCTCATCTTCATTATCCTTATTGATTTCATTTATTTCTTCTATTGTTAAATCTGTGTTCTCATGAGTCACATCATATATTGATGGATTAATATCAATTTCTGGTAATTCCTCTTCCTCATCAGTAGAATCAGCATGTAGACAATTATCCTCTTCATCGAAAAGATTAGTATCATTATCACGTATAATGATTCTAATTTCTCTTTCAGATGTTGATGTATCAGTATCTAATGTTGAATCATCAAGAGGACTTTCTTCGATCTCTCTAACAATAAATTGTTCAAACAATGACCTACCTCTAGGTTGTACATGAATGACTTGCCACCAAGGGTAAGCATCTGGGTTTTTATAAAAAAATGCTTGTTCAATATGCCTAGGAAGAATATATGGTTCTTTAGTAGATCCCATTACCTTGGAAGAATCAATTGCCCAAAACCCAGATAATTCCTTTCTCAATGTGGAATTACTACCTTTATACTCGGCTCGAAACCAGTCAACCTTCAAAATGACCTATCAAAATATATAAAAACAAAAACCCATTATCATGTGCTTAAAACATAACTAACTCTATCATAAAAAATATAAACTTTTTTCTACCTGTTTGAATGTACGAAATGAAATTTCGTAGATACCAACAATAGTTCCTACGTAACCAAGTTCGCCATCTATAAGGTTCGTGTCTTTTGAGATAGCACGTGATAGTTTCCTGAAAGAAGCAACAATACTAGAATCCTCTGTTTTATGTAAAGAATCAATGGCTTTGATTCTAATATGCCGTCCAAAAGCCCACATATTAGTGAACATTCAAGCCTGCAAAAGAAATTCAATTAGTAAATAGAAACTAATATACATATATGAAAAAAGTAGAATATTATTAAAATAAAATTACCTTTCATTCACAACCTATCATTAACTCTCTCTGCTCATTTGAGATTTCTTCATTATTTGCGTTGGCGTGTTGCAAAGAACTATATAGCCAATCCGTGAAAGAGGATATATCTGTAATCTCATTATTATCGAGATTATGTCCATATCTTTTGTTTTTTTGCCTTTTACTTCAAAGCTTTTGAAGTTCCTATTCGTACTCGCTAAGGAATGCTTGCATGCATTCGCTATTATATGCTACAAAAGTAGAAATATCATTTTTTTCTTGAAATGTAAATAAGAATGGAACTCCCTTACTTGATAATACCTCATCTGTTGTTTTTGAAGAAGACTCATTGGTCCATGCACGTGGAGCTTCTTCATGAACTCTTTCAAGGTACTCACTAACGTAATACATGCACTCTTCAAGCATCCAACCCTTTGCCATATATCCTTATGGTTTCGCTCTTTGTCGCACATAACCTTTTAATATTCCCATACATCGCTCGACCCAAAACATCCATCGAGTGTTGACAACACCTGCAATCTCTATTTCATCTACAAGATGGACTAATAAATGAACCTGAATATCAAAAAATGAAGTAGGAAATTCTTCCTCCATCAAACATAGTAGCTCTTTGCATTCGCGTTTTTTTTTTGTGGATCGAGTTTTTGTCAATCTCTTTGGATGTAATCCACCTATACATATCATAAAAAAAATTATAAAGAAGTTAATTCAAAAATAAAAGATATCCAATATTCATACATTTTAAATATACAAGTATCATAATTACCTTATAAGTGATCCAAGACAACATATCACATCTCGTACTCCTTTCGTTGTAACCAAAGGTAAAATATGTTTCAAAAAGTTATGCCAGTCATGGGTCTTTAACCCAGATAAGCTCTTATCATCCATAGTAAACATGTTTTGAAAAGATGCTCCATATCCTGTAGGAGTCTTAATCAATTGAATTCTATTGTTGATAGTCTGTATCTCTTTTGTTGTAAGTACCCAAGGAGCAGGTGCATAAGTCGTTTCCTGTCGATGTCTATCAAAAACTGGCCATAACTTTGGTTTTGATTTTTTATCTTTCAAATCATTCCTTGATGCTATGGTATCTTTTTGTCCAAGAAGATGCTGCCATAGTGAATAACCAATATTTTTGAATATATGCATAGAATCAAGAAGATGACATACTTTTAACTCTTTCCAATACTCCAAAGAATACCATATTGATATGTTCTCTGCGAGTGCCAATTTTCCTTTACCTCTCTTCATATACTCATTATCTTCATCATCATTGAAGATTACTGATTCTGGATCTATCAGAGGTCCATCTGTCCATTTTTTATACCAATCCATAGGCGTCATAGGTTTTGGACACTGACCTGTTTGAAGCTTTCTATTAAAATGTATCACTTCTCTTTTAGATCTTAATGGATGATCATCAGGCAAGAATCATCGATGTCGAAGATAAATATTTTTGTTGAGATTCTTACTATAGATTGATCTCAACCAATCACCACAATATGGACAAGCTTTATAACCGTTAGTAGATAAGTGTCCATTCAATTCAAGTTCTTGTTCTTACCTTATCTGAAGTAAGAATAAAAACCTGCATTGAATGGACACTTTTTGTTTGCCCATCCTTTAAAATTATTTTTCAATCCTTCAAAATCTTCAAGATAAATTTGCTCCTCCCATTTTACATATGACCTAATACCTTCCTTGGTAATTGCTACTTAATATTTGTATTAAAAAGAATTAGCAGCACAAATATTAGGTCGACTAAAAAAGGAGAAACATATGTGTCAAGAAGATTCTAAAGGTTGGGTGGACAATTCTAAAGGCTAGATGGAAAAAACATCTTCATTCGATACAGGTATGTATAATTTGACCTTACTCTCATAACATGTGTATGTGTGTGTGTGTTTATATGTGTGTATACATTCATGTATATTATGTGTATGTTTATATATGCATGTATTTATATATATATATAATTATGCATATATATATATATATATAGAAAATTGAAAATTATACCTTAATAGTGTCGAAACAAATACATTACTCCATCCAAAACGATTTTGAAGATTGGGAATAATTAAGCTCGCACTTAGTCGTGTCAAAAAACTTCCTTCATATACATGCTTTAGACATTCCTCTCGAAGATATTTCTCATTTTTAGAAATATCAATGCTCTCACTGTCATTTTGATACCGATCCCCAATAAAATCTACCGTGCCATCATTTTCATCATTGTCGCACAAATCTTGTACTTTATTTTCTTTTGAATATAGATCTTTCAACCTTGCATATTCCATAGGATTACTTTTGTGTAGCCTCCTCATAGAAGCTTCTAATAAATGAGGTCTTACTGGCAATTGTGAATGGTGTGGAGGAATATCATCAACATCATACGTTGGAATCTACACATATAAATAAAATTCATTAGTATTCCATAAATGAATAAAAAGTAAACTTTAAATATAAAATTAAACATATAATTTATTAAAAATGGATAGAAAATTTTTATTCTCTCTAGCTAAAAGGTTCTCTTGGAGGCGTACGCCATCCATAATTCACTAATAGTTCATCACTTGCATGTAATGTAGTAATAGCATTGACAACTATGTATCTTGATACATCTCTACTCATGTATGGTGATTCATGACTATTTTCACGCTCCTCAAATATGCAATTAGTCCTTGAACTATTATGTAACCCTCGACTACTATTTATTAAACCTACTATATTTCCATGTGTGTAAGGTCTTCCATCAATATATAATCTTTCATTTTCTGCATGTAAAATCCTTCTACTAGTAAGGGATGCTACATTCAAGCATATTCCATAAGTACTCATGCTTTGAACATAACGTGAAAGTCGATGCCAATCTCCCCATCCATATATAGGACCACAAAATGACATAAGAGTGACTTTAGAGTTTGGAGGGACATACAAATCCTCTACAATAAAGAGACCATGACCAGCATTAGTAATAGTGGAAGGAGCAATCCTATAGCGATTATCCCAAAAGTTGATAACCTCTCCATCTAAAGGAAGTGGCCCTCTATTCCATCCTCCATATCTTCTTCTATTATATGTTTGTACTAAAGAACGATCAGGAGCTGGCAATGGATAATCTCCAACCATTTCAGTCTCTAAACTACGAGGTAGAGGATTTCTAGAAACCTCTGCTTGTAATTGATGAACAACAAGTCCATGACGTGTACGAGGTATATTAACATTATGAGAAAAATTATCATGATCATCATCATCGAGCAAGTATTCCTGTATATCAACAGTAATTTGATTTTGTATATGGTTTTTAAATAAAATAATGATATTAAATTATATAAAAAATACATACCCAAGCATTATCACATTGACCACGTGATGGTGCACGCTCAAAAGTACCATACTCTCCCTCATGTTCAATACATTCCAATCATGGTCTTCGATACGTGCCATAACAAGAGTTACACCAACATATAATATGCTCTTAATAGTAAAATTCATCATAATTCCTATCGGAGGACACATGTGAAGTCGTTGCATGGGTAGGAGGTGGTGGAGTACCCTCTGATTGATCAGAATCTGATTATAATAAGAAACAAAAAAATATATAAGTTATGTATCCATCAAATATATTTAAAATTAAATGTTTGATATACTTACAGTATATAGTCATTGCACGATGAGGAGACGGTGGTGGAGTTCCATCTGATTGATCAAAATCTACAAATAATGGTATTTGATATTAATAATATAATTATTTAGATACACAAAAAATTCACATATACATATTTACACATACACATATTCACATATGCACATTTACACATACACACATATTCACATATACACAAATACACATTATTGTGGGATAAATGCATGTATTTTGTATGAATGAGTGTATATGCATGCATGTGTGTGTATGTATATATGTGGATATGTATATGTGTGTTTATGTTATATGTATGTATATGTGTATATGTATGCGTATATGTTTGCATGTATATGTGTATGTGGGTATGTGTATGTGTATGTGTGTGTATATATGTGTATGTATTCTAATTTTTTTTCTGTTTGAGATTAAATTAACAGGAGATATTGTATGGTGGAAAAAAATAAGAGGCGACCTAACATACCACCTGAGACATGGCAGCTTTTTCGTAGACAGCTACGTCTTTAGGAGTCATTTCCTCAGTAGAAGGTATACAAATTAATAGTTTATATTTATAATTTTCATATATTTTAGTATTTTTTTACATTTAATGTATGTATTTCTTTTGTCTTAAATAAATAGGCTGCTGCAAAGAAGAGAGTGGAGTCGGGCCACACATCGCACCTAGGCCAAATGGGCCATCATGGTTTTGTAGCTACATTTGTAAATATATGTGTTATTGTGAGCATATTTTTTATTTAAGTTAAAATGCAAGCAGCTAATCTTTTTTATTTGTTTCAATGTAGCGAAAGGATTATGGCCGATATCCTACGAAACATGAGATCGAGTATGCTACACATTTTGGATATCGGCATTTGAGCGAGTATATGCGAGATCATCCGGATGCCTTTGTGAGTATTATTAAATTTTATATAATTATTTTATTTTTATGAATGGTTTAATTGTTTTACTTATTTATGTTTGTTATATGTAATACAGGAGTATTATGGAGAGGAAGATATGGATGAGGTGGAGAGATAGACACAGGAGGGACGATCTCGATCATCACAAGGTGATCATGATGATGAGGATGAGGATGAGGATGATCAGGATGATCATGATGCTTTTGATGATGATGATGATGATGATGATGATGATGATCATGATGATGATGATTAGGATTCTAGTTGATTATGACATTGGATTATATGTATTTACATTGATATATATATATATATATATATATATATATATATATATATATATATATATATATATATATATATATATATATATATATATATATATATATATATATATATATATATATATATATATATATATATATATATATATATATATATATATATATATATATATATATATTATTTTATTTTTTTTTCATTTCAGTTATGTTTTGAATTGTGTGTATGGTATTAAGTAATGAAGAGTTTTGTTCTATTGATTCTTATTATTGTTTATATTAAGCATGTGTTTTAATACTTTAATTATATAATTCATTCATATGTGTGTACGTAAGTGTATATGTATGTGTGTGTATATGTATGTATGTGCATGTGTATGTGTGTGTATATGTATGTATGTGCATGTGCATCTGTATGTGTGTGTATATGTATGTGCATGTATATGTGTAACTCTATGTGTATATGTGTGTATGTGCATGTATATGTGTATATGTATGTATGTGCATGTGTGTGTGCATGTGTATATGTGTGTACATATGTGCATATATATGTGTATATATGTGTATAATGTATGTATATGCATGTGTATATGTATGAAACATGCATGTGTATGTGGATGCATTTCCATTTGCATCCATGTGCATGCATGTGGATGTGCATATACATGTATTTATGTACATATTAATGTGTGTATGATATGCAATAATGCATGCATGTAAGTCTTTTTATGTGGTTGTAGAAATGTTTGTGCATATGCATGTGTATGTGTGTGTATGTCTAAGTGTATGTGCACATGTATCTGTGTGTATATATGTGTGTGTATGTGCATGTGTATATGTGTATATGTGTGAACGTGCATCTTCATCATGTATAAGTGCATATGTGCATATCAGTAAGTATGAGTATGCTATCTAATGAAAATAACACAATTCAAATGATAATACAAAGAATAGAAATTGTACGTGCAATAATTAGCCATACTTTTTGCTTGGTTAGCTTCTTGAATAAACTGCAATAAAGAGAGAAAGAAGAGAGAGAGAGAGAGAGAGAGAGAGAAAGAGAGAGAGAATTCAAAGAGAAAAGACGTAGAAAGAGAGAAACAGAGACAGAGAGAGACAATAAGATAGAGCTTAGGCAAAACAACAATTCTGCATATACTTGTTTTAGCTCGTAAGCACAACGCAATTGCGAACGTTGGAGAGCTCTTCAATCAGATGCGTGAAAATGCCGATCAAAGAGTCTCCAATGTTTTAATTTTTTTTGTCAACAGACCATCATGTAAGTGATGGTAACGCGTTGTAAAAACCACTGGAATTGGCATCGCATAAGTGACATTTTTTAGCATTGCTTATGTGATGCTTTTTAAAACCGTTGTGTTAGCGATGCTCTATGTGAGCATCGCACACCCCGTCACGCCATATGTCGAAAAAAACATCGTTTCGCTCATTGTTTAATCGACGGTTCATGCGCAACACTCATTGCGACACAATTTGCAATTTTATAGCGATGAAATTGTGTTGCCATAACCGTCGCTATGCACCCGTATTCCTTGTAGTGGACTGAGGGGGCGACCAAGGCATAGACCTTGGTATACCTTGTCATCCGAGTCACTAAAGTCACCGTTGGCTGCGCGCGAGAGAGGACCTCAACGATCAAGGAAGATAGAGGTTCCCGGTACTTCCCTGGAGGTCAGCCATCCTAGTACTGTTCCCCCCAGAGCTCGCTTAACCGTGACAATCTCTTGCCACTAAGCTACACTCTTGTGGTGTCTGAAGAAGGGGAAAGACTAAGGTTGATATTACCTTGAGCATGTTTTGGTCCCTCAAAGCTTCATTCTTTGCTTTGCGATTTTGCAGTACTTTTGCACATAGTTCTCTTCACACAAGTCCGTGAACATCAAGAAGAATGTTCTTTGTACTTACTCTGACAATAAATATCAACCTTTGGGGCTGTGTTTTTCAGCTGCACTCGCAAAACTATAGGTTTCTTAAAAGGTTTTTAGTTTTGGTGGGAGCAGTTGCTACAAATTTATGCAGGTTTTTAAGCCAAAAAAACATCAAAATTGACAGACACTTGCTGGTGTTATTGGCTAGTTTTTGGGTTGTGCATTCAGCCTTTTAGTGCCATTTTACTGCATATATTGAGCACATACACATCATGTATGCTTTTCTGGATACCGCTTATGTACGTCCATGTGGTCATTGACATAGTGGTTACGTTCTTTGCATAAAGCCTTTTACGTTTGATAAAGAGGGTTGTGGTGAGGTTTTCTTAACTAGGAGACACCCAGATGTCGGGGTCTCTTCGGTGATGCAGGTGGAAGACTTACCCAACCTTGCCATAGGAGATGTATGATAGTTGTTCATAGGTGCTCAATAAGCCTAGTTGGCTTCTATTGGGTAACTCATTATATGCAGTGGAGCTAGCGATTCACTATGCATGCAAACATGTCAGTACTTGCAGTTTTATGATATTTTGACACTGGTCATACGCTCATTTTGCAGAGGATACTCTGGCAAAAGTTTTCCAGATTTTTGGTTTTTTCAACTATACAATGGTCGATTTACTCCTTGATACACTTATTCGTTGGTGTTCGGACTCTTCTAGCTCCATTATCATTCCATTTAGTTCTCTACCATCATGGCATCAGAGGTCTTAGGCACATCCAATGGATCAAGGTCTAGTGCTAGTGTTCCGAAGAGGAGCTATAACATGTAGGGAAAAGACCATTTTGAGATCCGAAAATTTCATGGTACAAACTTTGCTCTATCGAAGAATCAGATTAAAGATGTGCTGATTCAAAGGAGGCAACGGAAGCCAGTAAATGGGATTTCAAAGAAGCCTGTTGACATGGATGAACATGATTGGGATGACTTAGATGAAATGGCCAGGTCTATGATTCGCTTGCACCTGGCAGATAATGTTTACTTTACAGTATTAGACTGTGAAAGTGTAGAGGAGCTTTGGAAGAAGTTATGCAATACATATGAAAAAGAGACGACATCAAATAAAGTGTATCTAATGAGAAAATTATATGACCTCTGTATGAAGGACATAGATAGTGTTGTGGCTCATCTAAATGAGTTTGATGCTATGTTCTCCCAGTTACAGGCTCAGAAAATGGATATGGATAACGAAATGAAAGTAGTATTGTTGTTATGCACCCTTCCATCATCATGGGATACATTTTCCACAGCTATTAGCAATAGTGCACCTGGTGGTAAACTTGTCTATGATGATATATGTGGAGCACTTTTGAGTGAGGAGATTCGTAGAAAATCTATGGTTGGAACTCAGATTGGAGATGCATATAATGTTCGTGATTCTTACCAAGGAAAGAATCAGCAACATGGCAGGAGCAAGAACAAAGAAAAGAATGGTCAATGAAATAGAGATAGAAGTAAATCAAGGAAGAGGGATATCGAATGCCATTATTGTCATAAGAAAGAGCATACGAAGGCAGACTGTTATGCATTAAAGAATGCTAAAGGTAAAGGACAGAAAGTTGATGGGCATGTTAAACAGTTACCTGCACCATCTACTTCGACTATGAAGATTGAAGAAATTAATGCTATTTCTAATGATGTTTATGTGTTGACACTTGATAGTACTGTGCCATCTGAGGCGCTTATGGCTGATTCTCTTTCCGACACATGGCTGCTAGATTCTGGTGCTTCTTTCCATGTGACACCACACAGAGAATGGTTGTCTAATTATGAAGCAAAGTCTCTTGGTACCATGAGACTTGGTTACTCTTACTAGTATGATGTTGTGGGGATGGGAGATGTGTTTGTGCAGTTCATTGATGGTTCAAAATTTACTATGCATAATGTATGCCATGTACCTCAGTTATCACGCAGTTTGATGTCAGTTGGTCAACTTGATGACCTTGGGTACAAGGTGGTCTTCTATGCTCAGTCCTTTCGCATATCAAAGGGCAATATGGTTATTGCAAAAGGAAGCAAAGTTGGCTCACTTTATCCTTAATGTGTATCACAGAAAGAACACTTGTTAGTTGTTACTGAACATCCTATGGCTTGTATTTGGCATGGTCGTTTGGGCCATATATCTCGTAGTGGAATGGAAAATCTTTCTCGTTTTAGCTACTTACCTGTGTTATCTTTCTCCGATTCTTCATTTTGTGAGCATTTTCAATATGGAAAGCAAACCAGAAATGTGCATCGAAGGCACATTGACTCTTCAATTCAGCCTTTAGATCTCATTCATAGAGATGTGTGTGGTCCCATGCCCACTAGGTCCTTAGGTGGTTCTCTCTACTTTGTCACTTTCATAGATGATGCTACCAGAAAAGTTTGGGTATATCCTATCAAATCGAAGGATGAGGTATTCCCTACTTTCAGAAAATGGCGCTTCAGTTGAGACTGAAAAAGGAACTAAGCTTAAGGCTTTATGTCATCATGCAAAACTCTCACAAGGCTTTTGGGCAGAAGCAATATTGACTATAGTTCATGTGATAAACCTTTCACCTAGTATTGCCAAAGGTCAAAAAGTGGCACAAGAGTTATGGACAGGGAAGCCAACATATTATGATCATCTTCGAGTTTTTGGGTGTGAAGCATATGTTGATATACCCAAGAATCTTAGACAAAAGTTGGACCATAAGTCAAAGAAATGCATTTTTCTTGGATATGGTTGAGAAGGACAATTTGGATATTGCTTATGGGATTGTGAAATAGGATCAGTGATAAGAAGTAGTGATGTCATTTTCAATGAGTCTAAGATGCATGAACAACCCATTAAGGAGGTTGAAGTGAGAAGAGTGATGTTTGAGGATACTAGTCCTCCGGTTAGCATGCATAAAAATGTTGCACATAGGGATGTTCAAGAGAATGTCCATTCGGATCAGTCTGCAAATGTTCCTGGCAACCATTGAGATGTTCTGCACATGTCTCACATCCACCTAATAGATATGTTCCAGGTTTAGATTTTGTTATGCTAATAGATGCCAGTGAGCCTTCTTGCTACAAAGAGGCTATGCAGACAGAGGATCATGTCAAGTGGGAGTGTGCCATGAAGAGTGAGTTGGATTCTATTCACAAGAATGGTACTTGGGATTTAGTACCTTTGCCAAATGGCAGAAAAGCTTTACCATGTAAATGGGTATATAAGCTGAAATTCACATTAGATAGTGCTTCTTCAAAGTATAAAGCATGACTTGTTGCAAAGGGTTTTAAGCAACAACAGGGTGTTGATTTTGAGGAAATCTTCTCTCCAGTGGTCAAGATGACTACCTGTGCATGTTGCTTGGATTCGTTGCAATGGAGGACTTAGAGCTAGTCCAAATGGATGTGAAAACTGCTTTCTTGCATGGAGATCTTACAGATGAGATCTATATGGAACAACCTGAGGGTTATGTAGTTCCTGGCAAGGAAAGTCTAGTTTGTAAGCTTAAGAAGAGCTTGTATGGACTTAAACAGTCCCCTAGAGAATGGTACCAAAAGTTTGATGCTTTTATGAAGTCTCAAGGCTATTCTCAAAGTAATGAGGATCATTGTCTCACACAAAGAGATGCTTAGATGGCAACTTGATACTTTATGTCGATGATATGTTGATTGTTGGGAAGTCCTCTTATGATTTGTCAATTCTCAAAACTAAGTCGAGTTAGACATTTGATATGAAGGATTTGGGGGATGCCAAACATATTCTTGGCATGCGCATTACTCATGATAGGAGCAAAAGATGCATATACTTATCTCAAAGTGAGTACATATCCAAAGTACTTCACAGGTTCAATATGCAGGATGGAAAGGCATTGAGTACACCTTTACCCACATATGTGAAATTGAGCAAGGATGATTGCCCCAAATCAGATGAGGAAAAGGAATTCATGACCAAAATTCCATATCAGTCTGATGTTGGTAGTCTCATGTATGCTATGGTAGCTACGAGACCAGACATTGCATTTGCAGTGGGAGTTGTGAGCAAATATATGTCTAATCCTGGCAAGAAACATTGGGAAGCGATCAAGATGATTTTAAGATATCTGAGTGGCACGAAGGACAAGTGTCTATGCTTAGGTAGAGGGAAAGCATCCATTATTGGTTTCACATATTCTGAGTACGCTGGTTGTGTAGACAATCATAAGTCTACATCAGGGTACATTTTTCATTTTGCTAGAGGTGAGGTGCTATGTCTTGGAGATCTCGTGTTCAAGAATGTAAACTATTTCCACCATGGAAGCAGAGTATGTCGCAGCAAGTGAGGCATGTAAGGAAGCGTTGTGGCTTTCTCGTCTTGCTTGTGATATGGATTTACCTCGTTTGCTCAGTGATAGTCAGAGTACCATTGCTTTGGCTAAGAATCTGGTCTATCATGCAAAGCCCAAGCACATTGAGGTGAGGTATCACTTCATTCGAGATTGTTTAGCCATTGAGCGCATTAATTCTTAAGAAGGTTCACACTCGAGATAATGTTGTAGATGCTTTGACTAAAGCTCTACCGCAGGATAGCTTTCGACACTGTTGTCACTTGATGGGGGTTACTTGATTCATGATCTTACACGTCACTTGTATACTATGTAACATGCCCATCAGGTGGGAGGTATAGTTTGTATATTTAGACTCAAGTATTCTTTATCATTCTTTATTTTTCTCCCATTGTTACTTTGGCCATATTGGCCTTTAGTGGGAGATTGTTACTATTAGTGTCCATGTGAAAGGCCAAATGGCCACTGGACACTTCTTTGTATATGTTCTTTAATAAAACATGTAGTGGCCTGGTCAGCCATAGATGGTAAGTTCGACTGCATTTGTGAAACCTAAGAAGTCTGTCTTCATGCTCCCTATGTACTGTGTTTTTTGTGTATTCTGCAGCATCTGTGCGAAGTACTGTGTGCAGCTTCAGGAGCTCGGTTTTCTACTCCAAGCATATCATCGTGGAGCTCTCGAGAAGGAGAGCGCACTGTGGTGCATCACCATTGAATTACTTCAAATCGGAGGGGATGTCAACGACACCCTAGATGAAGCGACGGCCTGGTCTGATACCAATTGTTGGAATTAGACGTCTGCAAAAGCATGCAAACAACACAAGGAAGAAGAAGAAGCTTGGAGCACAACACACAATACTGAATGTATTACCATTAGAATAACAAAGTTAAGTAACCCCTTAGCACTATAGGCATATACACAAGCCAAGGAAAAAACCTCCTAAAGAGGGTAAAAAGTGCCCTGATGGTGCTAGTGTGTTAACACACATCACTACCTAAATATATCAACACATTAAAGGAAAATGTAGGCTTGACCCTACATACACCAAGATTTGGGAAGCCATAAAGAAATGGGATCTTGATACACATGTGTCCAGTGAGGATGGGGTATCAATGGGTACTCAAGAAGGATTCAAGTGGAAGAGTTACACTATCCATGATGGACATCCATTATACAAAGGTAAGGTGTTTCCCTAGGGATTTTGAGATGAGATGGCATATATTGCATAAGTTTCATGACACACCTAGTGTGGGACACCCAACAGTTAACAAGACTTATGATTTTTTCAAGTAAGAGTTTTATTGGCCTAGAGTTAATAAGGACAGAGTATGTGCTTAGATGTACTAAATTCCATGTCAATAAGGCTGATAGATTGCGTTTGGAGGACTACTTCACCCATTGGATATTCCCAATGGGAAGTGGGAGAGCATCTCCATGGATTTTCTAGCGGGATTGCTTAAGACACAGAGAGGGCATGAATCAGTGTGGGTAATTGTCGATAGGTTAACCAAAATGGCTAGGTTTATTCCAAAACATGGTACAATGAAGACAATTGAGTTCGCTAGATTATTTGTTGAGAACCTATACCGTTCCCCTAGACATTGTTTTGGATCAGGAAAGCAAGTTCCCTATCCACTTTTGGAGAGAATTCTTCAAAAGGTTGGATACTAAAATTAGCATGAGCATGGCCAAGCATCCAGAGATAGATGGGCAAACAAAGAGGTTTAACCAAATCCTAGAAGATATGCCTCAAGCATATTTAAATGAAAGACAAACTAATTGGGTAGAGTACTTACCTATAGTAGAGTTTGCATCTAATAGTGCCAAACACTCTTCCACTAAGCATAGTCCATTTATGCTCATGTATGAGTTTCAATCGAGTGGTCCTTAAGCAGTAGGATTGCAACATGAGAAAGTCATATTTGCAAAGAATGTCTTGAGAAGACATCAACGATATGCTTAGGCTTGCAAAGGACAACATTATGAGAGCTCAAGATAGGGCTAGAGCATATGCTGACCTTTAAAGGAGAGAAATCAACTTTGAGGTAGGAGAGCAAGTCTATCTTAGAGTTCCCTCTAGATCTGAAACCATGAAGACAAGACCTTGTCCAAAACCATCTCCTAGGTATTGTGGACCATTCCCAATACTAAAGAGAAAAGGAAAAATTACTTATCAGCTCCAACTTTTAGAAAACAACCAGATCCATCCAATATTTCATGTTAACCGACTTACGAAGAGGTTGGGAGAATCTAACAAGGTAATTCCAGATAGAGAGGTAATAGACCTTAATTCTGTTCAATCTATTCCACACAAGCCTCAAAACATACTACCCACTTGAGAGAAATTGATGTGAAGTCACCTATATAAAGAGTGTCTAGTAAAGTGGAAAGATAGTTTAGAAGATAGTGCTACATGGGAGTGGGTGAGTACCCTTGAGAGATGGTTTCCCACTTTTAGATTGTCTTCCCAAGAGTCATCTTAAGGGGAAGGATACGAGGAAATGCCACGGAGATGTGACCATGTACATTAGATACATGGAGTTTAGTTGAAGTGCCTATCATAGTATATCTCTCTTTCACTAGGACCTTCCAACATCATTTTTTTAGGACAAAAAAGAAATTAAGAGGGAGGAAATGTTATGTGGTTAAATTAGGAACCTTGGGAAGTGGGTGTAAGCTTACTCCTAAGGAAGTAGCAGGTGTCGACTGACACATGATGCCATGTGGTACTTATGGGAATTGAAATCATGACTTACCAGTTAGGAGTACGATGGGTCAACCACTTGCCCCAAAAGCCATGGTTGAGGATTACTTCATAATCCTCCCTCTTAATGATGTGATTCAACCATCTCCTGCCTGTCATATCTTGAGTCTAACACTCTCTTCCCCTTCTAGAGATCATTGTCCTCAATGATGAATCCTTGATCTCCCCTTGAATTGATGTCCTCATCCTTGCGTAGTCTCTTGAATCGCCTTGTTCTCAACCTTGATCTCTTGAACCCTTGCTCTCAACCATGGTCTTTCCACTTCTTGACCACTTGCCTATGGACTTGCCTTGTTTGCAACCTTAGTCTCTTGAGTCCCTTGTTCTCAATCTCACTATCTTGAACCTATTTCTCACCTATTCTAGGTATCTTGGATCCTCAATCTAGTGCTTCCATTGGAAAGTTCATTTTGGGAGCTTTCCAACGATATCTTATAAGTCTAAATCCGACTTATGGACTAGGAGATACACTCAAATCTTTGTTGGGTTCACCTTTGAAAGCCACGTGTATGCCTTCCATTCACCTTGCCCAAGCCTACTTCTTATGCTCCGATACCAATTGTGGGAATTAAACTCATGAGCTACCAGCTAGGGGTACAATGGGCTAACCACTTGCCCCAAAAGCCATGGTTGAGGATTACTTGCTAATCCTCCCTATTAGGATGTGGTTCAACCATCTCTTGTCTGTCATATCTTGATTCTAACATGATACAATGATAGGCATAAACATAGTGGTTGGGAAACCACTTTCTTTACTTCAGAAACCTCCAAATAAGAAACTTTTCCAATATGTGTTGTTGGGCACTACACGCCCTCATAACCATGTCTTTGTTTTAGCTTCAATACCTGCAAAAGATTCTAAAACATAAAAACAAGAACTATGCATGCTTTTGTGAATTAGCAAAAATTAATGTGACTTCATGTGTAGAAATGAAGTCATGTCAGGACTAACTTTGATGCACATTCCAATTTTACTTTCATAAGATTTGAAGAGAAAACACTACAAAATTATAAATTATGGTTCAAAATATGATTAGGAACTCCTAATTATCATAATTGGACACTCAAGTAATTCAAAAAGAGTTTATTGCCAGCCAACAACCATATAAAAGCTTGTGTACAGATAGCTTTCAATGGTTAAAATATTGCATCTAACTGATCAAAAGAAAGGGCTTCAAGTTTAGAATCTAAAAAATTTTGAATTTCTTGATTTGGAGCTTCCATGAGGAAATTATGGCAAAACAATGGAGCTAGGTGGGTGGACAACATCTCTCTTTAAAGAAATATGCAAAGAATTAAATACTTTGTACATGTGGTTTTTAATTATCCAATGATAGCTTCCAACAACTCATTAGAAACCTCTTGGAGTCTACTTTCTATATCAAGTGGAATCATACAATTTGGGCATCATATGAGAGAGTTATGTCCACTTTAGTAAAGGTAGGTATGCTAACCTTGCCCTTTCTCTTACTTCCTATCTTATAAATCTTTGTTTGTTCTTCCTTCTCTCTCTCTCTATCTCTCTCTCTCTTTCTCTCTATCACTCTTTATGTTTATCTCTTCCCTTCTCTTGCTCTCTTGCTACTTTTTTTTTAATTTCTATCTCTATCTCTTTCTCTCTTTCTCTTCCTTTTATCACTCTTTCTTTCATTCTCTCTCTCCTTCTTCTCTTTTTCCTTCTCTTTCTTTCCTTCTTCTCTTTCTTTTCTTCCTCTCTCACTATCTTTTTATTTATTTCTATCCTAGATGTCTGTAGATGCATAATCAAATGCATATGTACATTCATAATTAGATTATGTATGTGTCTCGTTATATGTGCAAACATGAGTGTGTATGTGTGTGTGTAAACGTATGCAATTCTATGTATGTATGCTTGAGCTTAAGAATCTTTCCTCTTTCTCTCTCTGAATTCAAAGTTGAACATGCTATAGAATTTTTGGAAGTAGTATCTCTTTAACCATCAGAGATCACCCCCCCCCCTTCTTGCATATCAGAATGTGTAGAATTCAACGTTCTACATGATAACACGACAGATCTAAAAAACGACAAGAAACAGAGAGAAAACAAGCTTCAAAAATTCTGTGAAAACATACGTACTTCACCCCGGAGGGCAAAAGAATCTCCCCTATGCACTCATGTGGATTCATCTCACGTCCTCCTTCTTCCCATCCATTAGACTTAACCACTTAGTTAAGCTTATTCCTAGTCCATTACTCTTGAAGAACATAGCTTTAGCTTCATATTAACCATTCATGCTACTTTATAACAAATCACCCTCATCTAGGAGGTTTAAGATGCCCATCCTATTGGTATATTTTAGTAGTGATGTGTATGAATAGATGTACGAATGTCGGGGCACTTTTTTCCCTGCCTTGTACATATGGTTATAACTCCAATAGGCTACTGATCATTTGTACATTCACTTAGTAATACATTCAATGTTGTGCTCTAAGATTCTTCTTCTTCCTCTTGTTTTTTGCATGCTTCTCTCATCTTCAAAATCCAACAATTGGTATCAGAGAAGGTCACCACTTTCCACACGGCATGGTCGACACCCTTCTATGAACTATCTCAGAATCACACAATTTTTGGTGAGCATACTTGGGCTTATTAATACTTAAAAAAAACTTGTTGTGCAGGGTTAAGAATTTGATTTGGGATTGTCTCGACCTCCAAACACACTATCATAGTGACTATGTAGGCAAATTCATCCTCTTGTGCCAAGCATATATATAATTTTTTATTCAACAATACAAGTGCCTCAAAGTCTACTAAAAATTTGGTAGAGCTTGATTGGGTATTCATGTTCAATTTTTTGCATCAAAATATAGCCACTCGCCATGGCTGAAAGCAATGATGTATTTTGTATGTTGGTTGTTGAGGATAAGTTGGATAGTTATAACTACCCATTGTGGACATAAGAGATGAATAAATTTTACCAAAAATCTTTGGATGGAGCTCCCAAAAAACTAGTAAATGCCTCTTTGAAGGTCTATAGGTAATGGCTAGGTAGATATTGTAAGTAGTTAAAATATGCTATCATTGTATTTAACTACGTGTTTTGGTTGAGATAAAAAAGAAATGGTTGTATTCCATTGCAAAAATCAGTTTGTAAAATGTGTCCTGCTTCTACTATGTTGAACATTATGAGGTAAGATTTAATCATGTCTGCAATTTTAATATGCACTCGATAGTTTGGATCAGGTGTATCCTTCACTATCTCCTTCTAGTATGGTATGATATTCAGCATGTAGTCTACAACCAGACCATCTTGAGATGGTGGTGCAATAAGTGAGCAATTGAGCCAATTCTTTTTGGTTAGAGAGTAACCTTTCATGATGTCACAAGCTAGGCAAGTGTAGGGACGAGTGAGTGCACTATATATAATGTTGTACGTGACATACTTTGGAGAGTGAGTGCACTATATATAGTGTTGTACTTGACATACTTGGGAGCTCTCTGTCATATGCTATTTCTGAGAAGATTCTTCTTAATCTACTTGCCTTTCCAATTAGGGCTTCCATATTCTACATATTACATAGATATTTCATTCACCTGTGACTGTGTGATATTACATGATCCATGCTCAATCTTGTCTTCTTTATATTTTAATGGTGATTGTGGACATCGATGTTGGTCATGGTAACAAAACAGTACAATTTGGTGATTTTGAGGAGATGATCTAGATGGAAAGTTAATGGGAACTAAATGGGTGGAACTTCAAGAGGGGAATTCGGGTGATTAAGTTGAGAGGATCTTGGAGATGAGTAAGAAAAAAATATCATTGTAATATGAATAATGCCTAGTAGCATTGTGATGCTATTGTGTCTTCAACTAAGCTTGATAATGAGAGTGTTTTAGGGAATGTTGTTGCTCCTATTATTGATCTCATTGTTGTTGGTGTTGTTGTTGATCTTGTTCCTGACTATTAAGAGGAGGTTATTGTGAATGAGAGCTTGAAAAATGTATTGATTTAATAGAAGCTTGTCTCTTGTTGTTGTCCTCAGCTTGTTGTTATTGATTTGGGTGCCACCTAAATAAGTTATTGATGGAGTTATCCATTTCCTCATAATCTTTCATCAGAGGGATATGTGGATTTGGAGGGGATAACCCAATTGAGTGTGCTATAGCTCAATCAAAAGCTATAGAACTCTACTTTAAGTGTATAAATTTTCAAAGTCATTTGAAACTTGAGTTGAGAGAATTTTTCTTTCTAGGTCAGCTATGTCAAGTAGAAAAGGGATCCTTGGAGGATCCATGCACTTTCATTGCATATAGGTATTGTAAAGATATATTATATATCATTAATGGCGAGAGAGAAGCTCAATCTTGATGGAAACAAAGCTAATGATGCGCAAAATCAACTTCTTTTTGTAGGTAGGGGCAAAGGTAGATTTGGAAGAGGTACAAATATAGGAAGAGGGAGCAACTATTAAGGCAACCAAGGAGACAACAAGCAAGACTCCGATGAAGAGAGAAATGGTAGAGAGAGAGAGGAACTCAAATAGGAACCAAAGCAAATGAATGTTATATTTGTGGCAAACTGAGACTTATGCAGATAAATTCTACCATAGAGGATCAAGATATGGATCTACCCATTTTAGAGATCATGGGAACCATTCCAATTCACAAAATAACTAGGAGAATGACTAGTTACTTGCAATGAGGCATGATTATGAAGACAAACATGTTATAGATTATAAATGATATATAGTCAATGATTGCAACAACCATAGTTCATGTAGAGAATAACTTGTTTGTAACTTGCAGGATGGTTGACCAGTGGCTTTTGAGAGCAAAAAGCTAGAACCCGCTCAGAAGAATTACTTCATCTATGAGAAGGAGTTGTATGTGTTAGAGTTTGAGGTCTACGGAAGCATGCGAACAACACGGTGAAGAAGAAGAAGCTTGGAGCACAACACACAATATTGAATGTATTACCAAGAGAATGTACAAAGATAAATAGACCATTAGGGTACTAGGCATATATACAAACCGGGGGGAAAAAACCTCCTAAAGTGGGAAAAAGTGCCCCAACACTCCTAGTGTGTTCACACACATCATTACCTAAATATATCAACAAGTCCCCCTTGGGAGTGATGCAGTGAACAAGGAGCTGGCACTCATGTATAAGGAAGTGCCAAACTATGTGGAATCAATCCACAAATGGATGTAAGCCCAAAGCTTTGCAGAAAGCTTAAGGCATTTCCCTAGAGAGAGCTATATATAGAGGCATATGGTTGGGAGGAGAGTCATCTCTCTAGCACGTGGTAGTCGTAATATTCATTAACTTCTTGCAATCAATGTGCATTTTATGAACATTCCTAATTTCCTTTTCATATTTATAATGCTCACAATTGAAAAATCAAAGAAAGATAACATACATAAGTGGCTAGGATGATAAAGATTTTCCATTCCACAATAAGATATGTGGCCAAAGTAGTCATGCCATATACAAGCCATAGGTGGTTCAATACCAGCTAAAAAGCATTCGTTTTGTGATATGAATAAAGGATAAAGTGAGCCATCTTTGATTCCTTTTGCAATGACCATATTTTTGTTTTATATGCAAAAGGATTGAGCATAGAAAACCACTTTGTAACCAAGATCATCAAGTTGACCAAATTGTAGAGAATACGTACATGCATAGAAGCAAAATGAAAAGAAGAGTGTACTCACAAAATGAAAGAGTGTGAGAGACTCAAAGAGAGTAGACGAGGAAATGGGTAAGCTCACATGGATTAAAAATGAGCTTGCCAAGAGCATGGAGTAGGATCTTCAAGCTTCTAACCAATTATGAAGTGGGGGAGAGGCCCTCCTTATATAGAGTTAGAGGGGGCTCTCCAAATTACATCATATATGGGATAATTTCTCTGAAGGAGAATGAATACAATGGTAGAAGAAAATGGCAAGGTACACAAATACAATGAGATACAATATAAAATGATATGAAATGGAGTGCCTCCTAGATAAAAAAATGGAGATGCACTCATGTCGATAAAAATGGAGATGAGGTAGAAGAAATCATGTCATCAACACCCCCTCTATAGCTCTATTTTAGAGCAGTTGAATGTTGTAGAGGTCCACCAAGCATTGGGGTGGAACTAGAGATAAAGCCTTCATGAACATGTCTGCCAGGTTCTTGTGAGAGGTACACTGCTCCAAAGTAATCTCCTATTATAGAGCTTCTCACAGATGAAATGGTACTGGATCTTGATGTGGTTCATCTAAGCATGGAACACTAGATTCTTAGCAATGCACAAGGCTAACTGGCTATTAGTATGGATGCATGTCAGAGGAACCTACAAAATACCAATGTCACATAATAAACTTCGAAGTCAGATGGCCTCACATATTGCAATGTTGGATGCTCGGTACTTGGCATTAGTGGATGACAGAGCAACTGTAGGCTGCTTCTTACTTGCCCAAGAGATAGGTCTTGAGCTAAGCAAGAACATGTATCCAAAAGTAGACCATGAGGAATCATGATCACCAATCCATATCTAGTCTCGTGTTGGCTAGGTAAAGTAAGGAGCCAAAAAGCTACAAATAAGCATCCACATCCACAAGTGATGTTAAGTCCTCCAATGTGAGCTTGATGTTTGGATCAAGTGGTGTGGATAACAAGTGACATTAGTCCATGTTATACCTGAAAAGAAGATCAAATCAATACTTCTTTTGTGAGAGGAATGTGTCTTCTTTTGTTTGCCACACTTCCATGCCTAAGAAATAGTGAAGTAGGCCAAGATCTATGGAGTACTAAAGGTGAAGCTATGTGATGATGAATTGGATGTGTTCTTCATCTAAACCTATCAAGATCAAGTCATCTACATAAAGTATGATGATTGAAACCAAGGAATCTTTCTGATATGTGTATTAGTTAGCATCAACATTGCTCCTTTGAAATCCTTTAGCTTCTAAGAACTTGTGGATGTTTTCATACCAGTCCCTGGGAGCTTGCTTAAGTCCATAAAGTGTTTTGTGAAGATTGTATACATGATCTTCCTTGCCTTTTATCTTGAAACCTTTAGGTTGTTCTACATATACTTCTTCTTAAATATCTCCAGTGAGGAAAACACTTTTGATGTTGAGTTGGTAAATGGGCCATTTGAAGTATGCACATTAGGCAAAAATAACTATTATAGTTCCAAACCTTGCACTATGGGTTTCTGTTTGAGTTTGAGGTCTACGAAAGCACGCGAGCTGTTGATATATTTAGGTAGTGATGTCTGTGAACACTCTAGGACCGTCAAGGCATTTTTTTCCCCCTTTAGGAGGTTTTTTTCCCCCAGCTTGTATATACGCCTATTGCCCTAATGGGCTACTCATCTTTGTACATTCTCTAGTAATTCATTCAGTATTGTGTGTTGTGATCCAAGCTTCTTCTTCTTCCTTGTGTTGTTCGCGTGCTTCCGCAGACGTCTAACTCCAACAATTGGTATCAGAGCAGGTCGTCGCTTCATCTAGGGCGTCATTGACACCTCTCCAGTTGCAATCTCAAAATTGTATGAATGCACTATCATAGCGCTTGTGTATGCTATTTCATCTTTTTGTGCCAAAGGTATATACGAGTTTCGGTGCGCCAGTATAAGCGTCTTGAAGTCTACTACAGGTCTAGCAAAATTTGTCTGGGCAGTTTTGTTCAACTTTTTGCAATTTTCTACATCAAGGTATTTTAGTCACCGACCATGGCTGAAAGTAGTGATGTATTTTGTAAGTTGGCTATTGAGGATAAGTTGGATGCTACCAACTACCCGTTGTGGGCTTATATGATGCGACATGTGTTGGTTGCAAAAGGACTATGGAACATTGTGCAGGGTATCAAAAAACATCCTATCCCACATGCAACTGTTACAACTATAGGTACCAAAGCTGATGCAAAAGGTGTCGAAGATAATGATATTCTACATATTCCTGTTCGTGCCATTATTCCTCACATTCTCTCTTACAGAACAGCTAAGGATGCTTGGGATACACTTACCACATTGTACCAAGCTAGGAATGAGGCTCGTGTTGCTTACCTCCGAAAACAGTTGGAGAGTGAGCACATGAATGAAGGTGATTCTATGGACAATGTCCTAACAAAGATCAAAGACTTGAAGGAATAGTTGATTTCTGCGGATGAGGTTATACCACATAGCTCACTTGTGCAAACCGTTCTGAATGGTCTTCCTGATTCATATTCTACTCTTTGGTTGATGATGAAAGGCAATCCAAATGCCTTGTCATTTGAGGAGTTAGTCTCTGTTTTGTTGCAGGAAGATCAGTCGAGGCAGAACAGGTCCATTATGCGAGTTGCAAATCAAGCTTTCCTGGCTAGTCAGAAGGGCAAAGGAAAATGGAGCTCTTCAACTAGTAAGCAGAAATCTGCTAATTCTGCACAATCGAAGAGGGAAGACAAAGATGAAAAGAAATAAAAAAAGAAAAAATTGTTTTGCAAGTATTGTAAAGAAAATGATCATATCATAAAGAACTGTCCTAAACTAGCTGCAAAAGAGGCAAAGAAAAAAGAGGCAGGAATGGTTGTTGCAGAGGCCTCTACTCCAAAAATAGAGTCTACTAATCTTGTGCAGGAAGAAGAATGGGCGTTTACTACTGTTTGCAATTTTGATCCATCTTCTCATGAGCAGTGCATGTCTACAGTAGAATCAAATGTTTGGTACTTTGATAGTGGGGTGACCAAACATATTACCTCGCAGCGCAGTTTTTTCTCTTCACTCGAGCCTGCCCCTACAGGAAATACTGTTACATGCGCCAACAACTCCTCTTATCTTGTTATGGGAGTTGGAAAGATCATTTTGACTACTGTTGATGGTAGTTCTTTCACTTTGTCAGATGCTTTGTTTGTGCCAGGGATCAAGAAAAATCTGTTATCAATTTCTACATTAGCCAAGATTGGCTTGGTTGTGAAATTTGTTGATGACAGGTGTACAGTTCATGATCTATCAAATGGCGACGTGGTTTCTGGCATTTTATGTCTTGGGTTGTATAAGCTCATAGACTATGAAAGATCTGTAAATGATTCAGCATGTGCAGCACATGATTCTCAGGCTATGTCAGATGCAAAGCTTTGGCATGCACGCTTTGGTAATCTAAATTTTGCTAGTTTGCTACGCCTGCAAAAATCTGAAATGGTGTCCTCTTTGCCCAGACTTGAGGCACCGAGAAAACATGTTTGTGAAGGCTGTATTTTGGGCAAATTGCAGTGTTCATCCTTTCCAAAAGATGGTTCAATTTGGTCTACTTAGAAATTACAGCTTGTACATAGTGATGTCTGTGGTCCTATGCAGACACCTTCTTTTGGAAATTATCTTTACTTCATGACTTTCATCGATGATTTTTCCAGGCATGCATGGGTATATCCATTGAAGGCAAAGTCTAAAGTGTTCATGTGCTGGTTTTGGCTGAAAATCTGTCAGCATGTAAAATGGGCACCCTCTGTTCTAATCGAGGGGGGGAATATATGTCTTCTAATTTTAATGCATTTCTAGCTGAACGTGGGATAAAACACCAGTGTACAGTGCCATATACACCTCAATAGAATGGAGTTGTTTAACGAAAGAACAGGTCACTCATGGAGATGGAGAGGTGTATGGTCAAGAGTCAGGCTTTACCACAGATTTTTTTGCTTGAGGTTGTCATGTGTGCAGCATATGTACTTAATAGGTGTCCCACTAAAGCATTGTAGTCTATCACTCCATATGAGGCTTGGCATGATCGCAAGCCATCTATTGCTCATTTGTGTGTTTTTGGTTGTTTGGCATATGCATTAGTGCCTGAACAACATCACAAAAAATTGGATGATAAAGCAGTAAAATGTATTTTCAATTGGGTACATTTCTGAAAGTAACGGCCATCGTCTATATCATCCACAGACTAAACACATTCTGGTTAGCTATGATGTTGTTTTTGTGGAAGATGCTATTCAGCCATTGCTTTCATGTACTAAGGAGACATCTGTTAGCTCCAAAGACATGTATGATACTTTGCTCCCTCTTTTTACAGGTGGATAGTCTAGTGCTGGTCCTAATGAGGCAACTTCTCAGCCTTTGCAGGTTTCATGTGATGATGCAGATCATCCCATTTCTTATGTAGATTTACATGATGCACTTGTTGATGAGAGAGCTAATATTGAGGAGGCAAAAACTATGCCAAAATGGCTGGTGTAGACTTTGTGTGATAGCAAATTAGATGCACCTCTGTCATATCGCACTCGATCAGGCTCTCATAGTGCCTCTTTTGCATTAGATTGCTATGCTATGGCTACATCTAGTCTCTGTGATGAGACTGAGCCTGTTTCATTTGATGAAGCACAAAATTCAGAAAATTGGATGGATGCTATGCAATCTGAATATGATGCTATAATGAAGAACGGTACTTAGTCTTTATGTGACTTGCCTCCTGGCAAGAAGGCCATTGGCACTAAGTGGGTATACAAGCTCAAGCATAAACCTGATGGTACAGTTGACAGGTATAAGGCTAGGCTTGTTGCAAAGGGTTATGCGTAGGAAAGAGGCATTGATTTTGATGAAACCTTTGCACCCACATGCCGTATGGCTACTATTCGGAGCATTTGTGCACTTGAAACTCATCATGGTTGGAATGTACATCAGTTGGACATTAAAACTGCATTTCTGAATGGTGACATGCATGAAGGTGTATGTTTTTCAGTTCCATGGCTTTGTGCAGAAAGGGCATGAAAACCAGGTGTGCAGGTTAAAGAAGGCATTATATGGTTTAAAGCAAGCACCACGTGCTTGGTATGAGAAGATACATGCCTATTTGATTGCACATGGTTTTGAGAACAGTCCAAATAAAAGCACCTTATATGTTAAGCATGCTAATGATGTACTTCTGATCATTGTGGTTTATGTTGAAGACATGTTGTTCACTGGTCCTCGTGAGAGGCATATTGCTGATTTTAAGGTTGATTTGCATGCCTCATTTGAGATGTCTGATTTGGGGCATTTGCATCACTATTTGGGCATTCAATTTATGCACATTGATGGTGGAATGGCTTTGTGTCAAACTAAATATATTGATACATTATTGCAGTGTTTTCACCTTGAAGACTGTAAACCTATTGCCACTCCTACAGAAATAGGTTTACGACTGAATCTTCATGATGCTGGAGATGCATTTGATGTTGTTCTCTATTAGAAGGGTGTTGGATGCTTGATTTACTTATGCATTACTCGGCTAGATATTCCGTTTGTTGTCTCACAGATGAGCAGGTTTATGCATTGCCCAGGAGTCAAGCATTGGCAGGTGGTTAAGCGCATTTTTCACTACTTGTGTAGTACCCGGCTACTTGGTTTGTCTTATCCCAAGGGGGGATCACTACCGCCAGATTTGCATGCTTTTTCTGACTCTGATTGGGCTGGTTGCTATGACACTCGTGTGTCCACTAGTGGCTTTTGCTTCATGCTTGGTAGCTCATGTATATCTTGGTTGAGCAAGAAGCAGCCTACTATGGCCACTTCCAGTTGTGAGGCTGAGTATAGGGCAGCTTTCACAACGACTGTTGAGTGTGTGTGGCTCAGTTGCCTTATGGCTGATTTGGGTGTTGGTCAGTCTTCTGCCACCACCATCTTCATTGACAGTCAGAGCGCATTGGTAGTTGCGATGAACCCTGTGTTCCATGCTCGCACTAAGCACATTGAGGTGCATTATCATTATGTCAGGGGGAGGTTCTCTACTCGGGAGATCAGCTTGGCATATGTGCCCACGCAAGAGAGCATTACAAACCTTTTCACGAAGGCTCTGCGTAGGGAGAAGTTTGAAGCTTTCCTCAAAGCTTTGGGCTTACTTCCTTTTGTGGAGTGATTTCCACATAGCTTGGCACTTCCTTATACATGAGTGTCAGTTACTTGTTCACCACCTCACTCCCAGGGGAGATTTGTTGATATATTTAGGTAGTGATGTGTGTGAACACTCTAGGACTATCGGGGCACTTTTTTCCCTCTTTAGGAGGTTTTTTCCCCTGGCTTGTATATATCCTATTGCCCTAATGGGATACTTATCTTTGTACATTCTCTAGTAATACATTCATTATTGTGTGTTGTGCTCCAAGCTTCTTCTTCTTCCTTGTGTTGTTCGCGTGCTTCCGCAGTCGTGTAACTCCAACATGAACAACACAAGGAAGAAGAAGCTTGGAGAACAATACAAAATATTGAATGTACTACCAAGTGAATGTACAAAGATAAGTGACCCATTACGGTCATATGCATATATACAAGTCAAGGGAAAAAAACCTCCTAAAGAGGGAAAAAAGTGTCTCAGCAGTTCTAAGTGTGTCCACACACATCACTACTAAAATATATCACGAATCCCCCTTGGGAGTGATGCCATGAACAAGGAGCTGGCATTCATGTATAAAGAAGTTCCAAGCTATGTGGAAATAGATCAATCCACAAAAGGAAGTAAGCCAAAAGCTTTGCGAAAAGCTTCAAACTTCTCTTGAGGTAGAGCCTATGTGAAAAGATATCCAATGTTATCCTATGTGGGCACATATGCCAAATTGATCTCCCTAGTAGTGAACCTCTCCCTAACATAATGATAATGCACCTCAATGTGCTTTGTACAAGCATGGAACATAGGGTTCCTCATAATTGTCAATGTGCTCTAACTGTCAGTGAAGATGGTGGTGGCAAAAGACTCACCAACACCCAAATCAACCAAAAGGTGTCTGAGACACACACACTCAATAGTCGCAATGAAAGTTGCCCTATACTTAGCCTCAGAACTAGAAGTGGCCATAGTAGGCTGCTTCTTTCTCAACCAAGACATGGGTGAGCTACAAAGCATTAAGCAAAAACCACAAGTGGACACATGAGTTTCATAGGAACAAGCCCAGTTAGAGTTAGAAAAAGCATGTAAATCTGGCAGTAGTGATCCGCCCTTGGGATAAAACAATCCAAGTAGATGGGTATCACTCAAGTCGTGAAAGATGTGTTTAACTACCTACTAATGCTTGGCACCTGGGCAATGCATAAACCTGCTCATCTAAGAGACAACAAACTGAATATGAGTCCAAGTTATGCATAAGTAAATCAAGTATCCAACATCCTGCTGATAGAGAACATCATCAAATGCATCTCCAACATGATGAAGACTCAATCGTAAACCTATTACCATATGACTGGCAATAGATTTGTGATCTTCAAGTTCAAACACACTTCAATAATGTGTCAATGTATTCTGTTTGACATAGAGCTATTCCACCATAAAGTTGCATAAAATAAATGCCCAAATAATGATGCAAATGCCCCAAATTTGACATCTCAAAAGAGGCATGCAAAACAACATAAAAATCAGCAATGTGCTTCTCACTTCTCACTAGGACCAATGATCAGCGTGTCATCAACATAGATAAAATGATGAGAAGCACAACATTTGCATGCTTAACATATAACGTTATCTCAGTTGGACTATTCTCAAAACCATGTGTAATCAAGTAGGCATGTATCTTTTCATACCAAGCACATGGTGCTTGCTTCAAACCATATAATGCCTTTCTCAACTTGCACACCTTGTTTTCATGCCCTTTCTGCACAAAACCATCGGGCTAAAATACATACACTTCTTCATGTAAGTCACCATTCAGAAATGCAGTTTTAAAGTCCAAGTAATGTACATTCCAACCATGATGAGTTGCAAGTGCACAAGTGCTATGAATGGTGGTCATTCGGCATGTGGGAGCAAAGATCTCATCAAAATCAATGCCTCTCTCTTGAGCATAACCTTTTGCAACAAGCCTAGTCCATACTTATCAACTGTTCCATCAGGCTTATGCTTCATCTTGTAGGCCCATTTAGTGCCAATTTCCTTTGTGCGAGGAGGCAAATCACATAAAAACCAAGTATTGTTCTTCATAATAGCATCATATTTTTATTGCATAACAGCCATCCAATTTTTTGAAATCTGTGCTTCATTAAATGAAACAAGATCATTCTCATCACAAAGGCTAGAGGCAACCATTGCATAGCAATCTGATGCAAAATAAGCACTATGAGATCCTAAACGAGTACGATATTATAGAGGTTCATCTAGTTTACTATCTCATAAAGTTTGCACTAGTCATTCAGGCATAGTCTTTGCCTCCTCTATATCAGTTCTCTCATCAACAAGTGCACCATGTAAATGTGCATAAAGAATGGAATGATCAGCATCATCATGTCAAACCTATAAAGGCTCAGAAATTGCCTCATTTGGACCAGCGCTTGACTATCCACTTGTAAATAGAGGAAGAAAAGTGTCATACATGTCTTTGGAGCTAATTGATGTCTCTTTAGTACATGAAAGTAATGGTTGAATTGCATCTTCCACAAAAACAACATCATGGCTAACCAAAATGCATTTAGTATGTGGATGATACAGATGATAGTCTTTGCTTTTAGAATTGTACCCAACAAAAACAAATTTCATTATTTTATCATCCAATTTTTTACATTGTTGTTCACACACTAATGCATATGCCAAACAACCAAAGACATGCAGATGAGCAACAGATGGCTTGCAACCATGCCAAGCTTCATATGGAGTGATAGATTGCAGTGCTTTGGTGGGACACCTGTTAAGTACATATGTTGCACACATAATAGCCTCAGGCCAAAAGCTATGTGGTAAATCCTAACTTTTGACCATACACCTCACCATCTCCATGGGAGACCTGTTCTTTCTTTCAACACTCCATTATGTTGAGGTGTGTATGACATTGTACACTGATGTTTTATCCCACATTCAACTAGAAATGTATTAAAATCAGAAGACACGTATTCCCCCTCTCGATGAGAATGCAGGGTGCCCATTTTACATGTTGATAGATTTTTAGCCAAAACCAGAAATTGATTGAAGCACATAAACACTTTTGACTTTGCTTTCAATGGATATGCCCATGCATGCCTAGAAAAATCATCAATAAAAGTCACACAAGTAAAGATAGAAGGTATTTGCATAGCACCACAGACATCACTATGAACAAGTTGCAACTTTTTTAGTAGCTCTAACTAAACCATCGTTTGGGAATGAGGAAATCTTCATTTTCCCCAAAATACAGTCTTCACAGACATGTTTACCTTATGCCCAAGTTTGGGCATAGAGGACACCATTTAGATTTCTGTGCGCATAGCAAATTGGAAAAATTGAGATGACCAAAGCATGCATGTGAAAGGTTTGCATCTGAGATAGCCTGAGAATCTTGAACTGCAAATGCTAAATCATTGATAGATTTTGCATAGTCTATGATCTTATATGGCCCACGACATAAAATGCGAGAAACAATAGTGACATCGCCATTCGATAGACCATGAATTTTACACCTATCATCAACAAATTTGACAACTAAGCCAATCTTGGCTAATGTTGATACTGACAACAAATTTTTCTTGATCCTTGGCACAATCAGAGCATCTGACAATGTGAAAGAACTATCATCAACAATAGTTAGAATGATCTTACCAACTCCCATTATAAAATAAGAGGAGTTTTTAGCGCATGTGACAATATTCCTTTTAGGGGCAGGTTCAATTGAACTAAAGGAACTGTGTTGTGAGGTAATATGTTTGGTTTCCCCATTATCAAAGTACCAAACATCTGATTCTACTATAGACATGCATTTCTCATGAGAAGATGGATCATAATCGCAAACAATAGTAAATTCCAATTCTTCATTTTGCACAAGATTAGCAGACTCTGTTTTAGGTGTAGAAGCCTCTCCAACAACCATTATAGCCTCTTTTTTCTTTGCCTCTTTTGTAGCTATTTTTGGACAACTCTTTATGAAGAATCATTTCCTTTACAGCATTTGCAGTACTATTTTTGCTTTTCTATTTTCTTCTCGTCTTTGTCTTCCTTTTCCAACTCTGCATAATTAGCAGATTTTTGCTTGCTAGTAGATGAGCTCCATTTACCTTTGCCCTTCTAACTATCTAAGAAAGCTTGATCTTCTACATGCATAATGGACCTGGTTTTCTTAGACTGATCTTCCTACAAAAAAAAACAGATACTAACTCCTTGAATGTTAAAGCATTTGGATTGCCTTTCACCACTAATCAAAAAATAGAAGCAAAATTCTAATATGAATGTGGAAGACCATTAAGAATGGTTTGCATAAGTGAACTATCTGGCAAGACTTCATCTGTAGAAATAAACTACTCTTTCAAATCTTTGATCTTTTTCAAAAACCTATCTGTAGAATCTCCTTCATTTATATGCTCACTCTCCAATTGTTTTTGGAGGTAAGCAACTCAAGCCTCATTTCTTGCCTGATAAAAAGTGGTAAGTGTATCCCAAACATCCTTTGTTGTTTTGCAAGAGCGAATATGAGGGATAATGGCACATTTGACATACAAAGCTATCAATGCATGTGCATGAGCATCACCACCATCCCAAAAAAGTTGGTTTGCAGTAGGTTCAGCAAGAACCATAGCACAAAGAGGAATTCAAAGATCATCATCTTCAACACCATCTACATCACCTTCAATAATTATATTTTTAGGTGTAGTAGGTCCTTTTTCAACACCCTTCATAATAATCCATAATCCTTTGACTACCAATACATGATGCATTATATATGCCCCATATGGGTAATTGGTACCATCCAATGTGTCCTCAACAACCAATATATGGAATACATCATTGCTTCCAGCCATGGCCATTGACTAAAATACCCTAATGTGGAAAAATAACTACATCTCAAAAAGTTGAACAGAGCTACCATGTCGAGCTCTACTAAACCTATAGCAAACTTTGAGGTGCTTGTATCGGTAACCAAAACCTATATATATGTTCAGCACAAAAGGATGAAATTGCATGCATAGGCATTGCAATAATACGTTCGGAGGCCAACATGAGGTTAGATCAAAATTTTGACTTAAGTATTTTCACCATTTTTTGTGCGATTCTGAGACTGTGATCGAAGGGCTGTCGACGATGCCCTAGATGAAATGGAGACCTTTTGTGACACCAATTGTTGGAGTTCAAGTCACACAAAGACCAGGTATCATTATTCATTATAACATCATATTCAGATTGCATAGTAGCCATATAAGTTTTAGAATTTTGTGCTTTATCAAAGGAAACATGCTCATTCTCATCACAGAGGCTAGAGGCAACCATAGCATAGCAATTTGATGCAAAAAAGGCACTATGAGAGCCTGATCGAGTACAATATGATAGAGGTGCATCTAATTTGTTGTCCTGCAAAGTCTGCACTAGCCATTGTGGCATAGTTTTTGCCTCCTCAATATCATCTCTCTCATCAAGTGCATCATGTAAATTTGCATCAAAAATGGAATGATTTGCATCATCACATGAAACCTATAAGGTTGAAAAGTTGCCTCATTAGGACCAGCACTAGACTGTCCACTTGTAAAAAAATGCAGCAAAGTATCATACATGTCTTTGGAGCTAACAAATGCCTTCTTAGTACATGAAAGTAATGGTTGAATAACATCTTCTACAAAAGCAACATCACGGCTAACCAAAATGTGTTTAGTATGTGGATGATACAAATAATAGCCTTTGCTTTTAGAACTATACCCAACAAAAATACATTTCACTGCCTTATCATCCAATTTCCTACATTGTTGTTCAGGCACTAATGCATATGCCAGACAACCAAAAACATGCAAGTGAGCAATAGATAGCTTACGACTATGCCAAGCCTCATATGGACTAATAAAATGCAATGCTATAGTGGGACACCTATTAAGTACATATGTTGCACACATAATAGACTCAAGCCAGAAACTATGTGGTAAATCCTGACTCTTGACCATACATCTTGCCATCTCCATGAGTGACCTATTCTTTCGTTCGGCAACTCCATTATGTTGAGGTGTATACGGCACTGTACATTGATGTTTTATCCCATGTTTAGCCAGAAATCCATTAAAGTAGAATGACATATATTCCCGCCCTCGATCAGAACGGAGGGTGCCCATTTTACATGCTGATAGGTTTTTTGTTAGAACCAAAAGCTATTTGAAGCACATCAACACTTCAGACTTTGCTTTCAATGGATATACCCATGCATGCGTAGAAAAATCATCAATGAAAGTCGTGAAGTAAAGATAGTTTCGAAAAGAGGGTGTCTGCATAGGACCACAGACATCATTGTGAACAAGCTATAATTTTTGAGTAGCTCAAACTGAACCATCTTTTGGAAAGGAGGAATGTTGTATTTTGCCCAAAATACAACCTCCACAAACATGTTTACCGGGTGCCTCAAGTTTGGGCAAAGAGGACACCATTTTAGATTTTTGTAGGCATAGCAAACTAGCAAAATTCAAATGACCAAAGCGTGCATGCCAAAGATTTGCATCTAACATAGCCTAAGAATCATGTACTGCACATGCTAAATCATTCACAGATTTTTCATAGTCTATAGATCATGTACTGCACATGCTAAATCATTCACAGATTTTTCATATGTCAGAAGCAATAATCATATCGCCATTTGATAGATCATGAACTCTATATGTGTCATCAACAAATTTCACAACCAAGAGAGAAGAAACAACCAGAAAGGTATGGATATGATTCCATATTTGTTACGAAGCATTCAATCTACTTAGCAAAAGATCTATTTCAAAGGAACCCTTAACCTATGAAGAGGCAAAGTGAAACCCTAATTGGGAAAATGCCATGAAAGAAGAAATAGATGCATTGAAGGAGATCGACACTTGGGATTTGGTTCCAATGTCACCAAATCAAAAGGTAATTGGTTGCAGATGGGTGTATAAAGTTAAAAGAAATTCAGATGGATCAGTTTGCAAGGTACAAGGCAAGATTAGTTGCCAAAGGATGCTCTCAAACTCATGGTATAGACTATGAGGAAACATTCTCACTAGTTGCAAAGGTGACTACAATCAGGACATTGATAAGTGTAGCTGCTGCAAGGAATTGGAGACTCCTCCAACTTGATGTGGAAAATGCATTCTTAAATGGTTGGATAAGTGAAGATGTATACATGTCACAACCACCAGGTTTTGAAGACCCTAATCATCCATCTTATGTTCGTAGACTTAAGAAAGCATTGTATGGATTGAAGCAAGCTCCTAGAGATTGGAATTATAGGTTGGTTACATATGTTCAAGATCAAGGGTTCAAAGCTAGCAACTCAGATCCTTCTCTATTCATCAAAAGGGATCACAATGAGGTCATCTATCTATGTGTATATGTAGATGATGTTATTGTGACAGGTGATGATCTAAATGGCATTCAAAGGATCAAGAGACACATGCAAGAGGAGTTCAAAATCAATGACCTAGGTGAGCTCACATATTTCCTAGGTATGCAAGTGATATACACAGATGAAGGAATGTATTTGACTCAGAGAAGATATATTCAAGATCTTCTTCTCAAGTTCAAAATGGAAAACACAAAACTTGCAGGTACACCTTTGGAGATGAATTATAAACTTAGTGTTTATGAAGGTGAGAAAATTGAAGATATTAAAGAGTATCAAAGCTTGGTAGGTAGCTTGATATATGCTACTCATACAAGGGCAGACATCTCATATAGTGTCGGAGTGCTTAGTCAATTCATGCACTCGCCAAGAAGACCACACATGGATGTAGCTAAGAGAGTACTTAAGTATCTCAAAGGTACAGTCAACGAAGGTATATTCTATCCTTACTCTTTAGATTTGTATATCAAAATCTATTTATATACAGATTGGGCAAGAGCGAAGGATGATAGAAGAAGTACTTCTGGTTACTTAGCATTTGCAGGTTCAAAGCTAGTGTCATGGAGTTCCAAGAAGCAACCAATAGTTGCTTTATCCTAGACTGATGGAGAGTACAAAGATTTGACCATAGCAACTCAAGAGGCAATATGGTTAAAGGCATTGTATACAGATTTGGGACTTGTGAGTTCCAAATCTCACATATTTGGAGATAATGTAAGTTCCATGCATCTAGTGGCAAACCCTATTTTCCATGCAACAACCAAACACATAGAGGTGCATTACCACTTCATCAGGGAGAAGCTCATGGCAAAGGAGATTGACATTTCTTTTGTTCCAACTGAAAAGCAAGTAGTAGAGATGATGATGAATGCACTTGATGGAATAAAGCTTTGTAGATTCAAAGCTATGGCAAGTATTCAACCTATCAGAGAATGAAGACTCAAGCATACTTTAGCTTGAGGAGAGTTGTTGGAACATCAAGATTACACTATGCTTGAGGTCGATTTGATCTACATCAAAGGCTATCGCGTCAAAAGCATATCCATTGGAGAGTTCTTTTTCTTATGCTCACTTATTGTATTTTTTAAAAAAGATTTTTCATTGATATTTTACCATTGTAAAAGCTTTGAGCTTTACACATGTAAAAGTAGAAAGATAGAGCCCAACACGAATTTTTGGTGGTTGAGTTGCATTCAATCAAGCACTCAATCACCTAAAAGTAGATCAAACTAGATCTTCACTTTTCCTAGGTTGTAGGAAAGCGAATTGATTCCCTCCAACAACCATTCCCACCTTCATTTGAATTCAAAACCCACTTGTAGAAATTGTGGAACACCTATCGAGTCTATATAAAGACTTTAAATCACTTGTACAATACATGGAAGCAATATACATACACTTGTGACCATCATTGTCTTGCTCCTTCAATTTTCTGCATCATCTTCTTCGCCAACAGTAATCTTGCAGAGGTTGTTGCTCTCTCTCCAGAGCTCCAAATTGAGTGCAACATGGCTCATTAGAAAGGTATTAGTTTCTAGTTTATGCTATAAGTTTTAATAAAATTCGCTTTAGTAGATTGGGGGAAATCTCGGTTTTTCTGTCTCGGGGTCAATCTCTGCGTATTCCTGAAAAATAGGAGGTACCACCATTGAGTGACTGATTCATTCCTATAGCATATTTTGCTTATTCCTTATACTTTTGTGCATTATATACACTCAACCCTATGTGTATCACTCCCATAAAAGGATTTTTTCTAATTTTAATTACGCTGGTCTCTATGGGCATTTGAAATTCATTGTCTCTTCCATAGATTTTGAGCTAGTCAGCCCGCGAACCTATCTGTTTTGTATCGACTTCTTCTCCTTGATGGTCCAAAGTACATAGTGCATTTCTTTGCACTTATCGCATGCCTATAAGGTTTATTTGAGTTTCCATAAGCTCAAGGGCTGGTCTTGTGCCGTTTGGCTAGACCAAACTTCGTTGCTTCGAAACACACTTTTCTACCTCCTACAAGCTTCTCCAAGTTCTTTCAGTTTTCATAGCTATAGTGAAATGCATATGGCTGAGATGTTTATTGATAGATCTTTGCATGGAGAGTGATGCTCCTACACTTATTCTCGTCTCGCTAATAGTCAGAGTGCAATGGCTATTGCATGAAACCCAGTGTTCCATGCATGCACCAAACATATTGAGGTTTATTATCACTATGTGAGAGAGCACCTTCATGCAAGAGATATTAATTTGGTATATGTGCCTATACAAGATAATGTGGCAAACATATTCACTAAAGCTCTTCCACGGGAAAATTTATATGTGGTGGTACTTTGTACTTATGGATATTATTCAACTCTTACTTCAATTTGGTTCATTATCAGTAGAAAGAGCTATTGTAGCCATCTGTCTTCTCCATGTCTCTTACTACAATTTGTGCTCCTTGTGTATGCTTCTTGTGTGTCTCTTGCACTTCTATACACACCCAATAAAATAAAAATTGAAATAGAAAACATACGGGAATAAAAATGGATGCAAGAAAAAAATTATATGAGTGCTCTATGTATAAAGTGCAGTGTGTGTAAAGTGTATGTGGGTGTATGAGTTTTGTAAGTGTGTGTTGTATGTGTATAGTATTGTGTGAGTGAACTAATTGTATTGAGTTGTGTGCATGCAAATGAATGTGTTTGTGTGTTAGCTAACAAAGGATGAAATGTGTGCATGTGTGTTTATATGTGTGTGCGTATATATGTACATGAATGTGTGCATGTGTAGTTTTCTTTATGTTTTCTTTTATAGATCATCTAGATGATTGAAGTGGTTGAAAAGAATGTGTTTGAAATCAAGCTACAAAGAAGATTGTATCTTAAGCTTTTTGCTTCTTCTTTAGCATTGTTTTGTAATTCAAATGAATTTGAATCATGTATACAATAAGTATAGCCATAACAACATTTGTACTCCAGTAGTAGTTTATCCACCACCTACATGGAAGTGATTAGGTACCACTTGTATTCAGCCTCTAGATTGGGTTGTTTTGTTACCCCCATAGTTCAAAATCCTAATGAGAGGTTCTAGCATTGAAGTTTGGAGGAGATGAAGATTTGGAGGAATTGAAGGTGACAAGAAGGAGGTGGCTCTATACACATGATGAAGCATTGATGAAATTTATGAAGCAACATTATTATGATCAATGATGTATTGGTAACATGTATTTTTCCATTATTTTCATTAGAATTGTATGAACACTTTTTATGAATCAATTTACAATGTTCCCCTACCTCTTTTCTTCCAATTCCTACCACAGTTATCTTTTCTATTCTCTTTTATCATGATGAATTGTACAAGTTATTTAATTAATTTCCATGATCTCATCTATCTATATGTGAGATTCTATATTTGATCTCTACCTCGTAGTTCCCGAAAGCATCCCATGTGTACCATCTATTTGGAACACTGGCAGTTGACTTGATCCACCCAACTGAGCCCTTCATGACAAGTGAACCTGATATGAAATACGTCCGTTACGACAAGCGAACCTGATATGAAATATGTCAGTTACGACAAGTGAACCCGATGTGAACCTATTCCACGGCATTTGGCAGATCAGGAGGTACAATTACAAGCTGATTCCAGGTACTCATATGTTACTTCTACATTTATTATATAAATGAACAATGGGCAAAAAGGGTTGTGCAAAACATGCTACACAAGACATAGATTCTAGTATTGAAATGTTGATTAAAAAGAAATTTTCATAATATAATGAGCAATGTAAAGAGATGAAAACACTTATCCAATCAAAAATTGAAAAACTATTATATCTAATGCCAGAATCAAATGAAATTTTTGAAGACAATAAAACATTATGTAAAATATTAAAAGAGATGATTGGTCATGAAGTATCAAGTTTGAAACACAAGTTTGAAATTTTCTATAAAAGAAATGCAATCACGCAAGTGTGAACATGAACATCAAGTACAAGTCCAAAACATGTCTACTAAAATTCTTGATAAAAATATTCATTTGACCATAGAAGATCCACCCCTAGAGCTACACATAGAAGATCAAATAGACATATAAGATGTTTTTGGTGTGATCAATTTGGCCATATGTTTTGGAATTGTAATGAGTATGAAAATGATTGTAGACTTAAATTGGTCATTGAAATTGAAAGAAAAAATTGTGATTACCATGTCCATTTACCTTTGCACTTGAACTTAGGAAGAGGTGGAATTAAAGAATATTTTGATCAAAAAAAATCTAAGACCACACCATTTAAAAAGCAATGGAGACCAAAGAGATATGATGATAAGAAATCTTATGAACAAGAAACTATGATACAAATTGAGAATCAAGTTAAATGTTTTGAAGAAAAAAAAAGTGAACAAATCAAGTTGGATAAACAAAAATTTAAACAAATATTATAACAAGGATTGGAAGAGGATGAGAAAGAATATGAAAATTCAATACAATTGAAAAAGAAACATGACAAATATTATGTAGAATGTGATCCAAAGATTCTAGAAAATGACAAATTATTTGATTAAAAGAAGGTTAAAAATTTGAGAGCTCAATTGAGCCATGATATTAACAATGAAGAAAATAGTCAAAGTGAACATGAGGATATCAAAGAAATTGATGAGAGTACAAACCATGAACAAGAAGTTAAAGAAAAGAAAAAACAAATTATTGAAGATATTATCAAACAAATTGAACAAAATATGAAAAATTCATCAAATCTCTACAAAAAATAAAAGTTTGAAGATGATCCATGATGAACAAGTATTGAAGATGAACCATGAAGAGGTCTATAGATAGAATATGATGAGAGAAATTGTAGTGAGGATGAATTGTAAAGCATGTTTGTTTATACTAAGTTTGATGTTTTAAATGATATAGGAACACGCTTCTTCAAAATTATCTTTGATGATAATGATGGTTGAGATTATTGAGGGTGATTTGAGTGATGAAATTGATAAGAATGATGAGCATGAGATTGATTCATAATTTTCCATTTCAAATTTCCAATTTTTGCACCATGATTATTTGGAAATGCACTTAAACTATGCATGATAGGGTCTCACTACACGATCTTGCATCAAGGCATGTTTTCAGCTTTACCTATGCGCTTTGAGTGATGGAAAGGATTAATGTAATTGCACATAAAATGTATGAAAGTGAGCGCACATGGTTCTTCAATGAATGCCAAATCTAAAACCACCAAAATTGATATGGTCATTCTACCTAAGCTCCTCAAGCTCGAGACTCCTAGACTTGCACAAAATAGAGCTACTAAATACAAAAGTGGGTATTTTATGATACATATATTACAAAAGTGATGTAAATCACTATTTGGAGTTTTGAAAAAGTAATAATATCAAGTATATTTCTTTGAAAAAAAGAAAGACTGCATGGCTCCCCACAACTCTTTGTAGTAGTCCACCTCTACATACTTCCTCTACATCGATGCCTTTGGCTACTGCCAACACCCCCCTCCCTCTCGCATCTGTCATCCCCAACAGATCCTTGTTGTGGGGTCTGCATAATGTAGTTCTGCAAGAGGTCTTGTGCGAGGGTGTGCTCCGCAATGGGAATTCCTCATGCGAGATCAGCTTCGAGTTTTTCCCAGTCTATAGCCTGAGGTTCGTCGGGAGGTGAAAGCCAATAATGTGTCGAATATACAAGTTGCTCGCAAGCAAACAATTGAAGGAGATGGGTAGGCCGACTGATGAAGACTTCAAAATGGTATTCCCAAAATCTCGTTGTGAACATTTCTTCAAAAGTCATCTTGTAACATGCAAGTAAATACTTGATGCGGTGGTGCCAGGCGTAACATACCTGGAGTAGTTTCTTTCCGATTTCCTTTTCAATAGATAATTGGTATTCTGCCATGTATAAGAAGTAGGGTTTGTACTGAAGCTCATTGATGGAGATATACCATCGAGAGGCCAATTGAGCGAAATAGGGCGATTGTAAAATGTGTTCCTCGATTACGACCATAGCATGTAGCTATGCGTCGACGCATGCGGAGTGAGTCTTACCTATTTCTTGAATTGGAATCTGGTTATGGAGGCTCTGATTGAGTTGCAATCTGAGCTTAGAGGTCAATGATATGCACCTATAAGGTAGTGAGTTTGTCTAAGAGTTATGGGGGTGTGACTTCAAAAACATTTTGTGGCTATGCTGATTCCTTCAGTAGTAAGGCTTTGTGATCTTCCTATAGCTTTTGATATTCTTCATTGATTTTGTCGTAGTCATTGAGTAATTGTGTGTGATCATCCAAAAAACTTGCATGTTCTCTGAGGGGACCGCTTTGAATCTGCTAGAACTTAATGGTTCATCAGGTCAATCCATCCCAGCTTCGAAGTTCTCACGATTTTACTCCTGTAGCCTTTGGTTTTCTTCTTTCTCGGCTACAAGATGTCATCTTAATAGTCCCATATTTCGTGTGAGCATGGTGTTGCGTACTGTCTAAGCATGTAATATATTTTCTACATGTGTGAGGGATTCTTTAGTCTTTTGTTCTGATTCTAACTCCAAGGAGTGGTAAGCCTCACGTAGTTCCTGATTGTGTGCATTCATGGAAGCATTCTCAATGGTCAAAGAATTTAATTAAGCCTGTAGATGTGTGGTAGTCTGTTGCAAGGCCTGGGAGGATGATATGGTGTGGATTTCTTGTGAATCACCATAAAATACTGTAACAAATATTCAATGACCTAGTTTAGAAAGTGAGTTCCTCGATCGCTCACCAACTCTATAGGCAATCCATATCTCATAAAAACATTTTCAAATAAGAATTTTTCCATCGTCGTGCATCAGTCTTTTTTGCGGCCTTGCCGTCTACCCATTTGGTAAGATAATCTGTTGCTACTATGACGTATTCAGCATGAGTACCTTTAGCAGGGGGGTTTATGGATCCTACAAAGTCTATACCCCACTTAGAGAATGCACGTCCTCCCATCATGGGTTTCACTGGCATTTCATCTCTGCGAGTAGGAAACTGAGTTCTTTGGCACAGATCACATCTCTTAACATAGGCATGAGCATCCATGTGAAGAGTGGGCCACCATAATCTCGCAAATAATATGGCTTTGATTATTCTGTCGGGGCCAAAATGACCTCTTGCAACACCTTGGTGTGTAGTCTCTAATATGCTCAAATAATCACTCTCATGAACACACTTTCTTAGGTATCCATCTCTCCCTCGTTTGTACAAGTTGTCGCCAATAAGTGAGTAGTCTTGAGCTTCCTGCTCTAGACTTTGTTGTCTCGCTAAAGTCATTCTGTGAGGGAATGTTTTCATCTTCAAGTATGCACTATGGGTTCAATCCACTCTGGTGTAAGAGACACATGATACAAAGTGGCATGTTGCACTAGGGTTTTTCACAACAAATAGGACATTCTTTACATACCCTATAGACATTTGCTTCCATAGAAGGCTAATATACTCCTATTCTATGTAGAGTCTACAATGTTCAATGTTTTGAATGATGTTGCTTCAATGCACCTACATGTGCTAACTGCAACCAATTATTGTGTTTCGATTTATCTACATAGCACACAAGAATTTTTTGATTATCTTGTTTATATATGCTTCCTACTAGTATCTGGTATCTTTGTGACTTGGTGATCTCTCCTTCTCTGATCTTAATCCTAGGATCTTGGGTCCAAATGTGAGAACACGCACAATGGGTTTGGCCCAGTCAGATACTATCTCAAGGTTAAATAGGTATGCATCTCGTAGTTCATCCACTATTCCTTGAGGAGCTTCTCCCGAAGTTAATCGTGAAAGGTGGTCTACTCTAAGGTGGGTTCTTCCCTTTTGAACTACTACTTTGAAGTCGTATTCCATTGGTAATAGAAACCAATGTATCAATTGCCTTATGATCCGTGAAGAACTTGAACTTGTTCGCCAATAAGTAATGTCTGAATTTATTTATCGCATAAATCATTCCTAATCCTTCGCGCTCATTCATGGTGTAATTTTGGTCTGTTGCATTTAGTTGTCTACTTGCATAAGCTATGGGAAGATCCATATTACCTTCATTCATAGGTTGTGCCAACACACATCCTATGGCATAGTTGGATGCATCCACATGTACATGGAATGACTTACTCCAATCTGGGGTCATTAATATGAATGCTGAACACAAGCGTCATTTGAGTTCATTGAATGATTTCTCACATTCATCCATCCATTCAAACTTGGTCAAAAGAGAGTACAGAGGGTTTTCTATGATCGCGTACATGTGTATAGATCGTCGATAATAACCGCAATGTCCCATGAAAGCCTATACTTCTTTCACATTTTTCAGCCTAGGTAAGTCTTCAATTACTTTCACTTTCTCTTCATCCATAGAAATTCCGTTCTTTGACACAATGTGTCCTAGAATCTTGCCTTTCTTGACCATGAAAATGTATTTTTTTGGGTTCAAGCAAACCTGATATTCTTGACATTTTTCAAATACTTTCCTTAGTTCAAGGATGTGGATCTGACTCATGTTAGAATGAGCACAGATGTTGTCCACATAAACTTCCAAGTTGTTCCTTAAGAATTAATTGAAAACATGACACATGAGTCATTGAAAGGTGGCAGGTGCATTTGTCAGCCTAAATGGCATTACACGAAATGCAAATATGCTCCATTCTGTGGCAAAGGCCATCTTATGTTGACCTTCAGGAGCAATGACTACCTGATTATAGCCTGAGAATCCATCAAGGAAGCTATAAACTTCCTTGCCTGCAACTCTTTCCAACAAATGTTCTATGATAGGAAGAGGATAATTGTCTATAATCGTGGTGGCATTAACTTTTTTAAGGTTAATACACACACATAATTTTCCATTTTTCTTTGGCGCGACCACAATGGGGGATACCCATTCAGTATGTTCAATTTCATAAGTGAATCTTGCTTCTATCAAGCGGTCTATTTCGTCTTTAATCTTGGCAGCATAATTATCATTATATGTGTATGGTTTTTGCTTAGTAGGTTTGGCTTCTTGAGTCATAGGGATCCTATGAGAGCATATATCTGGGTCTACTCCTTTTAAATCTTTGTAACTCCAAGCGAACACATCTCTATATTCTCGCAATAGGGCAGTTAACTCTTCTTCCTCCTCCTCAGTCAAATCATGCCCTATGTATGTGCATTTTTCTTCTCCTTCTTCTATTGTGGAAAGTGGGCAGCCAATGAATGCATGTTTTGTCTTGTAGTGACTTTAGACTAAAACAAAAATTTTAATTGGGGGCCATACTTTCACTTCTGCATAAGTTGCTCCTTTGGATACCTTCCAATTTTGCCTTTTACTTCTTCAAATTTGCACCTAAGAGAGGGTTCATCTGAACCTTTCAAAACACTTTAAAAACACTTTTGAACCTTACGGAATTACAGAAATACCTCTACAACCTGCAACCAACTTTTTGCAATTATACCCTTTATGAACAATTAATTGTGCACTACCTGTGCACCTTGACACTTGAACTTTGACCACTTTGACTTCACCCATGTTGACTTTGACCTAAAACATGTTGACTCTGACTACTTTGACTTTGTCTATGGTTGACTTTGACCAATATGACTTTGATGGGCTCAACAGTTGCCCACCACCTAATGTGCTCTCCGTCCTGAAGAGCTACAACCCAAATCTTGAGCAGAGATGACACCATATGCCTATGTTGCAAAATCTTCAAAAGGACACTTGAGCAGCAACCAAATTCACCAGGAGCAGGAGAGACAAACACGAGAGAAGAACCAAAAGTAGATAGGTTGCATAAAAAAGCAAAGGAGGGCAAATGGAGGGTAGGAAGAGGGGGGAAGGGAGGGCTGAGGGGGCTGAGATTGATAGGGCAAGGAGGGCTAAGGATGGACTTGGGTAGGAGGGTAAAGGGAGGGTGAGGGAGTAGGATTATGGGCTTTGTAGAGGGCCGAAATGATTAAACAATAGAGCTACAGAGGTTGCATATGGGAACTTTTGAAACATAAGGTAAAACAAAGTGAGAATAGACCATGTGGACCAGATGGAGATAGAAAAACATGTTATAAATGCACTCAAAACATGTGTTTTTTTACCAAAAGTCAAAGAAAAGGTGGGAGTTTGGAAAAATGAAGGCAAAAAATGAGTCAAGAGGTGCCAAAATACATGAAAATGACCCCAAGTTTGAAAAAAATGGCCATCCAAGGTGCAATCTAGAGCCAAAAGCATGGACCATACAAAATAAAAATAATATATATCTTAAGGTGGGGGGAATAGTGGGTGGGGGAACGGTGGGTGGTGGGTGGGGGGTGGGAAAACGGTGGGTGGTGGGTGGTGGGTGGGAAAATGGTGGGTGGTGGGTGGGAAAACGGTGGGTGGGGGGTGGGGGAACGGTGGGTGGGGGGTGGGAAAACTGTGGGTGGTGGGTGGGAAAACAGTGGGTGGTGGGTGGGGGGGCGGTGGGTGGGGGAACGGTGTGGGGTGGGTGGGAAAACGGTGGGTGGTGGGTGGGGGAACGGTGGGGGGTGGGTGGGAAAATGATGGGTGGTGGGTGGGGGGGCGGTGGGTGGTGGGTGGGGGAACGGTGGGGGGTGGGGTAGTGGGGAGTGGGTGGGAAAACGGTGGGTGGTGGAATGGTGGGGGGTGGGTGGGGAAGGGGGGCAGGGGCGGTGGTGTTTTTTTTTTTGGGCGGGGGGAGGCAAGGCCGGCGGTCTTTTTTTTTTGGCGTGGGGTGGAGGCGGGGCTGGCAGATTTTTTTTTTTGGGCTTTTTTTTTGCGGGGCAAAAAAATCCGTGGAGGCCCTTTGTTTTAAGATATTCTAAATTGGAGAAAAATCCCTAAAAAATGCAAAAAAAAAAAACAAAAGAATCCAAAAAATTTCTCAAAAATTTCTCAAAAAATTCCCTACAGGTCTAGGGCAATTTCCTCACTGAAAACCTTCCTTTATTCCTCCAATTTGGCAAAAAAATAACATTTGAAAATTTTAAAAAATGCTTGAAAAAATCCCAAAAATTTCCAAAAAAAATGTACTTATGCAAAGGCTATGACATGGTTGCTAAATTTACTAAAAACTCAAGGAACAAGCATGAAAAAAAAGATAAAAAACTACTCAACTTGAGCAAAATTAAATGAGAGGGCTATGTACAACTTGGACAGATTTTGCAAGTTCCAGGTGATCCATAAATCTTCAGTTGTGTTGATGATGTTGGAAAAACAATGTTCCTATTGGTCCATTCTATCCAGAGTTTACAGGATGTGTACAAGCTTTTATACTCCCTCAAGCGGACGGCCGAGTAACAGCATGTGTAGTTGTCAAACTCACATCTTGTACACACTAGAGCCTTGGTGGCGTGGATAGGTCGTTAACCTCCCAAATCTCCCACCAGGGATCGACTCCCATCGCCGACAGCACGTGGAAAATAGAAGATTTTAGCGTTTGCTTTTGGCTAAAATTGACGGACGAGCGCGAACGCAATCCGTTGTGTTTTTTAGATTCATTGCGATCGTATTGATCATATGCTTTATTAGAAGCGATCGCAGATCGTAGCTTTATTAGCTTTATTATGAGCTTTTCAAAGTTACACAAAACTATATAAGAAGAGTATTGGCCTCATTATCTTTCATCCTTCACCTAGGATCAACACAAGCTTTCTAGAGCTTGGACCTCAATAGAGGTGGTGTTTCTTCTAACACATGGGGCAGCCATGGTGCTAACTTGAAGCATGTTGAGGAGCAGCTATGGAGTTCTTCTTAATGATTCTTCTTGGAGAAGATGAAGGGTGTGCTCACACTCTACCTCATGGAGAGGAGGTTATCTCTTGTTCATGGCAAGAAGACTTGGTCATTAACAGCTTGATGGTGAGGATCGCCCATCTACATGATGTATTTGAAGATCATCTTCTACAAGAAGATGTTAGGTTGAAGATTATCTTGTACAAGAAGATGTCTGGCTACTTCAAAGACATTGGATGGGACCATCTACATGATTTTGAAGATTATCTTCTACAGGAAGATATTAGGTTGAAGATTAGATGGGCTTCTACAAGAAGATGTCGGGCTACTTCAAAGACATTAGATGGTGATTAACATAAGATTAACATCTTATGTTAAGTATTCAGGTACATATTCTCTTTATGCACACAGGTACTACTTGAAGTTTATGGAGGCTGTGGCGTTCATATCAGAAGGAGTCCTATTCGGCATAGGTACAAGAGAATCAGTACTTATATGCTTTATGCATATTTTTATGAGGTGTTTGAGAAGGTGTGTTCACATGAGTTTGAGGATTTCCGGCAACAATCTTGTTAGCATTCTATGCTACTTTATAAGTATGTGATCTTTTCACACACATATCTAACTTAGGGTCTTCCATAGCCTAAGTTTAGATGTAGGTTTGTTGACCATCAGTTTCACACTGATCCTTCCTCATTCAGTCACTCATATTCACTCTTCTATAACCTATTAGGTCACACATCTCATGTATATTCAGATTACTGCCCACACATCTGAATATGTTTGTTACATTGTACATTCACTCATTCATCTATTTCTCATCACATAGAATGGTTGAGAATTTTGCTCCCACATTGTACATTGAACATTGGTATATATGATACTATGAGTAAGTGATGGCTTACGTAACACCTTACACATGTCGTCTATTCTTTCTCTATCTTTTTCTCATCATTTGTATGATTAAGTTGTGATATGTTCATGTTTTGTCAATATGGAAGATTGCTGGAATTAATGTTGTACATGACTGGAACTATGGAACCATGGACCTGTGACATGAGCCTAAGGGCCTACCTCACTTCCAACATTTGGTATCAGAGCACTAAGGTTTTGGTTTCAGAACTTTAGATCTTTGGCATCAATGCATTAAGGCTCATTCATAAGCCCAGGTTCCCAGTCTTCTAGATTTACAACATATAATTTGAAAGCATCTTCTAATATTTGACATTTGACATACACACTTAATCTAGATGAGTAGAGATTTGAGAATTAAACAATTCAGTTACATGTGTATTCATTAGTGTGGAGTATAAAGTTGATGATCTGTTAGCAGCCAAATATTTTTGGAAGAGTATGCAAATACTTTACAAAAGTATTGTTTGAAGACCCAGACTTGATGAAGAGAAGACTACTTCAAATTCAAGGAAGAACAATGGTTTAGAGAAGATGAAGGAATCAGATCGACATCAAATCACAGGTATCAGTTTCTACTATCAGATTATCATTTGCAGGTCATGTCTTAAAAGAGCAGTTATGAAGAGATTTGAAGATTTCAAGGAGTTCTTTTATACGCTTTCATCATTTGAAAGTTAAAGGCTACATCAAAACAGGTATCTAGAGGTTTTTCTAGAGAGTTTTGAGAAGATCTCTTTCATGGCAAGAAAGTTCATCTAAGAAGACAAGTGCAGAGATGAGATGAGTTTTTTCAGCCAATTTTCTATTGTAAGTTGGTTGGATATCAAGGTACAAATGTATCTAGAGAAGGTAACTCTAGAAGGGCAATTCATCATTCAGACAACGATTGGTGAATTTAGTCATTTCAGACATTTGAAGCAGAATTTTGATTCACAGATATGAGGAGATGATAAAACATGTTTCTATATTCAACTTCCATTTATATACCATGTTTGTTTTATCTCTTACTCTTAGCATTAGAGAAAGAGAAAAATTCAGTTGAAGAAGTCAAGAGTGTTTGCTACTTCAAGATGAAGAGAACAAAAGGTATGGAAGAGAAGCTTGAAGATGTTGACATCATCAGGTGGAAGAAAGATGCAGAAAAAGAAAGTCCATCATTTCCAAAAGAAAAGTAAGGCTTCCTTTTCTCATATATTTTCCATATACTTTTCCTATTTTATCCTCTACATCCAAAGACAAGTCTACGAGAACATCTTGTTTAAAGAAGAAGCAGTTTCTTGTTTTGTATTACACTTGGTCATGATTTGGTAGATTTGACAAAGAATTGCATTGAGAGAAACAAAGGCACTCATATGTGTATGAGTTATGTTGAAGCTTTTTAAGCGGGTAGCTTATATGTTCCCTCAAAGAATTCTTGGACAATCAATACAGAGCTACTTGGTATATGACAACTTGCAGAGAAGTATATTTCTTCTTTAACTAACTCTCTTAAGGTAAAAGAGTTTTTTGTAGCAGATGTTGAAGACTTGGGTTGAGGTTTTATGTTTGGAAAAGGTTACCTCATATTCAGTATTTTCAGAAAAACTTTAGAAAATTCAGACTTGTTGATGTACCAGTCAGTTGAAGAATCTACTTTTTATGATTGTCTAGATTTTTGGATACATGTTTGTATTCCAAAAGGTGTTCCATCATATCCTATCACTTGATTGAAAAGTGGAGTTAGCCAAAAGAAAATCAAGCAGGTACTATCACATTTCACCCGGGTAAAATATGAAAGTTATGAAGTATCAACTTGCAGCTTTTGAAGTTCTCAAGGTGAGAAGTTTGTCCACTTATGTTTCAAGTAGGAATTGCAGATTCCTTGAAGGATTTGTTTGAAGAAAAGTTTTACAACTTTTTGAGAAGCATGGACACTTGGAGACATTCAGGTAACAAATCAAACATTCAGTCTTGAAGGTTTGATAAGAGCAGATTCTACACAGGAGAGATCATTGATCTTGTATGATCTTGAACATTTATGAGTCAGTTGTCAATCCTTTGTTTGGTAAGGTTCTTAACATTGAAGAAGTAAGTCAAAGATTGAGATTCTATCAGATTTGTGTTGCAAAAAGATAGAAATACTTGTTATGTGCAGAAGGGTATGAATCCTAAAATGCTTTCAGCAAGGTTTTATCAGCTAACCTTATTCTATAATATGGGAAGCTGAAGACTTACAGTAAAAAGCTATTAGCAACTGCAGTGCTAATAAAAAGGGTTCAGAGATTTTGTTTCAGATACAGGTATTGATCACTGAACATCAGATTTATGAAGGAAGACGTTCCACATTTCATAAAGTTTGATATATTTGAAGAATTCTGGATACTAGCGTTAAGTCATCCAGGGGGGTGATGAAACATGAAGACTTGTTTTCAGCCATATGTAAAAGAATGTAGAGTCATACCTACAGGTATTCCTATTTCAGGTATTCCTATATTTCCTTTGTTAGGTTCTCTTTATGTTCCAGCTTTGAAAGAAGAAGGAAGAAGAAGAATGTTTGGAGAAAGTTCCTGTTAGGATGTTTCTGTTCAGGAGAAGGTTCCAGAGTTCTATTTGAAGAGAAGCTTGATATTTCAGAAAGGTATATTTCAGACGTGCGCACAAATATGTTTATACCAGGTTCTGAAGGAAAGAGGTATGAAGGATTTAAAGGATGAAGACACGATGACATCATAGATTTTTGACTCATATTTCAGTTGATTTCAATTGAGTTGAGTTGACTTGACTTGAGTACAGTCAGAGATGAACCAACAGTGTTCATAATACACTAAGTTGTGAGTTGACAGTCACAGGCTCTAGGATTCAGTTCCTGATTTTGTTTAGTGTATTTACATGACACAGCAGAGGTACGTTGAGAAACCTTTTTGGAAGGTAAATGCAAATTTGTGGATCCTAGTGTATGTTTTCAGGTTTTTGAAGACAGGAGATAGCAGGTGCAGAGACAGTTCATGCTACAGTTGTCAAGCAGTGATTGCTTGATTTATACACTATTGGATATCTAGTTTGTATATTTTCTCAAGTATTATGGTTCATATTTAGCAAGTTCAAGTTTTTTGAAGGAAAGTCAATTTCAGTTTTGAAGAAGACTTTTTCTGAAGTATCGGAAGTACAAGCTTGAAGCTTGTGGTAATTTGCAATTTGTGATAGATTGCAGATCCAGTTCAGTTTATACCAATATGACATTGCAGGGGGGATTGTTGGAAAAACAATGTTCCTATTGGTCCATTCTATCTAGAGTTTACAGGATGTGTACAAGCTTTTATACTCCCTCAAGCGGACGGCCGAGTAACAGCATGTGTAGTTGTCAAACTCACATCTTGTACACACTAGAGCCTTGGTGGCGTGGATAGGTCGTTATCCTCCCAAATCTCCCACCAGGGATCGGTTCCCATCGCCGACAGCGCATGGAAAATAGAAGATTTTAGCGTTTGCTTTTGGCTAAAATTGACGGACGAGCGCGAACGCAATCCGTTGTGTTTTTTAGATTCATTGCGATCGTATTGATCATATGCTTTATTAGAAGCGATCGCAGATCGTAGCTTTATTAGCTTTATTATGAGCTTTTCAAAGTTACACAAAACTATATAAGAAGAGTACTGGCCTCATTATCTTTCATCCTTCACCTAGGATCAACACAAGCTTTCTAGAGCTTGGACCTCAGTAGAGGTGGTGTTTCTTCTAGCACATGGGGCAGCCATGGTGCTAACTTGAAGCATGTTGAGGAGCAGCTATGGAGTTCTTCTTAATGATTCTTCTTGGAGAAGATGAAGGGTGTGCTCACACTCTACCTCATGGAGAGGAGGTTATCTCTTGTTCATGGCAAGAAGACTTGGTCATTAGCAGCTTGATGGTGAGGATCGCCCATCTACATGATGTATTTGAAGATCATCTTCTACAAGAAGATGTTAGGTTGAAGATTATCTTCTACAAGAAGATGTCTGGCTACTTCAAAGACATTGGATGGGACCATCTACATGATTTTGAAGATTATCTTCTACAGGAAGATATTAGGTTGAAGATTGTCTTCTACAAGAAGATGTCGGGCTACTTCAAAGACATTAGATGGTGATTAACATAAGATTAACATCTTATGTTAAGTATTCAGGTACATATTCTCTTTATGCACACAGGTACTACTTGAAGTTTATGGAGGCTGTGGCGTTCATATCAGAAGGAGTCCTATTCGGCATAGGTACAAGAGAATCAGTACTTATATGCTTTACGCATATTTTTATGAGGTGTTTGAGAAGGTGTGTTCACATGAGTTTGAGGATTTCCGGCAACAATCTTGTTAGCATTCTATGCTACTTTATAAGTATGTGATCTTTTCACACACGTATCTAACTTAGGGTCTTCCATAGCCTAAGTTTAGATGTAGGTTTGTTGACCATCAGTTTCACACTGATCCTTCCTCATTCAGTCACTCATATTCACTCTTCTATAACCTATTAGGTCACACATCTCATGTATATTCAGATTACTGCCCACACATCTGAATATGTTTGTTACATTGTACATTCACTCATTCATCTATTTCTCATCACATAGAATGGTTGAGAATTTTGCTCCCACATTGTACATTGAACATTGGTATATATGATACTATGAGTAAGCGATGGCTTACGTAACACCTTACACATGTCGTCTATTCTTTCTCTATCTTTGTCTCATCATTTGTATGATTAAGTTGTGATATGTTCATGTTTTGTCAATATGGAAGATTGCTGGAATTAATGTTGTACATGACTGGAACTATGGAACCATGGACCTGTGACATGAGCCTAAGGGCCTACCTCACTTCCAACAGATGATAGGCCTTGAGCCTTGATATGTTGACTCAAAGAAACTCCTCCATAATCTCCAATTGTGCTGCACTTCATTTGTTTTGTCTTTATTTTGGGTGTACTGACCATTTGATAGGGCGACCCTAAATCCTTCAGTAAAATATTATCTCCTCCATATTGCATCAATTGTATCCCTATTTCAGCAACTTTATAATTTAATATGCGAAATTTCATTTTTACTATTCCAGCTTCTTCATCCAATGGAACCCTCTGTTTCCAAGGACTTGCAGGTACTCCTTCCATGCCCTTGTAAAGCCCTGCACTTATTATCAAAAAAATTGACATAACAGATGATATGCATACCAGTATCCATAAAAAAGTGGCCACTGACATATGATTTGAAGTAGCTTCATGACTGTTGTACTTAAGAGCTTTACTTTTCTTCTCTCTTTTATGGTCTTTGACTGAGACTATCTCACTCGAGTCAGTGAACTGAATGATATCCTCGTTTTCCTCATATGCTTCCTCTCTACTTGAGTTTGGAAAAATTCCATAGCAGGAAGATGGGTCTTCTGCATGGAGCCAAGCCAACATGTTTTCATCTTCATATAAATTTGGTCCTTCAAATAGATCTGCTTCTGGGTTGTCCAACAATTCTTCTTCCATACAAATACCAATTGTCTGCATCATGCTGGTATGTCTTTGGTTGTCTGGACCTTCTTCTAAAATTATCTGCTGTAACTCTTTCCCCTCTTGCTTTACCCACATTGTGTCATTACCCCAGTCATGTCGTACATTGGCATGCCTTAACCAAGGTCTCCCAATTAACAAGGGGAAACTTCCCTCTACCAATGGCGGCCTTAAAACAACAAAATCCAAGTTAAAGATGGTACCTTGTATCTCGATTGGGACTCCAGGGACCACTCCCATAGGCTTTACTATGCTTTGGTCTGCCAGTGTTACAGTGAAGTTTGTAGGTTTTGAAGGGTGTAGTCCAATCTTTTTCATGGTATATTCAGGCATCAAGTTAATGCCAGAACCACCATCCATAATAACTCCTTGAAACTCATGACCTTTGATAGAGACTGTTAGCCAAGGGCTCTTATAATCTGTGAGGGGTGCTTCCCCTACACCTTTATCTTTATGCATAATAGTAGTGTTTGCCACCAAGCTTGTTGTGGACATTTCATTAATTATGTGCAAGAGTTCTGACTTGAACTTCCCATCCATCTTTATTAAATCAAAAATACTGACCTCCTTTTTCATGGACTTGAGTAGTCTAGAAGCTTCTGATTCCTTAAGAGCATGGGCTCCATTTGACTTATCAAACTCCTCATGAGCCCTGTTGAATGTGTGTCCAATGGCATCACTGGTACCTATGAAATTTTCTTTTTGCCTTGTATCTGCACATCTGGTGGCTTTGTCTTCAGATGCAACTTTGTCTTTGTTCAATCCATTAATCATTGATTCTTGACCTATGTCCACTTGAGCCTTCCCCTTGCTTCTTGTATGCACTGTAAAAGATTCAATTTCTTCTAATTGCACCACCCTGGTGGTGATGGCACCCTGGCTTGATCTACCATTTCTTCGTTGCACATAGAAATCATTTGAATGTGGGGCCTAGATGAAGATGCTTGGTTCTTAGGACAACAATTACTATAGTGGTCTCTAGACTATGGGCAGTTCCTACAAGGAGGGGCATTTTCTAGTAGAGTGCACCTAGTTTGATAATGCCCACATTCTCCACATCTGAAACAAATAATTGGCCTCCTTGGCCCATTTCCAAAGTTATCCCTCTATATAGAGTTATAATTGTTACCTTGATTGGGGTGCAGCTGCCATCACATTTGCTGGTGGTAGGAGTCCTCCTTGGGTCCAATATGTTGTTGCGGGCATTCCTCTTGATTGGCATTCCTGGGCCTCATGACCACCTTTCCTGCATAGTTGACAAGATACACTTAACAGAGGACATTCACTTACTATATGACCTTGCTTGTTACACATGGTACACCAAAGTCCACTCTTGATGCCACCCTCTTTGAGTTCCTGCAAGTCCTGTCGAAGCGGAGCCAGTTCTTCTACTTGGGCCTCCTCCTCCTTGTGGGGCTTATTCATTTTTAAGCCTTCCAACTCTTTCCTTAACTGGATTACTGGATCTTCCATTTTTGTAGAATAGGGTATTTGAGAAGAAATTGCTCCATACTATTGCCTTATCAGCTCCAATCATGTAGTTGTGTTGATGAACTCCTCTATGGAGGCTGTGGGCAACACTAATTCCTTGATTTTACATTGGGTGGTCACTGGAAGTGGCTTAGCTAACCATTTCCTAACAAAAAAATCATGTGGAGGATCTGACAACTTAGCCATTAGTGCCTTGGCCCTAGTTACAAACTCTGGGAACTTTTCACCTTGCCCAGTCTCAAGTTTTCTAATTCCTCTATGATGATCTCTACAGTATTTCCATGCTGGAATTGGGTTTTGAATGCATCTTTCATTAAGTCCCAAGTGGTGAAATGGTTCTCTGCAAACTGGTTGAACCATCTATCTGCTAACCCTTCTAATGTGGCAGGGAAGAGTATAAAAAAGGCATCCTCTCTTCCCATTAAGCCTCTAGTTTTGCATAGAGCTAAAAAACCTTCTAATATGCTTGTCCGGATCTTCCTGAGCTAGGACTTTGAAGGAAGGAAATTTTATATTTAATCTTGATAGTAGGGTTTCTAAGTCTACCTGACCTGCCATGCTCTTCACTGATGAGGCTGATGAAAGTGGACTGGAGGATCTTCTAACAGCCTTCCTTCTTGTAGCCTTGCAAGTGATCCTCAATGTTTGGGACCGGGTTGCGGTCATGAGCTGCTCATAGCCCTCTTAGTATGAGATAATTGATAAGAATATTTACCTCTTAGTCCAATGAAGTAGTATTGTTGGCACTTGAATAGTGCTTCTCCACACTGCAACATGTCTTCTCCTATGCTCAAATCTCCTTGGAGTCCCACCGTGCGTGCCAAATTTTGTTGGGGGATTCTTGGACAAGAAGGGATTTGAGTGTTTGTAGGAGAAAAGGGAAAGACAAGAAGAAAGATACACACTGGAAGCCTCTGCCGATTGATTATAATGAGACAAATACAATGGTGATGCACAATACAATCCAATGCTTCTGTGCAAAATCCCACAAAGTGCTCAATTACAAAATATCAAATACCCAAGGTCTTGTTGCTGTCGGCCTTGTTTGCACCAGACCTCCACCTTCTCCAAGCTTGCACTTGTGCACACCTTGCACCAAGCTTCCAATAAGGGGGAGGGATGGACACCTTCTGTCGACACGCGCACACTGCAATGGGACCTTGGGATCATTGGGGGACTATCTTAGCACTCTCTACACACTTCTTTAGTCACTCTTCATGCACACCTTGCACTTCACTTCTCTGCATTGCACACATCGTGTCTCTCTTGCACTTCTCTCTTGCCTAGCTTAGACTATGCTCTCCTTGCTTACACTTGCTTAGTCCTCCAAGAATAATCCTTGCCTTGATTTGAGTGTCGATTCACATACGCTCCTAATTGCAAGAGTATCTTGGTGCTCACTTTGATGTCCCAAGATTGTCTCCAAAAGTGGGCAGCCAACGAATCCTTGTTTTGTCCTGTAGTGACTTTAGACTAAAACAAAAAATTTAATAGGGGGCCATACTTTCACTTCTGTGTACGATGCCGCTTCACATACCTTCCAATTTTGCCTTTTACTTCTTCAAATGTGCACGTAAGAGAGGGTTCATCTAAACCTTCCAAAACACTTTAAAAACACTTTTGAACCTTAGGGAATTACAAAAATACCTCTGCAACCTGCAACCAACTTTCTGCAATTATACCCTTTATGAACAATTAATTGTGCACTACCTATGCACCTTCACACTTGAACTTTGAACACTTTGACTTCACCCATGTTGACTTTGACCTAGAACATGTTGACTCTGATTGCTTTGACTTTGTCTATGGTTGACTTTGATCAATATGACTTTGATGGGCTCAACACCTACTATCGGAGGATGTGGGCAATCCTTTATGAAGTGATCTCCTTGGCACCTAAATCATGGTCCTTTAGGGCCCTATGGTCTCGACTATCTTAACTAGGGCCGTGGGCTAGGGTTAGCATACATGACATTTGCGTAGTCAAGCTCCCAATTGGGTTCCAATAGTGGACTATCGTATTGATATGCTTGCAAGTCTTCTGGGGACTCACCGTAGTATGTGGGCACATGGGTGGAATCAAAGCTGTTAGAATTGGGATCACTCTCTGTAATCAGGGATGATGTTATAACTTATGGAATATGTTGAACTATGCATTGTTGGAGTGTTAATTTATTAATGTATTAATGTGTTTTGGTGTTTTTGATATAGCAGCTAAAGGTTCATGAGGGCGTGAAAGGTGTGAAAGGGTGGACATCAATAATCCAACTTTAGGGCGAACATCAATAAATCCGTTTATAATTTAGTTTGTAAATAAACCCACGTAGAAGGTTCTATTGTTAGAAATAGTTAGAAAAGTAGTGGTTAGAATAAGGGTCATTATAGACTGTAATTTTTTATATTAAAAGCAAAGGCTTTCTACAAAAGTCAACAACTTTTACTTTCATGCATACTTTTCAAAGCCACTCTCATGTCATCACTCTTTTTGATGTAATCAAAAATTCCTATAAATACATGCACTCTGTGGACTGTCGAAACAGAGTGCATGGGGGGAGATTGCACCCAATACTGCGTTCGGTCTCATCTCTTGGTGTCTCTATTTTTTTGTGTGTTTTTTGCTTTTGCAACCTCTATGTGCGTGTGAGCAAGACGCTTCAGTGACGTTCGTGGGAATCACCAGATTGTCTGTCTGGGTGATTTGTCTGTGACGTTACTGTGTGTCAAGTTGGTTAATTGGAGTATCCTACTCTTGTTCTATCTGGCTGTCTCTTGATACCTGTTTCTGTTCGTGAGTTACATAGACGTTCAGTTGATCGTTAGACTGTTGTCTGAGCGAGTTGTTCTGCGGGATCTCGGTTGTGATTGTTCTGTTGATTAAGCGTATCGTGGGGTCACTCTTTCTTGTAAGGTGTTGTAACGTGTTGGATGAAGTCTGTGTAGTTGCAATAGTGTTCTGAGAACTTCAAGTCGTATTGTATGGTCTTCAGTGTTGAGGTCTGTCCTCATACGGTAAGGGTTAGCTACAGTAAGGGTCTTTTTAAGTTGCATACTGGACCCCCAGTACTGTGTGTCTGAGATTGTTGAGTGCTTCTGTGGTTTCGGTTTTGTTTGATTGTTTATACCTATTTGGTGAAGGTTGGATTACTGATATTGTCTTTAGCGTTACAGTAGTTTGTATTCGGAACGGCTATTAAGTTAATCAAGTAACTCTGTATCACGATACTGCATAGTCTAGTGCAGTGTGTTCGGTCAACTATGGGAGAGTTTGGTTGAGTACTGTGAGATTGTAAGTGTAATGGAGTCTTGATAGGGTTTTGAGTATCAGTGTATTGCTATCTGTGAGTGGTTACTTTGGGAACTAAGTATAGTGCCTCTGTTTAACAGACCCCTTCCACTCCCAAGAACCCAATCAGATGTTTAACGCGTCTCTGACAATTAGTTTTGTGTTTAAACATTTTAACACTTTCCTCAAGTGTTCCAAATGTTCCTCTTTTGATCTACTCTAGATCATAATATCATCCAAAAGATCTACTGTAAACTACCCTTGATATGATCGTTAAACATTATTCATGAGCTTCATGAAAGTCGTGGGAACATTGGTGAGACCAAAGGGCATCACCAAAAACTCAAGGTGCCCATATATAGTCCTAAAAATAGTTTTAGGGACATCCTTTGCCGTAATCCTCGTTTTATGATATCTTGACCTAAGGTAAAGCTTGGTGTAATTGATCAAATAGGTCTTCCAACCAAGGCATTGGAAACTTGTTTCACGTGTTATCTTGTTTAGTGCTCTATAAGCTATACATAGTCTCATAGAGAGCCTTTCTTTTTTCCTAAGAGCATTGGTGATTCTCAAAGTGGGTTACTAGGTCTAATGAATACTTTATCTAAATAGTCCCGAAGTTGCTTCTCTACCTCCTGATGATGAGATACAGTAAACCTATAAGGTGGTTTGCAAATAGGATCAATGTTAATAGCTACCTCTATGGCATGGCTTATGTTTTCTCTCTCTCTCTCTCTAATGGCACCCCTCTAGGAAGGTCAATTGGAAAAACATCCTTATATTAAACTGTTAGACCCTTAAACCACTTAACCACACACTCTTGCAATAGGTATGCTCAATCTCCTCATGCATCACTTCCACCTCCTAGTTGTTAGAGCTTCCATGTATTGGAAGTGTTTGCACAAGGTGGACCACCTTTTTATGCTTGTTAGGGGTCGTACTAGCTCCTGGTCCTCCTTTCTTCTCTTTCCCCTTACGAAGTGTACAATTCCATTGTGCATGATTAAGAGACAAGCACCTAAAGCACATGTTTTCCCTCTTGGCCCTTTCACACATTAAGTGGGTAATTTAGGTCTTTGTAGTGTTTGCTACTTTATAAATAACTTGCTCTTCCCCATCACTATCTTTTATTAAATATTATGGTACTAACAAGTTTAAGGGGCTGATCCGTCTCCATAGGAGTTTATTAAGAATGGTTATGGTCCTCATATAATTGTGCATACTTGATCATCTCCTCAAACATTTTAGGTGTGTTTCTTCTTAACTCTCTCTTAATGGACATGCCTAAACCTCTCATAAACCCCCTATTTTTTTGAAAATCATTAAGCCCCTTGAACTTCAAGAGGATCTCTTTGTAGAGAGATATCTAGAGTGATACTTTTCTACCTCTTTGTGTGATCCTATCCCACTCATCCCGATTCCTCTCTTCTTCATTATCAAGAAGAAACTCATTCAAGAAAAGAGTTTCAATTCTGTGGGGATTGATTTCTTCACCTTGATACTCATGCACCACTTATAAGCTTATGGTCCAAGTGAGAGACTAGCCTCAAGCACATGATTCTTAGGTGGGGTGCCCTTTAGTTGATGCAAGTCATCCCACTTATGCAACAAAGTATAGATTGCATCCTTGTTTCTTCCCAATCATCCCCTGTGAAGATTGATGGCTTTAAGTCTTTCAAAAGGGGAGTTCCTCTAGAGCCTTCCCCCTTATGTTTACTACATTGGAGAGTCTCCTTCTTAGTTGTCTCATGTATAAGAAGAGTAGGAGTTTCTCTTACCTTCCCGGTAAGGAAAGAGCTAACTTGTGTCTTCAAAGATACCATTTGGATCTTCAATTGTTCTATAAGAGAGGTCATGCCACCTATGATAGTATCTATCCTAGAAGTTGGTTACTTTAGCTCATCAAATTTTTTGTGTGTAACAAACTCATCATAGAGCTCAGTGTATTGATCATCCTCTTGTTCACCCTCTCCCATCTTTTGATATTGTCCCTTTGGAGTTTGTTCTTTAGGTGGGGAAGTGCATGCTAGTTGACCTTGACCCTTAGTTTCCCCATTTCTCCCCCCAATGTAAAAACTATAGAGCTAAATGAAGATGGAAGTAAAGTTTATATAACAATGGAGAGAGAAACAACGCAACAGCACTTCCCTATTGATCTCCAAGCTATCCAAAGTGAATTTGAATTGATCTTTGAATTATGAAGGCTTTGATTTGAAGTTATCACTAGGCCCAAAATAAAATTCGAAATGTTTATTGGGATGAGGAAGATCTTAGCACCATAAACCACTCAAAAGAGATCCAACACAGCCTCAAAGTGTTCAAAAACCATAGGCAAAGAAAAATTGAACACTAAGTGACAAAAGTGAAATCTGACACCAAATGCTTCAAAAGAGGGCCAAAAGTGGTTGAGTAGGTCTTGCTAAAGTGTTATAGAGCTTTTTTCACCCATAAGATTTTGTTCAATTGATACATCATTTGTTGCAAGGAAATTTTTGAAGATAAGCTCTAAATCAACACCAAGATCTTTCAAATCCAATCTGAGCACTAAGCTATGGCTCCCGAAAGATGTGGGTGTGGGTATAGGTAGGTGAAATGAGAAAATGATGGGAAGGTGCAAGAAACTAGGAAATTACGACCACCATGTGCTAGAGAGATGACTCTCCTCCCAACCTTATGCTTGTACATATAGCTGCTCAAATTAATGAGGACCACAAATGTAACTAGAGTCCACAAGTGCATGTGCAATCTCCTCCACTCCTTTCATATCTTCCACTAGAGTTTACTAGTGGTTGGAGTGATCTCGACCACTACTTTAGTACCTTCCACTAGAGTCCACTAGTGGTTGGTATACTCGCCACTCAAGTTAAGTCTTGTTGGACTTAAGTTAACTCATGTTAACTTGAGTTAGAAGGCTCTAGAGCTCCTTGGGCAAAACACTCTCCCCATGCTCCTCATGGGGATTGAACCCAAGACCTCCTCCTTCACAACCTTGAGACTTAACCACTATGCTAAGTGGTTTACTTGTTTAAGAGAGCATATGAACTTATGCTTAAGTCTAGGCAGAAGATCTTTGGCCATACACACACGAGTGACCAAACGGTGTCTGATTTCATATCTGTCTAAATTGGTTGGACCCTTAGATCGTAGACTTACTTTATTACATTCTCCCCACCCTTGGGAAAGATTTCTGTCCTAAAAAATAAAGCTATATATAATAACCATAGGCAACCCACGATCCTCATGTTATTAAACCGAAAGAACATGGTCATGTTCTAAAACTAGAAGAACATGTCTCATCTTTGTGGTGGGATCCCCGCCCAAATGATTCAAACACTGTCTAGCTTTGCACTTTGATAAACTCATCAAAGTACAAAGTAGTGAATGAATAATAAGGGTGGATCTAAAAACATTCCCAACCACTTCATTGTTTCTTGATGTGCAATCTAGACACAAACATATGAAATGGATAGATTCTAATTACTAGTCCATTTCTAAGCATGCTAATTACGAGTCCATTTCTAGGCATGACTTGGTAAATAAGGTGGGATTTTTATCCCTAACAGAACTTTGAGAACTCTTGATTCACTTGAATTTGATTTTGAAAACTTGAAGTTTGGTTGGTCCAAACATTTGACTTGGATGTTTGTATAATGGTTAACTCCCATCCAATAGTTACTTGATTTTTTCACCCGATTAGAGGACTACTCAATCCTAATAGGCTTGAAAATCCTATGTAAATTGTAGGAGAAAGTTTTCCATTTACCTTGGATCAACCTTACTATATCTTGATCAAGTCAAATTCAAAATGAAAATCGTCCAACTTAGGACACTTTTGTCAAAGACCTTAGTTAAAAGTTCTTGGGATTTGTCAAGCTAATGAGCAATTCCTACCTTCTCTATTCTAGAGTATATTAGACTCTAAAATCATGAGATTTATGCTAGTAACTGGAAGCAAACCCAAATGAATAAGTCAATCTTGGACTTGTCATCTTTTGAAGATTGAATTAGTTCTTGTACATAACATCTATCTAGGATGTTTAATATAGTTATCTAGTTCCAATCGGCTAACCCTAGACTTTTGCAAAAGGAATTAGATACCATATCTGAGTCAATTCCAAAAGATTTGGAAAGCCAAAGGAAATAACTAAAAATCTGTATAACTAATTCAAACTTTTAAGATATAAACTTGCTATGAGTCAAGTACTTGGTGACTCGAGACTTTAACTTCATAATGATCTGTTTCAACAAGGTATTGAAGCATTTTATCTATCTTTAAGAGAAAGGAAATTGTTTCTCAAAAAGATTCATAGAGTAAATCTAAACATCATCCAACCACAAGATACGACTATGGTATCCAACATCAGTGTCTAGACACATTGAGGTTCTATTGATGCATTTTTTACTCAAATAATACTTCACTTGAGACTAAGTTCATGCCTATATTCAATCCTTTATGAGTGCTTATGAGAAAAGCAATTCTTGAGCATTACTTTGAGTCAAAGGATTGAATTTACCAAGTTACACTAGGAACTTGATGCTTGACTTAGTCAACCCATTCCTTTGTTGAAAGGATTATCTCAATGTCAAAGTACAACTGCTTCAGAAATTTCTCAAATATCTCTTAATCAACAACAGTTTAGCTTGAAGTGCTATATGAAGATCTTGGAAGTTACTTACTTCTTATCTTCTTATGTACTTGATCTTGAAGTATCTTGGGATAATACTTTTATACTCCTTGAATTCAAAGTTCTCCTTTGAAGTCTTTAATTCCCTTGAGGATAAGATCTAACTTCAAGATTTATTATAGGACTAAAAGATAATCATCATCTCACTATCTGATGTCCTATACCATCTTTCCTACATCAATCCGAGTATAAAATTTGGTGTTCCCTACAACCCTATTTTATAGTCACATTGACGTGTGAGTGAATTTTATCCTAAAGTCTAAACATCTTCTTCATAGAGTACCTTCTTACTTCAATAATTTTGAAGTTTTAGGCATTACCTCTAGCTTGATATTCTAGGTTTTGATCCCTTCACATGGTCGTTTCACGATCTTGTGCTTTCCTTTGGGAACTTGAAAACCACTTGATAGAATATCTATTCTTTTTTGCTTAGGTTTTCAAATGAAAAACCATTTATCATTCCAAGTACTTGAATTTTCACAATTCAAATCCAACTGGTTATACTTGACCAATTTTGTAATATGCTAGAAAGCTTGAAATAATTGCATATGCACATTTTGCAGAAACAATTCCATGTATATAAAGTGCATATGGATCTTTGTGCTTTCACCACTTGAGGGAGGTGTGAGGGAGAGAGCATGGACTCCCCTTGAGTGCTCGCATGAGTGTATATAGGTTTGTATGTGAAAGTATTTCTGATGGTGTTGTCCTCCACTTTGATTGTCCTCTATTAAGGGACGTGTGCATGTGTGATGTCCGACTTCGATACAAGATGCTTCAACTCTCGATGAGCTCCTTCGTTTTTGGAAATTATGTAGCACAAGTCACTGAAGTGATTCGATGGCGATACACCGCAGTGCGCTCTCCTTCTTGAGAGCTCCACTACGATATGCTCGGAGTAGAAAACCGAGCACCTGAGGCCGCACACAGTACTCCGCACAGAGGCTGTAGAATACACAGAAAACACAGTACATAGGGAGCACGAAGACAGACTTCTTAGGTCTTACAAATGCGGTCGAACTTACAATCTGTGACTGACCAGCCCACTATATGTTTTATTAAAGAACATATACAAAGAAGTGTCCGGTGGCCATTTGGCCTTTCACATGGACACTAACGGTAACAATCTCCCACTAAAAGCCAATATGGCCAGAGTAACTATGGGAGAAAAAATAAAGGATGATAAAGAATACCTGAGTGTAAGTATACAAACTATACCTCCCACCTGATGGGCATGTTACACAGTATACAAGTGACTGCGTAAGATCAAGAATCAAGTAACCCCATCAAGTGACAACAGTGTCGAAAGCTATCCTGTGGTAGAGCTTTAGTCAAAGCATCTGCAGCATTATCTCGAGTGTGAACCTTCTCAAGAATAATGCTCTCAGTGGCTAAGCAATCTCTAATGAAGTGATACCTCACCTCAATGTGCTTGGTCTTTGCATGATAGACCGGATTCTTAGCCAAAGCAATGGCACTCTGACTATCACTGAGCAAGTGAGGTACATGCTGAGGTAAACCCATATCACAAGCAAGACGAGAAAGCCATAATGCTTCCTTACATGCCTCACTTGCTGCAACATACTCTGCTTCTGTGGTGGAAACAACTGTACATTCTTGAAGACGAGATCTCCAAGAGATAGCACCTCCAGCAAAATGAAAAATGTACCCTGATGTAGACTTACGATTGTCTACACAACCAGCATAGTCAGAATCTGTGTAACCAATAATGGATGCTTTCCCTCTACCTAAGCATAGACACTTGTCCTTAGTGCCACTCAGATATCTCAAAATCATTTTGACCACTTCCCAATGTTTCTTGCCAGGATTAGACATATATCTGCTCACAACTCCCACTGCAAATGCAATGTCTGGTCTCGTAGCTACCATAGCATACATGAGACTACCAACAGCAGACTGATAGGGAATTTTGGTCATGAATTCCTTTTCCTCATCTGATTTGGGGCAGTCATTCTTGCTCAATTTCACATATGTGGGTAAAGGTGTACTCAATGCCTTTCCACCCTGCATATTGAATCGGTGAAGTACTTTGGATATGTACTCACTTTGAGACAAGTATATGCATCTTTTACTCCTATCATGAGTAATGCGCATACCAAGAATATGTTTGGCATCCCCCAAATCCTTCATATCAAATGTCTGACTCAACTTCTTTTTGAGAAGTGACAAATCATAAGAGGACTTCCCAGCAATCAACATATCATCGACGTAAAGTATCAAGCATATCAAGCTGCCATCAGAACATCTCTTTGTGTAGAGACAATGATCCTCATTGCTCCGAGAATAGCCTTGGGACTTCATAAAAGCATCAAACTTTTGGTACCATTGTCTAGGAGACTGTTTAAGTCCATACAAGCTCTTTTTGAGCTTACAAACTAGACTTTCCTTGCCAGGAACTACATAACCCTCTGGTTGTTCCATATAGATCTCATCTGTAAGATCTCCATGCAAGAAAGCTGTTTTCACATGTTGTTGCTTAAAACCCTTTGCAACAAGTCGTGCTTTATATTTTGGAGAAGCACTATCTTATGTGAATTTCAGCTTATATACCCATTTACATGGTAAAGCTTTCCTGCCCTTTGGCAAAGGTACTAAGTCCCAAGTACCATTCTTGTGAATAGAATCCAATTCACTCTTCATGGCACGCTCCCACTTGACATGATCCTCTGTCTGCATAGCCTCTTTGTAGCAAGAAGGCTCACCGGCATCTGTTAGCATAACAAAATCTAAACCTGGAACATATCTATCAGGTGGATATGAGACATGTGCAGAACGTCTCAATGGTTGCTGAACAAGAACATGTGCAGACTGATCTGAATGGACATTCTCTTGAACATCCCTATGTGCAACATTTTTATGCATGCTAACCGGAGGACTAGTATCCTCAAACACCACTCTTCTCACTTCAACCTCCTTAATGGGCTGTTTATGCATCTTAGACTCATTAAAAATGACATCACTACTTCTGATCACTGACCGTGTTTCAGGATCCCATAAGCGATATCCAAATTGTCCTTCTCGACCATATCCAAGAAAAATGCATTTCTTTGACTTATGGTCCAACTTTTGTCTAAGATTCTTGGGTATATGAACATATGCTTTACACCCAAAAACTCGAAGATGATCATAATATGGTGGTTTCCATGTCCATAACTCTTGTGCCACTTTCAGACCTTTGGCAGTACTAGGTGAAAGGTTAATCACATGAACTGCAGTCAATACTGCTTCTGCCCAAAAACCTTGTGAGAGGTTTGCATGATGCAACATAGAGACTACTCTATCTTGAATAGTTCTATTCATCCTCTCAGCTACACCATTCTGTACTGGGGTATAAGGAGTTGTAAACTCTCTACGAATCCCTCTAGACTGACAGAAAAGGCTGAATTCATGTGAGGTATACTCACCCCCATTATCTAAACGTAAAGCCTTAAGCTTAGTTCCTTTCTCAGTCTCAACTGAAGCAAGCCATTTACTGAAAGTAGGGAATACATCCTCCTTTGATTTGATAGGATATACCCATACTTTTCTAGTAGCATCATCTATGAAAGTGACAAAGTAAAGAGAACCACCTAAGGACCTAGTGGGCATAGGACCACACACATCTGTATGAACGAGATCTAAAGGCTGAATTGAAGAGTCAATGTGCATTATATGCACATTTATGGTTTGCTTTCCATATTGACAATGCTCACAAAATGAAAAATCAGAGAAAGATAACACAGGTAAGTAGCCATAACGAGAAAGATTTTCCATTCCACTACGAGATATATGGCCCAAATGACCATGCCAAATACAAGCCATAGGCTGTTCAGTAACAGCTAACAAGTGTTCTTTCTGTGATACAAATAAAGGATAAAGTGAGCCAACTTTGCTTCCTTTTGCAATAACCATATTGCCCTTTGATATACGAAAAGAACTGAGCATAGAAGACCACCTTGTAACCAAGGTCATCAAGTTGACCAACTGACATCAAACTGCGTGATAACTGAGGTACATGGCGTACATTATGCATAGTAAATTTTGAACCATCAATGAACTTCACAACCACATCTCCAATCCCCACAACATCACACTGGTAAGAGTCACCAAGTCTCACGGTACCAGACTTTGCTGCATAATTAGAGAACCATTCTCTATGTGGTATCACATGGAAAGAAGCACCAGAATCTAGCAGCCAGGTGTGGGAAAGAGAATCAGCCATAAGTGCCTCAGATGGCAGTACTATCAAGTGTCAACACATCAACATCATCAGGAATAGCATTAATTTCTTCAATCTTCACAGTCGAAGTAGATGGTGCAGGTAACTGTTTAACATGCCCATCAACATTCTGTCCTTTACCTTTAGCATTCTTTAATGCATAACAATCTTTCTTCATGTGTCCTTTCTTATGACAATAATGGCATTCGATATCCCTCTTCCTTGATTTACTTCTACTCTTATTCCGTTGACCATTCTTTTCCTTGTTCTTGCTCCTGCCACGTTATTGATTCTTTCCTTGGTAAGAATCACGAACATTATATGCATCTCCACTCTGAGTGCCAACCATAGATTTTCTACGAATCTCCTCACTCAAGAGTGCTCCACATATGTCATCATAGACGAGTTTATCACCAGGTGCACTGTTGCTAATAGCTGTGCAAAACGTATCCCATGAGGGCAGGGTGCATAACAGCAATACTGATTTCATTTCATTATCCATATCCATTTTCTGAGCCTGTAACTGGGAGAATATAGCATCAAACTCATTTAGATGAGCAGCAACACTATCTGTGTCCTTCATACGAAGGTCATATAATTTTCTCATCAGATACACTTTATTTGATGCCGTCTCTTTTTCATATGTATTGCATAACTTCTTCCAAAGCTCCTCTGCACTTTCACAGTCTAATACTGTAAAGTAAACATTATCTGCCAGGTGCAAGTGAATGGTAGACCTGGCCATTTCATCTAACTCATCCCAATCATCTTCATCCATGTCAGCAGGCTTTTTTGAAATCCCATTTACTGGCTTCCATTGCCTCCTTTGAATCAGCACATCTTTAATCTGATTCTTCCATAGAGCAAAGTTTGTGCCATCAAATTTTCGGATCTCAAAATGGTCTTTGCCCTGCAAGTTATAGCTCCTCCTTGAAACACTAGCACTAGACCCTGATCCACCGGATGTGCCTGAGACCTCTGATGCCATGATCGTAGAGAACTGAATAGAATGATAATGGAGCTAGAAGAGTCCAAACACCAACAAATAAGTGTATCAAGGAGTAAATCGACCACTGTATAGTTGACTAAACCAGAAATCTGGAAAAATTTTGCCAGAGTATCCTCTGCAAAATTTGCATATGACCAGTGTCAAAGTATCATACAACTGCAAGTACTGACATGTCTACCTGCATAGTGAATCACTGACTGCACACCATATAATCAGTTACCCAATAGAAGCCAACTAGGCTTATCGAGCACCTATGAACAACTATCATACATCTCCTATGGCGAAGCTGGGTAAGTCTTCCACCTGCATCATCGAAGAGACCCCGACATCTGGGTGTCTCCCAGTTAAGAAAACCTCACCACGACCCTCTTTATCAAACGTAAAAGGGTGTCTTCCATAGAGCAAAGTTTGTGCCATCAAATTTTCGGATCTCAAAATGGTCTTTTCCCTGCAAGTTATAGCTCCTCCTTGGAACACTAGCACTAGACCCTGATCCACCGGATGTGCCTGAGACCTCTTATGCCATGATTGTAGAGAACTGAATAGAATGATAATGGAGCTAGAAGAGTCCAAACACCAACAAATAAGTGTATCAAGGAGTAAATCGACCACCGTATAGTTGACTAAACCAGAAATCTGGATAAATTTTGCCAGAGTATCCTCTGCAAAATTTGCATATGACCAGTGTCAAAGTATCATAAAACTGCAAGTACTGACATGTCTACCTGCATAGTGAATCACTGACTGCACACCATATAATCAGTTACCCAATAGAAGCCAACTAGGCTTATCGAGCACCTATGAACAACTATCATACATCTCCTATGGCGAAGCTGGGTAAGTCTTCCACCTGCATCATCGAAGAGACCCCGACATCTGGGTGTCTCCCAGTTAAGAAAACCTCACCACGACCCTCTTTATCAAACATAAAAGGCTTTATGCAAAGAACGTAACCGCTATATCAATGACCACATGGACGTACATAAGCGGTATCCACAGAAGCGTACATGGTGTGTATGTGCTCAATATATGCAGTAAAATGACACTAAAAAGGCTGAATACACAACCCAAAAACTAGCCAATAACACCTGCAAGTGTCTGTCAACTCTGATGTTTTAGGATTTAAAAACCTGCATAAATTTGCAACGACTGCTCCCACCAAAACTGAAAACCCCTCGAGAAACCTGTAGTTTTATGAGTGTGGCTGAAAATACAGCCCCAAAGGTTGATATTTATTGTCTGAGAAGTACAAGGAACACTCTTCTTGATGTTCTTGGACTTGTGCAAAGAGAACTATGTGCAAAATTACTCCAAAATGGATCCAAAAACACCCCAAAATTGCTTCAGAAATAGGCTTTGAAAGCAAAAATGAAGCTTTGAGGGACCAAAACTTGTTCAAGGTAATGTCAACCTTAGTCTTTCCCCTTCTTCAAACACCACAAGAGTGTAGCTTAGTGGCAAGAGATTGCCATGGTTAAGCGAGCTCTGGGGGGAACAGTACTGGGATGGGTGACCTCCCGAGAAGTATCGGGAACCTCTATATTCCTTGATCGTTGAGGTCCTCCCTCGCGCGCAACCAACGGTGCCAACGGTGACTTCGGTGACTCGGATGACAAGGTATGCCAAGGTCTATGCCTTGGTCGCCACCTTAGTCGCCAGCCTTGGAGAAAGCCTCATAACCTAGATATCTTACTTCATACCTACAATCTCGGTTTGTAAGATCTCTTGTATCCACTCTAGTCTAGTTATCCATACCTATCAATCCTGAGTTGTGGGACTTCTTGTATCACTCACATATTCTTGTACTGTTTTCCCTACATGGGTGATCTTTTAACCAAAAGGATAATTTTGAAATCTTGTCTAGTCTAGTTAGAGGGCACAATCTAGTGCTCCTTTGAGATTTTGGCAAGACTACCATACCCAGTATGTGTCAAGAATGATGGATTCAATATCTGCACTGAAAAATATCGAGTTTACTTTGAAACTTATATATTAAAAACTTTAAGATTTTGAAAGGAGGTTATAGCAAGGTGATCGCTCAATTGTAGAATTTGCATCAAACTTCAAAAATTTATTTCAAGGATCATAGATGGAATAAAGGATCATTTACTCTCTACATCTTAGGTAAATACTATCTACATATCAAGAAGACTATCTAGTTAAACAATTTCAAAGTTGTCTCATAGATGGAATAAAGGATCATTTACTCTCTACATCTTTGGAACATTGTGCAGGGTGTTGAAAAACGCCCTATCACAACTGCAAGTGTTACAACTGCAGGTACTGAAGTTGATGCAGAAGGTGTCAAAGATGATGATATTCTGCAAATTCCTATTCGCGCTGCGGTTTCTGCTTCACCTACTGCAAAGCAAATTTGTTGGGATGGCAGAGATGCCCAAACACATGCATTGATAGCTTTGTCTATTAAGATTGCCATTATTCCTCACATTCACTCTTATAGAATAGCTAAGGATGTTTGGGATACACGTACCACATTCTACCAAGCTAGGAATGAGGCTCGTGTTGCTTACCTCCGAAAATAGTTGGAGAGTGAGCACATGAATGAAGGTGATTCTATGGATAGATTTCTAACAAAGATCAAAGACTTGAAGGAACATTTGATTTTTGCTGATCAGGTTATACCAGATAGCTCACTTGTGTAGACCGTTCTGAATGGTCTTCCTGATTCATATCAGAGTTTTGCTTCTACTCTTCGTTTGATGATGAAAGGCAATCTAGGGAGTTGGTAAGATCATTTTGACTACTGCTGATGGTAGTTCTTTCACTTTGTCAAATGCTTTATTTGTGCCAAGGATCAAGAAGAATCTATTATCAGTTTCGGCTTGAGCCAATATTGGCTTGGTTGTGAAATTTGTTGATGACAGGTGTACAATTCATGATCTGTCAAATGGCGATTGATTATTGCCTCTGGCGTTTTATGTTGTGGGTTGTATGATTCAGCATGTGCATTCATCTCCCTCAAGGGAGTTGTTGTAACCCAAATATCTTACTTCATACCTAAGGTCTTGGTTGTGGGATCTCTTGTATCCTATCTAGTCTTGTTATCCATACCTATCAGTCATGAGTTGTGGGATTTCTTGTAATAGTTCTATATTCCTATATTATTTCCTCTCCATGGGTGATCTTGTAATCAGAAGTATATTTTTTGAAACCTTGTCTAGTATAGTCAGAAGGCATAATCTAGTGCTCCCCTGCCATTTTATGTGGGATCTCTTGTATTCCATCTAGTCCAATTATCCATACCAGTCAATCTGAGGTTGTGCTACTTGTCATATCTCTTAGATATTCTTCTATTGTTTTCCCTACATGGGTGATCTTGTAATCAAAAGTATAATTTCAAAATCTTGTCTACTTTAATTAGAGAGCTCAATCTACTGCTCCTCTGACATGATATGCATTACATACAAACATACATACATATACGCATACATGTACTTACACATACATATAACCAAAATTTGATACATAATATGTTCATGTCTATGACTCTTACATAAGTACAAAGTTCTATCACTAGAGTAACTAACAAGACTAATTCAATAAACTAGCCTAGAACACCAAGATGAAGAGAGACATATCTAGCCAACCAGCTCCACCCATATATATACCTCTAAGACAAGGGGGTGCATATCTTTGGACACTTCCAAGGGTCCCTCCAAGTGTTCTTCATGTGGACACTTGCCTAATGTCCAATCACATAGTATCACATGGATTCTTAATCAAATGAGCCTCCTCCTCTCATGTACACCTCAAGGTGTCACTAGGAGAAGCCTCTCCCAAGATTAAAGCTCCCACACCTTATGATAAATCAAGTTTAAGGTTGAGACCCTTCAAATGGGAGCTCAAATGATCAAATAACACAAGGGTTCAAAGCCTATACTTGGTGATGCTTTCCCAAGGGTTTCTCATAGAAATCCAAGGATTCTCCAAGAGACATTGGACCCTTAAAAACCATGTATTTTGCTACTTGGACCCATAGTTATACAACATTCTTCCCCCCTTTAACATTTTCATCCTTGAAGGTATGTGGAGTATTCTCTCGTGCCCTATGATCTGTACTGTAAGCATGGTCATCTCTCTCTTTAGATTTGTTTCTTGTAATCAGATAAGGGCTACTACTTCCTTAATTTGCAAAGAAAAGAATCGAAATCTGTGCCCAAATCACTTTTGCTTAGTCTAATCAAATGTACATGCATGTCTTGTACATATGGACTAGCATGCATACATTGTCTTGTACATATGGACTAGTGAGGTGGGTGGACTCCTCTAGTGGTCTTATCTTAATTGTTTCCTTTTGGATCTTTGTTAAACCTCACGCTCCAAAAAATCCTGCTTATCTTGTTTTCTATAAGATCTCGAGTCTTTTTTCTCTCTGGCCATCAGAGAAAATTCTCAATGGGAGTTAGTTCCCATTGTCCCATATCAGCGAGTTCTTTCTCCAATCCATAGAACTACATCCTTAATCTTTCCACCTCCTTTGCCCTTTCAATGCCCTTTCGATCATTTCCTATAATCTTGAACTCCTTCTCTGAAGAGTAAGGACTAAGGTGTCTAATTTTTATGTCAAGTAGTCTTATGTTTGAAAGATTTATTCAACCTAGCATTAATCTTTCCTTGGCATCACTTATGAAACCATAACAAGTTTGATCTCTTTGACCAATCTAGGTCATTTGGTTTTCTCATAATTTCCTCTAGTCAAGTTAACTTGATATAAGACCAAGTATTTTCTTCTTTAGATCCCTTCTTCAATGATATTTACCCATGGGATTTTTTTGGGATCTTTAACTCATACCTTCACACTTTATATTTTTGCTTAATTCTTCAACATCCTGTTGATGTTCTCAAAACCCTATGTTCTCAAAACCCTTAACTGTTCTTTTTCTAGGGATTAACAATAATATGTCATCCCTATGACTTAAGCAAGTTGTCATGCTTACCTATCCAAAATTTCTTGATCCATTTTATTCATTCTCAAGTACCTTACCATGGACATGCTTTCGTGTATATACACACATCTTTATGAGTGTGCATATGTATATATGTATCACACATGTATATATACATAGAATATTTATCTATTTATTTGCATGCATGCATGCATAGACAAATAGATAAATACATAAATATTTACACATGTTGCATGTATGTACGCACATGCATGCATATGCAAATATATAAATACATAAATATTTACACACTTTGAAATCTCCCTATCTTTTAATGAGCATATATATATTTTTTTAAATGGAGGTTCGGCCTAGGTCTATTCCTCGGGGTTTTAACTTTGAAATTGCAATTGTACAAGGAAGGGCATAGTACCCATGGGACCCCCTTTATCTCACAAGAACAGAGGTTTACATGGCTGGATTAAATGACGGTCACAACTACCATGAGGCAAAATAGGTAGTGGCACATCAACCACATGATATGTCATTCCAAGTTAATATGTCCTTCACAAATGCTACGAAGGGGGGTTGAACCCTCGCCCCTGCTCAAGAGACGAAAAGTCCAACCACCCGGACAACGGCCTGGGACTTTAATGAGCATATTTGATGGCCATCTCTCGTATCATATTTAAACATGGTCTCCATAAGAATAAAAAAGAATTTCAAAGTGTAGAAAACCGCGCACTTTCATAATTTCGAAAAGGAGTATGTTTTCTACTCCATGTGTATTTAAACAATGGTTTCCATGGCAATATATAGATAGAGGATCTCGCAAGTCCGTAATGTCAAAAAAAAGTATGCAAGAAGAAGCTAAGCTATCTTTTCCCCCCATTTCCCCTGCGCGTGTATATCCGACGAGCCAAAGCTTACCAAAATTTAGTTCTACAAGCCCCTCGAGATTCTGTGATTTCTGGCCATGGCGCGAGGGAAACGAAGCAGGCCTCGTGAGGACGTTTCTGAAGGGGAAGCAGGAGCGCCGGAGATCTCAGGTGATGCTGGCAATATAGAGGAAGAAGATGTGGGAAAAGCAGAATCTGACGACGGAGGAGAGGATCCCGAGAACAGGGGAAGCATCGAAGATAAAGACGAAGAGGAAGACGAAACAGGTATAGAGGTCATTATTTCCCGATGTAAGGCAGTTCTGCAAATCTTGATGGAATTCAAGCACGCTTGGTTGTTCAACGAGCCCGTGGACCCTGTTGCACTTGACATTCCTGAATACCCTACCGTTATCAAGCATCCTATGGACTTGGGCACCATCAAGGGAAAGCTTGAAAAGAGAAAGTACGAATATCTGCCAGCTGACTTTATTAATGACGTGAAGCTTACCTTCGACAACGCTATGCTCTTCAATCCACCGGGACACGAGGTCCATGCTGCTGCAAAAAGAATGTTGAAACTGTTTGAGAAAGAGTGGAACAAGAGTGCTAGCAAGAGCACGCCATTATCTACTTCGAAGAGCGTAGGCACATCCTCTCGAAAGACTGATACGGGGTCTGCTGTCAAAAGTACAGCCATATCCACCCCTATGACTGTGGCTGCATCGACGTCGAAAAGCGTTATTGCATCTACTGCCAAGGGCGCGGCTGCATCTACCCCCAAGAGTGCGGCTGCATCTACCCCCAAGGGTGTAGCTGCATCTACCCCCAAGGTTGCAGCTGCATCTACCCCCAAGGTTGCAGCTGCATCTACCCCCAAGGGTGCAGCTGCATCTACTCCCAAAAGTGCAGCTGCATCCACCCCCAAGGCTACAGCAGCATCTACTGCGGTGGCTCCTAAACAGAGTCTGCCTGAAAAATTATTTAGCTTTGAAGATAAGCAGACTCTATTGGAGAATTTGCAGAATCTCCCCGCCTACATGCAACATGCAGCTGTTTTGTTAATCAGGGAGAAGAGTCCTCATGTAGATTGGAGTGGAGAGGATGTTGATGTCCAGCTTGATCTCTTGGATAATTCACTACTTCAGGAACTTGAAGAACATGTGAATAAAAGTATGAAGACTGCTGGTTCCAGTGAGAAAAAGGTATTTGTTTATGTCTTGCATGAGGAGTGACTTATTTAAGACATTTGATAGTCTTATTTTGGCATGACTAGTGTTCTTCTATTTGCAATTTCAAAAGTTTGTGACATGGGCATATTTTCAGGGGAAACATGCATTGAAGAATAACAAGATGCAAGGGAAAGGCAAACAGCAGAAAGGTAGAGTGTTCTTCATTATTTTATTCCAAAGCTCATGCAAGTTGTAAGCTAGTCATTATTATCGGGTTCTGAAGTGGATTTTAAACTAAGGTTTGGAAATTTGTTTGGTTCTGGATGCCCACAGGGAAGACCAAATTAGAGGAAGAAGATGATGAGTTAGGCATTGTGATCGATGTTCCAGCATCTTTATTTCTTGCTCAGAAGACTTGATGAAAATCTTTGCATTCTTGTTTGAGATCTGGATCCCTTTTGGGGAGGCTATCCATCCATTTGAGTCGAAGGGTAATCGGTTTGTAGATTCCAAATCTTAATGGGTGGGAATTGCTCTAAGGTTCATCGGTGCAGAAGGATTCATCTTATCATGTTTCTACACTTGGACTACCAGTTTTCATTGGTCTGACAGTGGTGTCCTCTTTGCACTGGATTCTGGGCCACAACCAATCCTGTAAAAGCACCTCTGTAGTCTGTATAATGTGCTCAGTTAGGGCTTTATAACCATTCCTTTTAGAGTACATATCTCTGGTCCGATTTAATGATGTGAATTTGATTTTTGGATATGAAGAAAATTGAGCGAGGAGGGCATAGAGCAGTTAAGATTGTTGATGATTGTGTTTTGTGGTTGCAAGTTTTGAGAAAAAATAGATGCTAGGGCTCTTCATCATCATTGAGACTGATATTACACAGGATTTGTGACTCAAAAAATAGGATTAAGGATTACACCAACTGATGCGTGCATCGTGTGCTCCCTTGCATTATAAAATGTGTGATGTACTGTAAGTTTATTGTGATGTTAATTCTTTTCCTTTCGTTGGAAGGCTGCACCCATGATGGGCCCTTATCAGGGAGAGGAAATGACACTGAAATGGCACTCTTGACACCTGTCAGGGTTACCTGGCAGAAGGGGTCTGTATCTGTACAAGAATGGCAAAGCTTGGAAATGATATTTCCAGATGTCTGACATATTTTTTTGCCTGTCAGAAAGAATGCTCTCCAGCTGGAGTTGAAGGACGACTGAAAATGTATTCAAATTTCTGATTAGTGTTTCTTGAATATGTCCAATCAGTTAGGTTCTCTATTGTTTCTAAAATTTTGAAATTCTTCAATCTGTCTCTCGTGAGTTTATGCTGCCTGATGCAAGCCATCATGTTGAGGGACAGAATTCTCTTCAGCAGAAGTTCACATCTAGTAATGGCCTTTTTCAATACGCACATTAATTCTTTGGCTAATCAAACACTCTATTTTACTATGGCTGTGTGAAGCATAGAATGAGAGCATTTTTTCCAGCAATAATTGGGACTAAATGAATTACCATGCTGAAAGTTGTTTATGGAAAAACATAGGTTATGTTTATGTTCGAGAGTGGGATTAACGAGACCTGCTGTGTGACAGATTTTTATTTGCCTTTTGGCTAGTCAAAGGTATATTTTAAACAGTTAACCTTCATTTATCCCTCTGTTTAGCATAGTACAAATATCCAATTGATATTCTTGTGTTTGGGGTGTATTTCCTCTCTCTTGTTAGTCCCATGCCAATATTCTTATGGTCAGATATGTTAGGTATGCATTCTTTCACATTTTTCTTTTTTTATCTGAAGATTTTTTTGTAATCCTTCAGTTTTTTAGTCGATCAGATATGTGGAACGCTTCTATTTTATTTCGGTTTCACATCCTTCTTCTTTTTCTTCGGTTTTTGAGACTCTTTTCCTTATGTTGGCTGAGTGCAATTGGATGAGACTCTTCTATGCATTTGTTTTGACTTTATACAAATTTGGAATTGTTGCTCATTATTATTATTATTATCTTTTTTTTTGAAGGTTAATAAATGCTTTTTATTGTATCCATAGCATGGAAAGTGACCTACTGGTACCATATGAAGAGAATCTTTGTTCCTGGTCAGGAATAGTAGTGAAATTGGGTAGGATTGCTGGCTTCCAAGGTCTGATATCCCAGGAAACTTTTCTAATTTATTCAATTTGACTTAAGAAGATGTTATTTTTTAACTGAGTTCATTTTTCTCTCTCATGAAGTGTAGCAGTATATTCTAGTTTGGTTATCTTATATATTCTTAGAGGCATACTTTATTCTTTTATGGAACCTTTTGTGCTTAACCATATCTTATATATTCTAGTTTGGTTATCTTATATATTCTTAGAGGCATACCTTATTCTTTTATGGAACCTTTTGTGTTTAATGTAGGAGGGACTAAATCTGGTAGAGTTTCAACTGAACTGAATTGACTTTCTTGCAGTGACGTAAATTGCCATGTTTTGAATTTTTGCTCCATTATATTGGGACTTTAGAGGAATAAAGAATGTATCTAAATGTTATTGCAAATCAACCTCAGAGGTTTCGGTGATCTCTGTCAGGATGATCCTCTTTATTTTCTTTTTTTTTGATGGCTTTTTGATTTTATTTTTGTTTGTGCTGTTGAAGCCTGTTGCACTTTCCACTTGATGGACTGTCACAAAATCAGCAGATGATGGTACATGTAGAACATCGTTTGTCTGATTATTTGTTGATTGTAGGTAATTTGGGGCATCGATAATGAGTGGATGTTAGTAGTTATAGCTTATCATCAAGTGATGCATGATGAAGTTTGATACCTGATACTTTTGTCTGGATGGCAGAGGATAGAAGGTTGTGCTATTTTTTGCTTGTTGTTTGTCTTCTGTTCCTTTTGGGAGTTGAGAGTATGGCCCGAAAATTGTATATATTGATATGAACGCATCTGAATTATTGGTTTTATTGTCTATTTCAGGACTTCAACCCAGGTTTTGATCTAGATCAATCTTTCCTAGATTTTGTGTGTTATTTCTGTTTGTGAAGTTAGTTTTAATGCTACCAAATGACAATTTGTAATCAAAGAAAAGTAGGGTTAATGTAGTTATTAGTAAAAGCTAGTTTTACTCAATTGTTCGTGGTCACTTATAAGTTGGCTCTCTCTCTCTCTCTCTGGGGGGTTGTTTTTTTTTTCCCTTTTTTTTTTTTTTTTGTGGGGGGGGGGGGGGGGTTTTCCCTTTTTTTGTTTTGAAGCTACTTATCTGTCTCTTGAATGTCAATTCTGCAGATCAGATGCTCAGTTTTATTTTGTATTTTGAATTCAAAAAATTTACCCATTCTTGTAGTTAGGTTTCTGGATGCTTTTAACGGAGGTTCTTATTTTTAGTTCTTTTTGTATAAATGCTTAGTTGTTCTGAACTGTTATGGATAGAAAAACATTTTGCATCTTTGTTAATATTTATTTGCTATTTATTTTCTTATCTTCTTTTAATCGTTGCTGTTCTTAGTATATGCTCATAAATACGTAAATTTGTAAATGAAACGATGGTTCATGATTTTAAGATGCTTCATACATTAATAGTAGCACGGATGCTCCATTTAGAGAGTATCTTTTGCACAGTTGCTACCCCCCTTCTTTGTAAGTGGAAGAGATAAGGGCTTTGCTGTAAGATGGATTGAAATTTTAAGCTTTGCTGAAGGAACTTGATTCCAGTTAAGGGTGCAGCTTTTTAGAAGCACAGAGACTGCATGGGTGGAGTTTATGTCATGCAGCTGCTACGCAACTATTTTTAAATGGTAGTCATATGAGTCAAAGACTTTCATCAAGACAGATCAAAATCTTTACAAGCCATCCTAGGATATTGGTTAACAGTGTGACTTTTTAGAAACACAGGCTCCATCAGATGAGATTATGTCACTCAGCTGCTGAGGGGACTGCATGGAGACATGAGGAATCATTTTTTTTTAGGTTTGACAATAGCCTACTCTCCTTAGCTTTAATTAATAAAGAAAACAACTATACAATTGAATGGGCCTAGCACCCATGGACCCCCAGAATCCCTCAAGGCATGGGTTGCTTAAGATTTTCTAGAAAACATTACAAAGAAGCTTGATGACCCTTTTGTCCCCCTCATGGGGGGTCTACTTGCTTTTAATATTGTTGCCTTTTAGACACTACAGAGACATAAGGAATCTTAATAAGCCATGCTAAGAGTGAATTAAATAAATGCAATCTTTTATGGGTGCAGTAGACATGGAAACAATGTTGAGGTGGTGTCACAGGTCTGATAGTCATACCTGCAAAAGTCTTTGCTAAGGATTTTTTATGGGGAACGAACTATTTTTAAAAATATATAGAATGTATTGTTCTGATCGCTTATATGCCTTTTTCTTATTGTTGTAGCATTGGCTTGTTGAAGATAACCCAAGATTTGCTAGATTTACTGAATCAAATTACATATCTTGCTTTTTATATGTTGCAAATATTCTTGTTTTTACTTTGAAATTGAGTTTTAACTGAGTTGTTTTGGATGTACTTTTATTTCTGGAGGTCAATGTCCATGTATGGTCTGGAGCTATGACAGGCAAAATCTAATAAAAACCCTCTAGTATTTTGCATTAACATGGAGCGTGGATGCTTGTTTCTTCTGAAACTGTCAGAAAAAGCATCAACTTTATGTTTGTCTGTGACCGTGTGAAGGGGTGTGTAGCACTCTTTGGGACGGTAGGATTCTTGGAACAGAAAAGTTAGTATGTAGTAGCTACATGTATTTGTGGCAATTTTTTGTTCAAGGCAGGATTTGCTTGCAGAGTTCCAGTGAGGGCAAGGCCTCTGTATGCAAGGAAGAACATGCTTTGAAATTGTAGTTTCCCACTTTTCATGAGATTCCTTGATTTCGAACTTATCAAGTGATGAGGCCCATAGTATCATGTAGTAAAGGGCAGGAGTGGGCAATTCAGTGTGTTGAAAAGTGTACTCTCACATGAGTCTTAGCTGCTGACCTGGAAGTTGATGGAAGTATCAAGGTGGACATTCGAGGATAGACGAACACATGTAATTTAGAAATGAGTGTGGTGCAGAGTTGCAAACTGGAAATAGACTTAATGGGATTCTATGACAACACCAATGTGGGCACAAAAACTCTTTGATGGTCAGAGTCTCCAGATAGCTCTAGAGGTGTCTTCAAATGAATTTCACAGATCAGTAAGGATTGAGGAGGAAGATGCAGCAAGTGTGTGAAGTTCTGATAGCATACTCAAAAAGGCAACATTGGAGTTCATCAGCTTACCACCAAAGATTATGGTAATTGTTACAATGTGAATTGAGAAAAGTAAATATTGAGTAGATGGTACTTCAGAAAAGTACAAGGTTTGGCAGATTGTGCAAGGGTTTCCATAGGTTGAAAGTTTTGGTGTTCAAGAAACATTTACACCATCAATTTGCACGTTGACTATTAAAAAGATATTTGTAGTGGGGATGTGTGTACGCACACCCCCATCCACACACATACTCAAAAAGACAAACATTGGAGTTCACCAGCTTACCACCAAAGATTGTGGTAACTGTTACAATGTGAATTGAGAAAAGTAAATATCGAGTAGGTGGTACTTCAGAAAAGTACAAGGTTTGGCTGATTGTGCAAGGGTTTCCATAGGTTGAAAGTTTTGGTGTTCAAGAAACATTTACACCATCAATTTGCACGGTAACTATTAAAAAGATATCCATAGTGGAGATGTGTGCACGCACACCCCCATCCCCCCCCCCCCAAAAAAAAAAAAACACACACACACACACACGTACACACGTACACACGTGTGCACCCACGCACACACGTGCACCCATGCACACGTGCACATGCACATGCACGCACCCACCCACCCTCCCACATGTGTGCACGTGCACGCGTGCGCGCGCGCGCACACACACAGAGAGAGAGAGAGAGAGAGAGAGAGAGAGAGAGAGAGAGAGAGAGAGAGAGAGAGAGAGAGAGAGAGAGAGAGAGAGAGAGAGAGAGAGAGAGAGAGAGAGAGAGAGAGAGAGAGAGAGAGAGACGTACATACGTACATACATATAAATATAGATAGATAGATACATACATAGATATATATCTTTGTGTGTGTTTGTGCATGTGTATGTGTGTATATGTATATGTGTATATGTGTGTATGCATGTGTGTGTGCATATGTATGTACATATGTACACACACATGCATGTCTATGTATGTATGTACACACACATGTATGTATGCATGCACACACACATCACGAACATATATACATACATATATGTATGTGTGCGTACATGCACACACATATATGTATGTATGTTTGCATATGTGAGGGTGTGTATATAAACACATACATGCATTCTCACACACACACATGAGGTGTGCCAAATTGCAGTTTTCAGAGTTTTACATATGTTATTAAGAAGAAATTCTGCATACGCTGTCCACAAGATATATTGGCATTTTGATGAATTTGAAGGTTTCATATGCCTCTTTTAATGGTTGTATTTTGATCAATTTTATATGATTAGGAAAGGCAATGACCTCAAAAGTTCCCTTTGTTTATTTTGTCATATCTTTGCTCAATCTATTTAGGAGGCTGAAGAGTACGTTGTGATTAAAGAATGTGGATTAAGCTTTTATAAAAGGCATTTGAGCTCTCTTTATTGATTAGAGCGAATTTCAACCAAATCAAGATGGAAAGTCTTATCAATGTTTTCTCTTTTTATCAAATTTGGTCTTCTTGGTTTGTACTACCACTTTGATATTTTATCACTCATATGGATGTCTAAACGACCTTTGAGTGTGTTGCAATCATTATGTGATTAAAAATTTCTAAATTTGTTCATATCTAATAAAAAAATGTGTAAAAACTAAAATTTACAATGCATATGTATGAAAAGTATTTTCCTATCCAGATGTGGATGGTAGTATCATTTTTTGAGTGCTTTGCTACAAATCCAAAAAATAGTATCATTTAGTCACAACATTGATTTTAATTGGCTAATTATTGTAGGATTAGAGTATTTATATTATTTTCCATTGGAAGTGTTGATTTCTTGTAAGTACCCACCTCATGTATTGATAAATATATGCACTTAGCCTTCTTTTCTCAGTTCATTTTCTAATAAAATTTAAGTGTTCATTGGATTGTTCAAAATTTCTTTATTCCCAAAATTTACTTTCAACTAGAATCAATCCCATGATTGTACTTTATATTACACATTTATAAGGCCTCGTCTATGATAAGAAGCCAATTTGGCATTGCCTTGTTTGTAGGAATCCCAATTTACATACTAGATGAGCACAATTTGGTGGCCAAGTAGAATTGTCTCATTGCCAAGTTGAATTTTGGTTATGTTGGTATGTAATGCAAATCAAACCCATCATTGTTTTGATTTGGGTCTCCAGATTGTGGCTTGCATGATTTTAACTTGTCATTTAAAGCTCAATGTTGATTGTGAAAGTCAAAGTTATGTCTCATTTTATTGTTTAGGAAATTAGTTGGTCAATTTGACATACTTTATATTGATGGACTTTGTGCAATAGCTTGCATGTGGGTGATAGTCCACTATGTAGAGAATGGCTAGTCATATAGAGTTGTGTTGGAAGTCAATGTACATTTGGTACATTTCCATCAATTCATTTTTGGGACTAAGCATTTTTGAACAATTTGGGAAAAACTTTTTGAGGCTAGATAGATAGAGCTTGGCAAGAGCTATCTAATGATATGCTTCATTTTTCCATCAGAGGTGAGAGTTGGAAGAAAAGTCAAACCCTAATTGCGCTCAAATAATGAAAAGTTAGGTCATGTCCAAAAGCAAGTTTGGCGATGCGTTTTTGGAAACTCATGAAAAGCAAAGGTGACTTCTATTTTTTACACTCACTATTTTTTAGCATAAAACAAAAGCATGCGATCATAAGTAAAACAACGTTGGAAGTTTATCTTGCGCTACGTGTTTTTTGCTTTATTGAGGAGACTACATTTTTGCTTTATTGGTCATGCACACATTTTAGCTTTATTGAGAAGTCCTTCGCTATAGCTTTATTCATGGAGACTTAACCTATAAAAGGAGCATGGTGGGCACACACTTGAATATCACTCAAAGATCTCAAGCTAGAGTTTGAAGATTCTGAAGCTTTGGAGGTGAAGATTTGTTGAATGAGAGGCTACTCTCTTGGAGCAAGAAGTCTTCTACAAGGTGGTGGTAACTATCTTTTGTGAGTTAACCTTATATTTTATTTTTAGGGTTTCTCTACCCTAATCTCAAAATTAGGGTTGGTTGATTTACAATTTTCTTACACTATTTTGTGAGAATAAGGTTAACTTCGTTGCTCATTCACTTCACACACTTAGATTATTTCAACATAATCTAAATTTTGTATTATCATCTTCTTGGATATTCTTCCATTAGTGAGTGCACCACTTTATATGGTTGAGTAGTACTCCCATGTTGTAATTTGGACATCTATTTTTTAGTAAGTAAGCATTCAACTTACGTTCCCTATCCTTGTCTCAAGATCTCTTTCTTTCTATCTGTCACTTATCATCTTAATTAATTAAGTGTGTATGCTCAAAAGGTTTTTAGTATTGGAACGATCCTGGGGCCCCAAATTCCAACACTTGGTATTAAAGCATAATTGACATACACACTTAGTTAAGATGAGTGAGATTAGAATTGAGATTGAGGACAAGTTAGATGGATCTTCTAATTATCCCATGTGGAGTTTCATGATGATGAATATTTTAGTGACAAAGGATTTATGGAGTATTGCTAATGGATCCTTAACAAGACCCAGACGAGAAGGCAAAGAAGGAGCTACAACAGCTTGAAGAGGTATTGGAATTACTATTACAGAACCAACTGAAGAAGAGGTAACCACTTCGACATCCAGAGTCACAGGTAGGTCTTTACCTACAGTTCCTCCTACTAAAGATCAGGCAAGGTGGGATGCCAGAGATGCTTTGACACTTTCATTCATAACAATGGGGGTTAAAAAGCATATTCTACCACAGATCAGATCTTGCAGAAGTTCTAGACAAGCTTGGTTGAAGCTTGAGAATCTTTTTCAGGGCAAAAATCTTGCCAGGAAAGCTCACTTGAGGAGACAACTAGCAAATACAAGGATGAAGACTGGTGAGTCAATTCAAACCCACATTACGAGACTCGTTGACTTGAGAGATTAACTTCTAAATGTAGGAGTTGAGATAACAGATGAAGAAATGGTAAATATGCTGATTAATTCACTTCCTATTTCATATCGGTCTTTCATAACCACTCTTACCCTTACCACAAGAGATAGAGAGGTTACATTTGAAGAGTTAGATTTCTTGTTACTTCAAGATGAAGATCAGTTGAAGGGAATGGAAGAGAATGAAGACGCACTTTTATCTTCATCAAAGGGTAAAAAAAAGAAGGAGAAAAAGGAAAAATAATTCATAAAGGAAAGTAAGTCTCTTTCACCTTCTACTTCAGATTCTGTTTCTACTACATCTAAAGAGAAGTCTTCTAAGAAGAAGGAAGTAATATGTTATTACTGCAAGAAACCTGGACATTTAAAGGCAACATGTTATAAAAGGATTACAACAGAAAAGAAAAGGGCATCAGGTAATGTTGTAGAAGATGATAAAAAAGGGAAATCTCAAGGTGATTCTTATGCCTGTATCACCATTGAGGAAGTAACTTTTGATCAGGCAGCTTTACAAGTTCTTTCAGCAAGTCCTTGGATATTTGACTCAAGTGCTACAAAGCATATGACAGGTTGCAGAGATGTGTTTTCTTCTCTTTCCTATTCTTTAGGTAGAAGAGTTACTATTGCAGATGGCAATGATTTGGATGTTGTGGGAATAGGTACAGTAATCCTAAAGTCAAGAGAAGGTGGTAATTTTCAGATTTCAGATGTTTTATACGTACCTAAAATGAAGAAGAATATGCTATCTATATCTGCATTTTTGAGTGTTGGTTTTAAAGTTGTATTTGAGAAAGATCTTTGCAAGATCTTATCACACAAAGATGACAAGTGTATTTTACAAGATGAGCATAGAAGAGGGATTTTTGTTTTGTAAAAAATCAGTCAAACATATGCGGTCAAATCTTTGTCACCGATAGAAGATATGAAGCTATGGCATGAGAGATTTGGACATATAAGTTTTGGAGCTCTCAAAAGTATCAAAGATAGAGGTATGGTTGAGAGTTTACCCTCATTCAAGCTACCAGATGATTCAGATATATGTGAAGGTTGTCTTGAAGGTAAGATGCATAAACTACCTTTCAAGAAACATGGTCATATTATAGCTACCAGGATTATTCATTCAGATGTGAATGGATCTATGAGAGAAGACTCTATTTAGGATTTCAGGTATTTTGTTCTATTCGTTGATGATTTTACGAGATACTCATGGATCTATGGTCTTAAGTTGAAGTCAAAAGTCTTTCCTATGTTCAATAAGTTTGTAGCTATGGTTGAAAATGAAAATCAGGAAACTATCCAGATTCTCAGAAGTGATAGAGGTGGAGAATACTTCTCAAATGATTTCCAGACATTTCTTGATGAGAAAGGTATTACTTGACACCTTACTATTGCTTACACTCCTCAACAGAATGGTGTTGCAGAAAGAAAGAATAGAGTACTTGTTGAGATGATGCGGAGCATGATGGCATCTAAGAAGCTTTCACCTAAATTCTGGTTTGATGCAGTACATACAGCTAATCACATTTTGAACAGGTCATCTACAAAAGCTTTAAAGGTAATCACACTTTATGAAGCTTATTATGGTGGCAAACCTAATGTGAGTTATTTTAGAGTGTTTGGATCACTTTCTTATGTACATGTGGAGAAAAAGGACTGAGATAAACTAGATGTAAAGGTAAAGAAAGCTGTGTTCATTGGATATCCTATTGAGAGTAAGGGATACAGGTTTTATTTTCCAGAAACAGGTGAAGTTATTCTTTCACGTAATGCTTATATTGCTGAAAGTAAGGTTTATGATAAAGAAGTAGAAATTCCAGAGTTCATTAGTGAAAATGACTATGGATTTTTTAGAAAGATTCTGGATGCACATGTTCAACCATATTAGGAGGGAGTTAAAATTCCTAGGATTCAAGAAAAAGTTGAAGAAAGAGGAATTTCACAACTTTCTACAGAGTCAGTTCCACAAGAGACTTTGGTTCCAGAAATGGAAGAAGTTAGAATTCTAGAAAGTCCTAGTACCTCAAAAGGACAAGTTCCAGAATCTGTGGAAGCTGAAGGATCATAAAGAGTTTCACCACTATTTAAAGATACACCTACTTGGTTATATCAGACTTGGAAAGATAGTGGTATAAAGACTTTTACTGGAAGAACAAGGAGTCAGACTAGACAACAACAACAAGATCATATAAGAACAAGAAGTCAGACTAGACAACAACAACAAAAAGATCATGTAAGTTTTGCTGAAGACTTTGAGATTCATGATATTTTGGCACTTACTACAGTTGAGGATAAACCTGCATGTATTAAAGATGCACTTAACATTCCTATTTGGAGAAAATCTATGCAAGAAGAGATTGATTCTATTCATAAGAATCAAAATTGGTAGCTATGTGAGTTACCAGAGGGAAAGAAGGCTATAGGTGTAAAATGGATCTTCAAAATCAAAAGGAAAGCATATGGTACTATTGATAGGTACAAAGCAAGATTGGTTGTCAAAGGATATGCACAACTAAAAGGTATTGATTATGATGAGATATTTTCTCCTACGTCTAGGATGACTGTTATTAGGTCAATACTTTCTTTAGCAGCACATTTTGGTTGGCATATATATCAACTTGACATAAAGACTTCTTTTCTGAATGGTGATTTACATGAGGATGTGTATATTCAGCAACCAAAAGGTTTTGAAGAGACAGGTAAAGAACATTTGGTTTGTAAGCTTATAAAAGCTTTGTATGGTTTAAAACAGGCACCTAGAGCATGGTATGAAAATATACATACATATCTTTTGACCATTGATTTCCATAACTCAGATGCAGCTCCTACTCTTTATGTTAAAGCTGAAGCAGGTATGATGATTATAGCATTCATTTATGTGGATGATATTATAGTCACATGTCCCAGAGATGAAGATTTGCAAATGTTCAAAGAATAATTAAAGCAAACATTTAATGTGAATGATTTAGGCATTTTGCATTATTATCTTGGGATTCAGTTTTTGTTTCAAGATGAGTGTATCTATATGACACAACAGAAATACATTGAGAAACTTTTGGAAAGGTTTTAGATGAGTGATTCTAAACCTATTCAAACACCGATGGATCAGAACACATCTTTACAGATGGTAGCAGATGCAGAGTCATTTGATGCTAGTTTATATAGTCAAGCAATTGGTTGCTTGATATATCTTTGTAATACACGTCTTGATATACAGTTTGCAGTTTCTCAAGTATCAAGGCTCATGCAGAATCCGACAGTGTTACATTGGAAAGCAGTAAAGCGAATCTTTCGGGGAACTTCAAATTATGCTATGGTATTTTTGAAATTTACACTTTTGTTACTAAAAGGATTTTCAGATTCTGATTGGGCAGGTGATAGAGACACAAGAAGAAGTACTAGTGGATCTTGTTTTTATCTTGGAGATTGTCTTATCTCATGGATTTGAAAGAGATAACCCACTACTGCCACTTCATGGTGTGAAGCTGAATATCGTGCAACATTTACAGCTACCCTAGAATCAGTATTGTTGCAGAAGATTTTAAGCTATCTTGATGTGAGAGTACATGAACCCATTTAGATATTTTCAAATAGCAAGAGTGCTATAGCTACAGCTAAGAATCCAGTGCATCATGCAAGGACAAAGCATATAGAGGTACACTACCACTATATTCAAGAGCAGATAGCTAAGAGGCATATTGAGGTAGTCTATGTTCCTTCTAGTGAGAATGTTGCAGATATATTTACCAAAACATTGACTAGAGATAGTCATGAGAAGATTTACAGGTTATTGAAGCTTGTACCAATATGACATTGAAGGAGGGATTGTTGGAAGTTAATGTATATTTGGTACATTTCCAACAATTCATTTTTGGGACTTAGCATTTTTGAATAATTTGGAAAAAACTTTTTGAGGCTAGATAGATAGAGCTTGGCAAGAGCTATCTAGTGGTATGCTTCATTTCTCCATCAGATGTCAGAATTGGAAGAAAAGTCAAACCCTAATTGTGATCAAATAATGAAAAGTTAGGTCATGTCCAAAAGCAAGTTTGGTGATGAGTTTTTGAAAACTCATGAAAAGCAAAGGCAACTTCTATTTTTAACACTCACTATTTTTTAGCATAAAACAAAAGCATGTGATCATAAGTAAAACAACGTTGGAAGTTTATCTTGCGCTACATGTTTTTTGCTTTATTGAGGAGACTACGTTTTTGCTTTATTGGTCATGCACACGTTTTAGCTTTATTGAGAAGTCCTTCACTATAGCTTTATTCATGGAGTCTTAACCTATAAAAGGAGCATGATGGGTACACACTTGAATATCACTCCAAGATCTCAAGCTAGGTAGTAAAGATGTGCAACACAATGCACAACTTTGCTAGAATGACTTAGTCCTTATCAATGCTAGTAAAGTTATTCTTGGTAGGAATGGGCATTGCATGGATTGATTTGCCCTATTTTGAAAGGAGATCCTTTCTAGTGGGAGGAGTTTTGTACACCTTGTTTACTTATGAAAATTAAGTTGTATATTAGAAATATAGTAATTCTTACCAACATAAGGAGAATAGAGGTAAACTTACCCGTAATAAATTCATTTAGAGCTAGGATTAGTCACATATAGAACTACGATTAATCACAGACATTTCAAGCGCTTAAACTATCAACTTCTAAATAATTAGAAATCTACGATATATAAAATAATTCAATACCAAGCTTACTAGAATATACAAACAAGTTTTGGCAAATATAAATCCAAAATAAGAGAGCTTGAGACGAATAATTTTTGAAACCAAATTTCGTTACAAAAGATTGGGACATACGTCATTAGGAACATAGGGGATCATAATCTAATGAGTATAAAATGCTATTATAATTTTTCTAGAGATTTACAATACCAAGTCCTTTATTTCATTTTCTATGAAGTAAAGGTGTTTCTATATTCCTTAAAAGTCATTGATAAAACCCTATATTATGTACTCATAAGATTTATCTTCTTTCACTAAACTTTTGTTGAGTATAAATTTTATCTAAATCTTCATCATTTAATCTCTTTCTTCTCTATTGTATCCCACACTTTTTCTTTCTCCCTTATTCACCCTCATTCCCACCTTCATCTTTGGATATACTCATGCTTGCATCCTTGTACAATCACAATCCATTAGGTTTTATACAATCCCTTATCATATTCCCTTTGGATACATTCATGCACACATCCTTTTACAATTACAATCCATTAGGTTTTATACAATCCCCCATCATTATGGACATTACTTTTCCTAATTATCTCAATGAAGTTTTCACATCGACCCTTGCCTCCCACAAAGATAATTTTGATTGAAAAACTACACTCAATTGAATCATGTACACATATACACTCCTGCTCTTCCTTCTCAATGGTGCATCAATATTTTTTCTCCCAAATTCGTATAAAAATAAACTCACCCACCCAACCTCGTAAGGTAGAGGCACCCATCATGCTCCCACATGTATGAGGAGGCGACACCCATCACATGGATCATTTTGATTAGATACAAAGAAACACATATTCACATTGAACCTTGGATGAGTCGTGAACCTAGGACAATTGCCCACTCATTCAAGCGATTAACACTAAGACACACTTGCTTGCAATAGACTTCTATTTTCGGATCTTCATGCATACTTTTTTGATGTCCTCTACATACATGAGTCCATACATGTCCATACCCTTATACAATATCATACTCTTTCTTCTTGAATCTCTGTCCACCTTTGATTCTTAGCACATATAGTAGAAAAAATTGTTTTCCACATACACATGGTCATGAAGTTTTCAATTCAAGACTTAGTTGTGACCCACTAACCTACTTCTCATTCATGATTTCTCTTCATTTTTCCTTTTATGGCACCTTTCCCACACATGATAATCCTTTCTACAATCACTCTTTTAGGTTCCACTTATCCCGTATCCCACATACAATTAAACACTACCATCTTGTGTTTAGCTTCACACACATACATGCTATAATGTCCCATATTGAACAAAATTATCCTAATAAATCTCACATGTGGAGGCCATTTGAAAAAACTATTGCAATTTGGAAGATAAATTTTCATATGAGATAGATTAAGAGAAGTCAAATCTTGAAATACCAAAACATGAAGAGATATAATAATGGTCGATATTTAAAAATGATATGGAAAATACATGCTCGATTCCTAGCCAGAGGATCTCTTTCAAATAGGTGACATCTCACTATGCAATATTGGGGAAAAATATCCAATAATAGTGCATTCTTTTATTTAAAGCCCTTGGGTGGATCCTCACAAAGACAAACCCTATATGTCGATGCATGTTAGTTTAGTTGGTTTAAGCCCTATATTGTTCACCCAACACTTGGATCACAACAAAAACCTCAATCACATTCTTGTTTGTATTTTCAATCACATTTCAAAGATGGGATTTCAGATCTATTTCCAAAGTAGACATGTTGGTGAGTCTATTTAAAATATAAGATCACTGAAATGCATTCATGGCATGAAAATGATAATTAATATATAATTCATTCCTAATTTTCTCATAAGATTCAATTCTATCTAAGTTAATATTTTTCTTGTAAAGATTATGCTTTGATGTTTGATTGACTCTAGGGCTCCATTTCTTTGAAAGAGATGATGGATGCTCATGAGTTCTCATGCCATTTTTCTATAAGGGCTTTAATACGATTCATATTTAATCTAGCTAAAATAATATAAATTACAAATAGTCTTAGTTTGATTGATAGTCTAATAAAAGAAATACTCCTAGTGTTTGAATTTTCACCTAGTTTAATTAATCAATCTCCCATAGCTTTGTCATCCACAACCATCCCTCCACTAACTACACAACCCCAGACCGTCATCTTCCAATCCATAGATCTTAGAACCTTTTCAATGGCGCACATGTTTGTCTCTCAACCATTCCCAAGCACCTTAACTTTTGTACCATCCTTGGTGCACTTTGAAAGTTGGCATAATCCTTTTGCTCCCTTCCTTACCCCAAAAACATTGAGGATACCATTTTTTTCATCATTCACATCTTTAAAACATGCATCCATCCCAGTGTTCACTATTTCTATGACATAATCGTTCTCCACTAACCCCATAGACATATGAATCCCTACCACTATCCCCCCACCCCCTCTCCCCACTACTTCACCTCCCATATCCTCTATTCCCCCTCCATCACCCCCACTCATGAGCACGTTCACTTCCCATTCCCCCGCCCCCTTCCCCTCTACATTACCCATCATGCATTTTGCAGCTGTCCACACGAAGCCAATCTATTTAGCATCTAGAAAAGAAAACACTTTGGTACAAATGTGTTTGTGCATGAACCAAGTGAGAGACGAGTACACTGCTTTAGGACAACTGAACATTAATATGGAGGAACAAACCAACTCCCTACAAACATATATAATTTACTCATTATAGAGAATGCATCATTGAATGCTCGGTACACAACTATGACAAAAGCACACGGGGTGTTAGAGTCTCAAGATGAAGGAAATAATCAAGAGACCATCAAAGAACTAGAAGATAACCTAAGGTTTTAGATGGAGAACTAATCCGAAACATGGGATTGCTCCAAAGTCATCTCGATGTCGCAAGAGAACAAAATACGAGATTGCAAAGACAAATCAAAGAGAATTTGGAGGCAGCCATGGATCCCCTTGTGGCCATGCCTATCAGCCCCTCATGTTTTCAAGTAGTACCACATGATACTATCAAAATTATTATGGAGGATTATAAAATTATGTTTGAGGCACATGACAAGCTTATCAACAAGTTTTCAGTGCTTGAAGCAACACGATGAGCAGAAACTAGGTGCCCCCTCGACAAGCACAATACTTGATATAGTGCCTGAAGTTATGATGAAATTAGAGCACCTTCCCAAAAATGTCTAGGAGATGAATACAAAAATCCAAGAATATGAATTCACTATATGGATCTCACCTGAAAGAAAACATCCCCACCGTAACGACCAGATCTAGAAGAGGTCATCACCATTCCCTCAACCTTGTATATAATGAAGAGTATGAGCTCCAACCTGCGATTGATAATCGAGTCACAGAAGAGTGACAAGACATATTTGAGCTACCACGTGCAACATGGCTAAAACACATCAAGGAGATGGGCAAAATGCATTCGGTCTACATAGAACTGCAACGAGCTTTATTATCACTCTTCAAAGAATCCATTCATCCATTTATTTTGAGCAATTGACACCAAGAAGACCCATCAATATGGATGAGTTAAAGTTGTATCCATATTTTGTATTGATGGATGAGCATAATGCAAAAATTCAGAAGCTAGTAGGAAAACCACCAAAATTTGCAACACAATTTGACAATTGAGGACCTACATAAGGCCGCCAACAAACGAATGATATTTCAATCAAATTGGCACGCTTAGCTTCTATGAAAATATCTAGAAGTGATACAGACTTGGAGTAGATATCCATTATACATACGATATGACCCAAGTTATGTCCCCATCCCTCATCATAGGAACTAGAAATCATTAGCTATTAAAGTAAAAAACAATCTTAAATATAGTGACTGGCTTAACTATCCATATCTGATGCCATCACTGTTGATATATTTAGGTAGTGATGTGTGTGAACACTCTAGGCCTGCCGGGGCACTTTTTTCCCTCTTTAGGAGGTTTTTTTCCCCCGGCTTGAATATACGCCTATTGCCCTAATGGGCTACTTATCTTTGTACATTCTCTAGTAATACATTCAGTCTTGTGTGTTGTGTTCCAAGCTTCTTCTTCTTCCTTGTGCTGTTCGCGTGCTTCCGTAGACGTCTAACTCCAACAATTGGTATCAGAGCAGGTCGTCGCTTCTTCTAGGGCGCCGTCGATACTCCTCCGTTTGCAGTCTCAAATTCGCATGAAATTTGGTGAGCATACTCAGGGTGTCTCCGAGATCAAAACAGCTTTGCTGTGTGGTGCCGAAATCGCGATCTGAGCTCGTTTCGACCTCCGAACGCACTATCGCAGCACTTCTGCAAGCTATTTCGTCCTTTTGTGCCAAAGGTATATACCAGTTTCTGTTCACCAGTTTAAGCGTCTCGAAGTCTGCTACAGGTCTAGCAGAACTCGTCTGGGCAGTTCCGTTCAACTTTTTGAGATACAGTCAATTTTCTGCATCAAGGTATTTTAGTCACCGGCCATGGTTGAAAGCAGTGATGTATTCCGTATGTTGGATGTTGAGGATAAGTTGGATGGTACCAACTACCCATTATGGGCTTATATGATGCAACATGTACTGGTTGCAAAAGGACTGTGGAACATTGTGCAGGGTGTTGAAAGACGTCCTATTACACCTGCGACTACAGGTACTACAATACAAGTGCTGGAGGTGCTGGAGCTGATGAAGATGGTGTCGAAGATGATATTGTGCAGATTCCTGTTCGTGCTGCTGTTTCTGTTGCACCTACTGCAGAGCAGATTTGTTGGGATGGCAGAGATGCCCAGACACATGCATTGATAGCTTTGTCTGTCAAACGTGCCATTATTCCTCACATACGCTCTTGCAGAACAGCTAGGGATGCTTGGGATACACTTACCACATTGTACCACGCTAGGAATGAGGCTCGTGTTGCTTATCTCCGAAAACAGTTGGAGAGTGAGCACATGAATGAAGGCGATTCTATGGACAGTTTCCTAACGAAGATCAAAGATTTGAAGGAACAGTTGATTTTTGCTGATGAGGTTATACCAGATAGCTCACTTGTGCAGACTGTTCTGAATGGTCTTCCTGACTCATATCAGAGTTTTGCTTCTACTCTTCGGTTGATGATGAAAGGCAATCCGAATGCCTTATCATTTGAGGAGTTAGTCTCTGTTCTGTTGCAGGAAGATCAGTCCAGGTAGAACAGGTCCATTATGCGAGTTGCAGATCAAGATTTCCTGGCTAGTCAGAAGGGCAAAGGAAAATGGAGCTCTTCTACTAGTAAGCAGAAATCTGCAAATGCTGCACATTCAAAGAACCAAGACAAAGATGAGAAAAAATCAGAAAAGCAGAAATTGTTTTGTAAGTACTCTAAAGGCAATGATCATATCATAAAGAACTGTCCAAAACTGGCTGCTAAAGAGGCAAAGAAGAAAGAGGTTGGAATGGTTGTTGCAGAGGCCTCTACACCAAAAATAGAGTCTGCAAATCTTGTGCAGGAAGAAGAATGGGCGTTTACTACTGTCTGCAATTTTGACCCATCTTCTCATGATCAGTGCATGTCTGCAGTAGACTCAGATGTTTTGTACTTTGACAGTGGGGCGACCAAACATATTACCTCGCAGCGTAGTTTCTTCTCTTCACTCGAGCCTGCCCCTACAGGGAATATTGTTACATGCGCCAACAACTCCTCTTATCTTGTTATGGGAGTTGATAAGATCATTTTGACTACTGCTGATGGTAGTTCTTTCACTTTGTCAGATGCTTTATTTGTGCCAAGGATAAAAAAGAATCTGTTATCAGTTTCTGCATTAGCCAAGATTGGCTTGGTTGTGAAATTTGTTGATGACAGGTGTACAGTTCATGATCTCTCAAATGGCGATGTGATTATTGCTTCTGGCATTTTATGTCGTGGGCTATATAAGCTCATAGACTATGAAAGATCTGTGAATGATTCGGCATGTGCAGTTCAAGATTCTCAGGCTATGTCAGATGCAAAGCTTTGGCATGCACGCTTTGGTCATCTGAATTTTGCTAGTTTGCTACGCCTGCAGAAATCTGAAATGGTGTCCTCTTTGCCCAAACTTGAGGCACCTGGAAAACATGTTTGTGAAGGCTGTATTTTGGGTAAAATGCAGCGTTCTTCCTTTCCAAAAGATGGTTCAGTTCGGGCTACGCAGAAATTGCAGCTTGTACATAGTGATGTCTGTGGTCCTATGCAGACACCCTCTTTTGGAAATTACCTTTACTTCGTGACTTTCATTGATGATTTTTCCAGGCATGCATGGGTATATCCACTCAAAGCAAAGTCCGAAGTGTTCATGTGCTTCAAACAGTTTTTAGTTTTGGCTGAAAATCTGTCAGCATGTAAAATGGGCACCCTCTGTTCTGATCGAGGGGGGGAATATATGTCTTCAGATTTTAATGCATTTCTGGCTGAACGTGGGATAAAACACCAGTGTAGAGTGCCGTATACACCTCAACAGAATGGAGTTGCTGAACGAAAGAACAGATCACTCATGGAGATGGCGAGGTGCATGGTCAAAAGTCAGGCTTTACCACATAGTTACTGGCTTGAGGCTGTCATGTGTGCAGCATATGTACTGAACAGGTGTCCCACTAAAGCGTTGCAGTCTATCACTCCATATGAGGCTTGGCATGACCGCAAGCCATCTGTTGCTCATCTGCGTGTTTTTGGTTGTTTGGCATATGCATTAGTGCCTGAACAACATCGCAGAAAATTGGATGATAAGGTAGTAAAATGTATTTTTGTTGGGTACAGTTCTGAAAGTAAAGGCTATCGTCTGTATCATCCACAGACTAAATGCATTCTAGTTAGCCGTGATGTTGTCTTTGTGGAAGATGCTATTCAGCCATTGCTTTCATGTACTAAGGAGACATCTGTTAGCTCCAAAGACATGTATGATACTTTGATGCCTCTTTTTACAGGCGGACAGGCTAGTGCTGGTCCTAATGAGGCAACTTCTCAGCCTTTGCAGGTTTCATATGATGATGCAGATCATTCCATTTCTGATGCAGATTTACATGATGCACTTGTTGATGAGAGAGTTGATATTGAGTAGGCAAAAACTATGCCAAAATGGCTTGTGCAGACTTTGCGTGACAGCAAATTAGATGCACCTTTGTCATATCGTACTCGTTCAGGCTCTCATAGTGCCTCCTTTGCATCAGATTGCTATGCTATGGCTGCATCTAGTCTCTGTGATGAGAATGAGCCTGTTTCTTTTGATGAAGCACAAAATTCAGAAAATTGGATGGCTGCTATGCAATCTGAATATGATGCTATAATGAAGAATGGTACATGGTCTTTATGTGACTTGCCTCCTGGCAAGAAGGCCATTGGCACTAAGTGGGTATACAAGGTGAAGCGTAAACCTAATGGTACAGTTGACAGGTATAAGGCTAGGCTTGTTGCAAAGGGTTATGCACAGGAAAGAGGCATTGATTTTGATGAAACCTTTGCACCTACATGCCGTATGACTACTGTTCGGAGCATTTGTGCACTTGCAGCCCATCATGGTTGGAATGTACATCAGTTGGACATTAAAACAACATTTCTGAATGGTGACTTGCATGAAGAAGTGTATGTTTTTCAGCCCCGTGGCTTTGTGCAGAAAGGGCATGAAAACCAGGTTTGCAGGTTAAAGAAGGCATTATATGGTTTAAAGCAAGCACCACGTGCTTGGTATGAGAAGATACATGCCTATCTGATTGCACATGGTTTTGAGAACAGTCCAACTGAAAGCACCTTATATGTTAAACGTGCTAATGATGTGCTTCTGATCATTGTTGTCTATGTTGATGACATGCTGCTCACTGGTCCTATTGAGACACATATTGCTGATTTTAAGGCTGATTTGCATGCCTCATTTGAGATGTCTGATTTGAGGCATTTGCATCACTATTTGGGCATTCAGTTTATGCACGTTGATGGTGGAATGGCTTTGTGTCAAACAAAATATATTGACACATTATTGCAGCGTTTTGGCCTTGAAGACTGTAAGCCTATTGCCACTCCTATGGAGACAGGTTTACGATTGAGTCTTCATGATGCTGGAGATGCATTTGATGCTGTTCTCTATCAGCAGGCTGTTGGATGCTTGATTTACTTATGCATTACTCGGCCAGATATTCAGTTTGCTGTCTCACAGATGAGCAGGTTTATGCATTGCCCAGGAGTCACGCATTGGAAAGCGGTTAAGCGCATCTTTCGCTACTTGAGTGGTACTCGGCTACTTGGGTTGTTTTATCCCAAGGGGGGATCACTACCGCCAGATTTGCATGCTTTTTCTGACTCAGATTGGGCTGGTTGCTATGACACTCGTGTGTCCACCAGTGGTTTTTGCTTCATGCTTGGTAGCTCATGTATATCTTGGTTGAGCAAGAAGCAGCCTACTGTGGCCACTTCCAGTTGTGAGGCTGAGTATAGGGCAGCTTTCACAGCGACTGTTGAGTGTGTGTGGCTCAGGCGCCTTATGGCTGATTTGGGTGTTGGCGAGTCTTCTGCCACCACTATCTTCACTGACAGTCAGAGCGCATTGGCAATTGCGAGGAACCCTGTGTTCCATGCTCGCACTAAGCACATTGAGGTGCATTATCACTATGTCAGGGAGAGGTTCTCTGCTGGGGAGATCAGCTTGGCATATGTGCCCACGCAGGAGAACATTGCAGACCTTTTCACGAAGGCTCTGCCTAGGGAGAAGTTTGAAGCTTTCCGCAAAGCTTTGGGCTTACTTCCTTTTGTGGAGTGATTTCCACATAGCTTGGCACTTCCTTATACATGAGTGCCAGCTCCTTGTTCACCGCATCACTCCCAGGGGGGATTTGTTGATATATTTAGGTAGTGATGTGTGTGAACACTCTAGGACGGCCGGGGCACTTTTTTCCCTCTTTAGGAGGTTTTTCCCCCCGTCTTGAATATACGCCTATTGCCCTAATGGGCTACTTATCTTTGTACATTCTCTAGTAATACATTCAGTCTTGTGTGTTGTGCTCCAAGCTTCTTCTTCTTCCTTGTGTTGTTCGCGTGCTTCCGCAGACGTCTAACTCCAACAATTACAAGGGCTCTCAACAATCACTTATATGATGGCATTCAAGGGTTTACGTCAAAGGCCTCTGCAGATTTGAAATGGAAGAAATAGAACAAGAAATGGGTACAAGGGCTTGGTCACAAACTTGTCCAAGGGATTTTTAGGAGCTTTTTTACAAACAAAAAGTACGATGCAACCTCACCAAGCTAAGCCCCAAATTCCAAAGGAGCTCATTGCATTAGGAAGTCCTCAAATAGTGGAAGCATGCTTCTGATGTATAATGGTAGGGAGTAGGGCCATGAACTAGACAAATGCCCATATAAGTATGAGTATGTGAATGTTTCCTACCATTCCTTAGAAAAAGAATATAATGGAGCTCTTTACTAAGAGATTTTGATAAAATTAATCCACGATTAGGCCAATTATGTGTATGAAGTAAGTGTTAGTTTCCTTGAATCCTCAATGAATATCCATCTTCCCATATTGTGGTGGGCAGTGTGTTTTTATGTTTAAGAATATAAAATCATATAATATTAAATTGGTACATATGTAAATTTTTCTAATGTTGAAGAATATAAAAAATTATCTAATATTAAATTGGTACGTATGTATGTATGCATGTATGTATGTATATATATATATGTATATATATATATATATATATATATATATATATATATATATATATATATATATATATATATATATATATATATATATATATATATATATATATATATATATATATATATATGTGTGTGTGTGTGTGTGTGTGTAATGTAAAACTTGATGTTAAAACAACTCGGAATATGGTAAAAAAGTAAGCTTGCACCATTAAAAAGCAAAACAAATATCTTCTATGTTATCCATGATATAGATAACAAGTAGGAGAACTATGCTTAGACGTTAGCAAGAGTTTTCTATTTGTTATAATTTCCAACGTTCTCCAGATGTGAGAAATGTGTTTATATGATCATAATAATGTACAAATAACATCATTATATGTCTAGGCGTTAAATGTTGTTTCTTAGGTCACGTGTGTATTCTCCCATGTAACTTTGTTGTGATCCTCTTTTTCCTTTATTTGGACTCTCAACAAGCTAGTTTTTTGCTTGCCATAGTCCATTTCAACAACTGAATGAATAATCACTTTTTAGTTTATCATGATCCATTTCAACCATTTGATGAACAATCATTTTTTTGTAACTCGTCATGGTCCAAACTATATCTTTTTTGTCAGGAGGAAGGAGATAAGGAAGAGAGCTCACACACACACACTCTCACAATCAAAGAGAAGCACACACTCAGATTGATGCAAGGAAGAATGATCTTCTTCTTCTTCTTCCATCACATAAAAAGGAATGTACAAGAATGACCTAAAAACAAGAATACAAATACTACAATATATAAAGACCAATACATAAGGAAAAACCTAATGTCCACGAATGAGTGAACTGGCAAGAAACAAATGTGCCATCACTCTCGGTAGATAAATCTAATAAAGCTCAATGAAGTGTCCCTGGCATATACCGGCGTGACCACTATACATGTCAGAGAAATGAAAAAGTGATACGTGTCATCCTGGATCATCACATGTTGAGCTTGATATCTCAACACTCCCCCTCAAGCTCAACGCCATGTCCTCTAATCCAAGCATATTCTAAAACTTCTTCAGCTTCTTTGCTCCAAGTGCTTTAGTGAAAATATCAACAACTTGCTCATCTGTTCTCACATAAACAAGATCAATATCACCTGGTAATACCTTCTCTCTCATGAAGTGATAGTGTACCTCCATATGCTTTGTTCTAGCATGAAAAACAGGGTTCCGTGCTAACTGTATGCTGCTAAGATTATCACAATAGATGGTGATAGGGTTTTGCACTTCCACACCTAAATCTGCAAGTAGCATCTCTAGCCATGATGCCTCACATGCTACCTTTGCAGCACATCTATACTTAGCCTGTGTAATCAACAAAGCAATAGTGGGTTGCTTCTTGCTACTCCATGTAATAGCTGCACCTCCCAGTGAGAATAGAAAACCACTAGTAGATCTTCTATCTGGAGTACTACTAGCCCAATCTGCATCGGTGTATCCATGAACCTGCAAATCTACACCATCTTCATAAAACAATGCATAATCCAAAGTAGCACTCACATAACGTAGAGTGTGCCTCAGAGCATCCAAATGTGGGTTGTTGGGAACTTGCATAAATTGACTTTCAAGTCCAACAGTGTAGCTTAGATCAGGCCTCATAATTGTGAGATATATCAACCTTCCCACAATTTTCCAGTACATAGTAGCATTTCCCAATGCTTCACCTGATGTAGTATCTAACTTCAAATTTTGATCTAATGGCAAAAAAATCGGCTTACAATCAGCCATACCATACTTTTGCAGCATATTCAAGGCATATTGCCATTACGACATCCATATACCTGTTTCTGTATGTATAAACTCAATGTCCAAGAAATAGTGCAGCACACCAAGTTTGTGCATATCCTTGTGCTATCAGCTGAGTACCTCATCTAGCATGTTATTCAAGAAAGGGCAATGAAAACAAGATTGATAGCTATATTTACTTTTGCATAATCTACACATATTCGTAACTATTTATTCTTCTTGGGAACAATAAAAATAATTGAGATCCATTGTGCATGGTCTATAGGCATAATAAAACCTACTTTTAGTAACCCATCAGTTTTTGCTTTTACTTGTTGGGCATATTTCAGGTTCATTCCATAACTAGCTATCTTAAAGTGATATGCATATGGTTTCATAATAAATTTATGTCGTAAATATGTGGGTCTAGAACCTTCATGTCTTGGTAATCGAAGGCAAAAACATTTGTAAATTGTTTCAATGATCCAATCAACTATAAACGAAATTTGTTAGTCAAATTTTCCCTGATGTTCATAATTGAAGGAGAATCAAAGATGCCTAAATCATACAAGATGGTCTCCTCTTCTGCTACATATGTCCAATGCCCCTTTGTTGAGACTAAAATTTGGTGACTCTAGAATATTGTCAAGTTATTCTATGGTAGTATTCATGGTGCAAGCACTTGGTGCCCACGTGTTGAATACTGCCTCAAAATCTATTGTTTGAAGTGGAAATAAATCTTGTTGGTTTCTAACATGTTTGATGGTTCTACTACTTGCATGACATGATGACAATCACATGCTGTTACATCATCAAGGGGTACAATGTATTTTAGATTATTATATTTGAGAATTAGTTGATGGGAGGAACAACCTTGCATAACCTTACCATATCTTAGCTAGGATCTTCCAAAAATGAGGTTATAATCTAGGTTGGAATACGAGAAACTAAGAACGGTACTGTTCATTGGGAAGGTGGATCTTGGCAATGAAATTCGTATATTCCAAATTAAGCCTAATGGGTGGACTCTTAATTGGTGATCCATATAGAGACAAAAACTTTAATAGGCTCAGTATTATGCCAACCTATCTCTTTATAGAGAGCCGCCATAGCTATATTGGTTTCACTGTCATTGTAGTTTCTCTTGGTGATAATGTTGGTTGTAACTGTTGAGCCAATAGTTGTTGAAAGCCTAGCACAAGTGTAAGTAATTGTCCTAGTGGTAACCTAATTGGTACCTCTACATGAGGTACTAGGGTATCAAACTCTTGCAAAGTGCCAAACTGTAGAGAAGGTCATTGTTATACTTTATATAATAATGGAATGTTATATGGATTTTAATGTCTTGAGGTTTCTGATGTGATTGTGTCTTAATCTAGCAGGTGAAGAATCATGAGGGCATGAACATGCATGGACTTATTCAAATATTTATGAAGATAGTTAAAATATAGTATTTTACATATTTTTGTAAAAATAATAGATTGCTTAGAAAGTGATGTTTTCATAAAAATAGTAGATCACTTAAAAAGCAACAATTTTGTAAATAAGGTAGATTTTTGTAAAGGTGCGCTTTTCGAAGCACTACCCTCATGTATCTTCTATTCGGGATGTAATGAAAAATACCTATAAATACACATACTCTAATAGAATAGTCCATCAGAGTACGTGGGAGGAGATTGTGCCCAATCTTGTGTCCAGTCTCTTGTCTCTCTCTATTTTGTGTATGCTTTTGTGAGGTTTTTTTTATATACTATCTCTACGTATGTGCATCTGCAAGATCTAATCAATAGTGGTATCAAAGCCTACATGCATCTTCGGAGGTGTAGGTATCGGTGTCCAATCATAATTTGCGGCATCCGCTCGTGATTCGACATCTATTTCGGTCATCCAGTCTAGGTTTGAGTTTGTCAATTCATGATTTTTTTATGCTTCACTGTCTTTTTCCAATTTTTTCAGATCTGTTATTGTGCTTTGTGCATTGTGTCCTGTGCTCCCTGTACTCACTTTACTCATTGTACTCACTGTACTCACTATGCTCACTATGCTCATTGTACTCAGTATGTGTTGATGACGCAGCAAAGACTCGAACCTTGTCAAGCCTGCGAAATTCGCCGCGCCATTGAAGTTGGCTAAGCTAGAGTGATATTAGAACACCTCTATAATCAGCAGTAGCTTAGCAAAGTTACTGTCACTCAAACATATAAGACTGTGTTTTGAATTTTCTGAGAATTCCATTGGAACTTCACCGAACTGTCACCGGGCAGTCACCGTAATTATACCGGAATCTTACCGGAATCAACTGCAATTCTATTTGTAATTACTTCAAGTGAATATACACGAAGTAAGGAAGTGATGCGTGAACTTCCTTTACTGAATGAACTCTTTCTGAAGTTTAAGGAAAAACTTCACCAGTTCTGAGTGCCTCTTTCCGGTCAGACTTTGTACTGTGTGTACATATCCATTTCACCGAAATCGTTGATAAACTGATAGTAGAGAAGTCTAGCTACAAGTTAAGCTATCTCTCATACAAAACTTTACATTATTCTGCGAGATCTACTTCGTTGTTCTACTGGAAAACACGTTTACTGAGAAAACTGTAACTGACCGAAAATTATGTTTTACTGAGAAAACTATAACTGTTAACTAACTTTATACCGTAACATGAAAATACTCAGATTTTTCACATACGAAGAATGTGCGCAAACTTCCACATGAACATGTGTTTTCTATTAGAGAAGATGTGTACAAAACTAGCTTGGCCTCTTCTTGCTCAAGCTATAGAAACTCTCCTATACTGAGTAGTTTCTTCTTACCATCTCTCTCAGATGAATACCTGACATTTCAGGTTTCTGTTATTCATCTTTATATACACAATCTCTAGCGTCTTCTAGACCTATTCTTTATTTCTATATGCGCTCTATTCATACGATGCGCTCTACTCACACACACTCATGCTCACACTTTTTCTTCTTCCTATCTCATATATATACAGTTTTGATCCAGTGTAACAAACTCTAATTCTGGAAGTTTCTACGCTGTACATTACAGTCGTGAATTTGTCCCTTCACTAAGGCTTTGATTTTTTCTAAATACTTTGATTCTGCTTCTCTTTATCTTTCTTTATCTTTATGTCTGTCTGTATGTCAAATTCGTGAGTGATTCTTCAACAGCTCCCCCTCAATCATTAATTTGCATCTTCCTATCTTTCATATATTTTTCTTTCTTTTATACCTGCCATTTCTTTGAATCTGCTTGTCTTTGTTCCATCCAAACTCTTTGTCAAAATATCTGCAATCTGATCTTTTGTCGGAGTGTATACAATTTCTAGCTCCTTCTCCATCACCTTTTCCCTCAGGAAATGATACTGAATCTCTATGTGCCTTGTTCTTGCATGAAATACTGGATTTTCTGCAAGATACAACGAGCTCATATTATCTCCATGTATGATAGGTATACCTTGATCAATACCCATGCTTTTGAACAAGGTCTGCATCCATATCACTTCTTTAGCTGCTTCTACAAGTCCTTTAGATTCGGCTTCTGTTGACGATAAAGCCACTGTGTGTTGTTTCTTCGAACACCAGCTCACTCGCTTATCTCCTAGGTATATCATATACCCATGTGTTGATCTTCTGTCATCTTGACTTCTTGCCCAGTCTGAGTCACTGAATGCTCTCAATTTTATATCTGACGTAAAAGGATAATATAATCCTTCCTTTATAGTTCTTTTGATATATCTAAGAACTCTTTGTCCTGCAACCCAATGTTGATCCTTCGGACAATGCATGAACTGTGAGAGAACCCCCACTGCATAACTAAGATCAGGTCTTGTTAGTGTAGCATAAACTAAGCTTCCTACCAACGACTGATACTTCCTCATATCTTTAAACTCTGCACCACCATATTTACTGAGTTTATGGTTTACTTCAAGCGATGTTGAAGCTTCTCTGCAATTCTCCATATTAAACTTCTTCAGTAAGTTTAGGAAATACCTTTCTTGCGAAACATATACACCATGATCTGTGTATGTGATTTCCATTCCAAGAAAGTATGATAACTTTCCTAGATCACTGATCTTAAACTCCTTTTCAAGTAATCTCTTTACCTCCTTGATTCCTTCATCTGATGTACCTGTGATTATAATGTCATCTACATAAATACAAATGTAGATCATACCTTCTTCTGTTCTCTTGATTAGTAGACTTGCATCTGCCTTCGAACTTTGGTATCCAAGTTCATTGAGATATCTCACAAGTCTGTAATTCCAAGCTCTTGGAGCTTGCTTCAATCCATAAAGTGCTTTTCTTAATCTGCAAAAAAAATTTTGGTATCTAGAACTTACAAACCCTTCAGGTTGTTCCATATAGACTTCATCTTATATATATCCATTCAGAAATGCATTCTTTATATCTAGCTGACTTAGCTTCCATCCTTTTGATGCTGCTATAGCAATCACTGTCCTTATGGTTGACATCTTTGCCACTGGACTAAATGTCTCATCATAATCTATGCCATGCGTCTCAGCATAGCCCTTGACAACCAGTCTAGCTTTGTATCTGGCTATCCTTCCATCTGCAAGTTTCTTAGCTTTGAAAACCCATTTATTTCCAATTACTTTCTTACCATTTGGTTTAGGAACAAGTTCCCATGTCTTGTTCTCCTCTAGTGCGCTGAACTCTTCTTCCATTGCTTCTTCCCATTGCTTCTTGCCTTTAGCTTCATCATAGTTCTGAGGTTCTTCATCATCTTTGACCATATATGCATAATTTTTCTGAGTTATGTACGAAGTATCATAAGAATACCTTTCTGGTTGTCTTCTAGTCCTGATTGACCTTCTTGGTTCACATTCTTCATAAGTGTCTGAATACACTTCTTCATCAAATATAGGAATTTCTTCATTCCTTCTTGTTAATCCATTTCTGGACGTACTTGCTTGCATATAGTCTTCATCTCTATTCACATGCACAATTGATTTCCCTTTCTCTTTTCTTCTTACCTCTTCTTCAAATTCTTCAGTTGTATGACTTTGATCTGCATACCAACTTTTCTTTTCATCAAATGTAACATCTCTGGAAACAGTAAACTGTTTTGTTAGAGGACTCCATAACCTGTAACCCATCTGCTTTTCATCATATCCGACGAACACATATTTCTCTGCTTTTGGTTCAAGCTTATGTCTGAGTTGTGATGGTACATAAGCATAAGCTACTGACCCAAACACTTTGCAATGATCAAGTGTTGGTTTCTTTCCCCACCAAGCTTCATAAGGGGTCATTCCATCTAAAGCTGTACATGGTAATCTGTTTACCAAGTATGTAGCTGTATTTACAGCTTCAGCCCAAAGATAATTTGGACAATCTTTTTCTTTAAGCATAGCTCGTGCAAACTCAAGTAGAGTTCGATTTCTTCTTTCTGCTACACCATTTTGTTGTGGTGTATACCTGCAAGTTATTTCTCTCTTAATACCTGCATTCCAAAGATAATCATTGAACTCTTGGGAAAAATATTCTCCCCCTCCATCAGACCTCAGTCTCTTAAGCTTTCGTCCTGTGAGTCTTTCAGCATATGCATGAAAATGCTTGAAGGTTTCAAATACTTCTGATCTTTCTTTCAAAACATATAACGTTAGCCATCTTGTAGCATCATCAATGAATAAAACATAATACCTTGACCCACTGATTGATCCTTCTTTTGTTGGACCCCATACATCTGTATGAATGAGTTCAAGTACTCCATCATGTTTGAATCCTTTCTTCTGAAAAGGTAACCTGTGGGCTTTTCCCATCTGACATGCTTTGCACTTATGAATCATATGTTGGTTCTGTACATTTGGTAATCCCAGTATTGACTGATTTGAAATCATAGCTTTAATTCCTTTTTCATTAAAATGACCTAATCTCTCATGCCAAAGATCAAGTTCTGTAATCACCTTTTCACCATGTGTGAGCAATGCTTGACCAATGTTCCCTTGTACTCTTAAAGTAAAGAGTCTACCTTCTTTCTTGCCAGAGACGATCTGATTATATCCATTCTCGGGATCTTCTACAAATACTCCTTCATTTGTAAATCTGACCTGAAAACCTTTCTCAACTATCTGTCCCACGCTAATCAAATTTTTTGGTATTGTCAGAACATACAAAACATTGGTTAGCAAATCTGCTCCACTCTTACATTTCACTTTTCCAATTGAATGTACACTATGTCTCGTATTGTCACCTGTTTGAACAGTATGACTAGAACTACCCTTTTCCAATTCTGACATCAATTCTATATTTCCTGACAAATGATTGGAATATCCAGAATCAATGTAAAATACCTTTAGATCTTTGTTATCTGATGTGCCGATTGAGTTCATCATCAATGATGTATGACTTTCATTTTGTGTGTCATTTGCATAGTTGTTATCGGTGGTGTTGTAGGATTGATTCCGTCCCCACTTCTTGCTCCACCTCTACCATAGCCTCCTCTTTGATTCTGTCTACCTCTTTGATATCTTCCGCTTTTGCCTCTGCTATTGTTATTCTGATTCTGACTTGATCCTTGGGACTTATGCCAGCAATCATGAGCCAGATGATTACATAATCTACAAATCCAACAAGCCTTCTTGTTGATATTCTGACTACCTCTTCCTCTTCCAAAACCTCTTGCTCTTCCTCTACCAGTGCCTTTACCTCTTGCATAATAAGCCTGAGAACTCGACTCTTCTTCATCTTTTGACTTACCTTTATCTCCTTTCTTCTTGTTCTTCATGTACATTGCAGAACTTTGTCCTTTATCTCCATCTCCTTTCAGGTCTTGCTCATATGTGAGCATCAAACCAAGCAACTGATTTAAATCTGGTACAAAATGATTTAAAGAAAGTTTAGTTGAGAGTACGAAAGGTTTCCACCTTTCATCTCCTCTCAAACCTGTGAGCACTTGCGCTATCAATCTATGATCTTCGATATCTTCATTTATGGATCCAAGACTGTTGAGAAAAGGGGAGCAACGGACCCTAACCACCTCACATGGAAGTGAGAGGCTCTTCCAAGAGGAGTTGCAAGAAGTGCAAACAACGCCCACACACCCACGTCCATGAACAATGGCACCATGGCCAACGTCAAAAGGAACAAGGGAGGGCAATGCTCACACACCACAACCCCTAATGCCAAACCCACACACATGGATCAACGCCTAGCACACAAGGAGAAATGTGGAAGCCAAATGAACCTTCTTTCCATTAGCATGGAGGCCAAGGGACCTCTCTTTTACAAAATGAGCCCCTCCTTATATAAGAGAGGAGGAGGGATCCGTTGAGTACAAGTGGCCAAAGGCTTCATTAACTAAGATATTCTAAAAATGATAGGTAGTTGGGAAAAATCAAAAAGGGAATCTTCTTAGAGAGAGAGAGAGCTCTTGCACGTATCCAAAAGAGAGCTCTCATTTCTAAAATAAGGCAAGGACTAAAAAGAAGCCTTTTACAAAAAAGAAGGATAAGGTTGAGTTTTTATGTGTTTTCTCACAAAAGGAAGTAAGAGAGAGTTCCTATGAAGAACTTGTATACAAAAGGAAAAAATGGGAAATTTGAGAGACTGCCACACAAGGATTTGAGCCTCCAAGTATCCTTAGCTTCAAGGGAGGACTCCAAGTACTCCATAGCCTTCATAGCTTCATGGGTCCTTCATAACTTCAAGGTTCCAACACCCTCCCCCACCTAGTCTTTGTCGTCCTCGACAAAGCTGAGAAAAAAGGACCATACATAGCTGATCAAGATCATGTTGAATCTTCAAGGTCTTCAAGTCTTCTAGTCTGCAAGTCTTCAGGTCTTCGGTGTTGAGTGACACAATACCCATGGGGGGCAGTCAGCCCCGCATACATCCTGCTTTGCAGCCCTTTGTAAGACTAGATTAGCCTTCACAAGGAGCCTTCAAACCTGAAATTAACACATACTAAAACAAGTAGACTGCTTTTTTTCCTTTTTTTGCAATCAATAAACATGAATTCCCACTTCAGTTTCTACTTCCCATTAAGTGAAGTCAAGTACATGCATGCCCAAGTGCTATGCAGGTCAAGGAAGGCCCATTAACGAAAGGAAACCCCCATGGATGCATCATAAACTTGCTAACAATCCAAATGGCATGCCTTTAGTAGCATCATTTATATGTGTACAAAATTCATGATGTACATCAAGCATAGAAGCAATCAAACATCAAACATTCCAATGCATCCCCATGACTATAACCACCCAATTCTTACTTAAAGTGAATTGGCAATCACAAAAATCCAAGACAATTCCTTGCAGCCCAAGAGGGCAATGCCATCTTGAAATAGAAAGGATCAGCACATATTTTCAGCATGCCACAAAACCATGAAGTCACACCACTGCAAAGACCTCAATTGAGAGTGGTGAGTGCACCCAATTCCATGTAAAGCTTAAACCTAGCTCATCCAAGGATGATGAGAAAGAAAATGCATGAAGGGAAAAAGCATACATACCACTCAAAAACATAAGAAATTGTATAAAGAAAGTGAACAGAGAGGATCACCTTCCATTGTATGCAAAGAGTGGCCTTATACAATACCATCTTGAACATGCTTCTATCCCATAGCCTGACAACACTATGTAAATAAAGTGTGACATCCCAAAGTTGACGAGGACCTCCAAGAGAGTAGATGCTTGAACCCTCCATGCCAGAAGTGTGTCTTCCATAAATTCAAGATTTCTTGGACACCATCCTAGACATATGGGTAGTCACAAAAAACCAAGAATAAATTGTACTTGAAGCAAAGCTGCAAGCGATTCCAACACCTATGCAAACCTTTCGAGCATAGTGAATAGATACATTTAACCCTACAATTAGACATCCGATTCCAGCATTGGCATATAGTTCGTAAAGAGTGATTATCATGAAGAGTGACTATATGATTGACTTGCAATTTACTAGCACAAAGTTCAAGTGCATGGATAGTCACCACAAGACAACCTTCAAAAAGCCATGGTTCCAACGTGTTAATCCATCAAACCTCTTTATCTTTACTAATAATCAATGATCAAATAGAGGCTACCAAGTCTGAGAGCAACTTTTACACTTTGTGCATGTGTGACAAGTTGTAAAATTAACGATAAGTGTGTGCTATGGTCCCTTGCGTGCATCATGCAAGTATTACAAGACATACTTCCCTTGTTCGTTAATGTGTGTTCCGATGTATTCTGATTTATGCACACAATCACCAATGATGAAATAGGATGCCACACAGATGTAAAAAGACTATCTTTGTAAAGCTCAAACGTTTATTCTTGATAGACATATGGTGATTGCTGAAAGTGTGCATCTAAAATGGAAGTTTCAACAAGGTACCATGGATCATAATCATAGTGAGACACTTCTTGTATAGCACCTAAATAAGACATTGGCTATCAATCAAAGAACTTCCCTCACACATGCTTAGCCATCAGAATCGCATTGCTCAATTATGAATTCCCACCTCGCAAAATCTGCATATAATTCGAAACATAGAGATCCGGCTGAATATAAAGCTTATAGACTAGAAGACCCCATGATACGTGTGAGGTGAACTTCAAGAGTCAAGTTGTGCACAATCCATCCGAATGTGGGACTCACTCCTGTAATGCATAGCTACAATCAAATAAAAAGTCATCAAGTATTGCAAATCAGTAGCAACAAATTCGTTCGTTCTAAACATCGACTACTTCCATCAGATACATAGTCTGGTAAGGAGTGTGGACACATTCCCTTTCAAAACTATTACACACCGCATCCTTAGTACCTCAGGCTGAAATACACTTGAAATACACATCGCACCTGATTCTTCTCACCTGAAATATACTTAAAGCTACCAAACAAACAACAATATTACAATTGAGAATGACATCAAAAAAGGCATCTACATGGCTATCGTCATTTCTAACCACGATCAAGGATCATAGAGGGAACCTCTCAAAAAAACCCTGTGTTCAAGTTTCATTCATATAGACATATAAGAACAACAACTTCAATCCTCATGCAGATAAGAACATCAACCTCTAGGACACTCTTTGTTGTACGCTTAATTCATCAGAGAGAATATCAAGATATCACATAGGGAATGTTATGGCTTGAATTTGAATTCTTCGCTTTTAGAACATGCACGCGTGTGTGTAAAGATAATTCCAACCTTAATGTTTCTAAAAGAGAAGTGAGGATATATGCAGCCCTTATGACCTCCTACTTGTGAATATCACGCAATGACACAATTAGAAGGTTGTGCCCAATATTCCCTAGAATACCTTTTGCAAGGAGAAAAACAACACACCACCCAATACTCGGACACAATCAAAACTTCATACAAAATTAATTCGCTCCTGCGCAAACTGTGTGTTGCCTTCCATATCTTAACATCTGTTTAGCATGTTGTCTTTGAACACTTCAGATATTTGCCTTTTGATAATGGTGAGAAAGACAACATGCTTCTCCATATCTTTCATAAAACCTGTAGATGAAAACTGAACAAAACCATAATATTGACACCAACTTTAAGAGTGAATGGAAGATAACAATGGCTACATCATGCATATGCTTCCTAGAAGAAAAATTCCTGTTACATCATCATCTGCCATCAACAGCTTTTGGTTAGGAAATGCAGAAGAGAGTTGGTGACAAATCGTTGTGAGGTCTTGTGCGAATGGTAACATTGTGGCCACAAGAAACTGAGAAGAGCAACACAACCACATAACGTTCGATATTACAACTGCATGCCAGCGATGTCAGAACATAAGGCAATCATGAGACAAAGATATTGAATAAGAAGTAACATAAGACATACATCATCTGTTTCAATATCCAACATCCAACCGTGACTTCGAAGCTATCGCAAAAACACATTACCCATTTTTGTCATGCCTAGTGTGAGATTTTAATAATAACTTGGAAGCTTCGTCCATCAGCCCAAATCTGTGGCAAACAAAGAGAGAGGCTCGAGCACACATGGCAAACATGGGGTAGCGAACGACTGTCCGAATGTGTCGCTGATGAGACCTACAATTGCAAAGTCTTTCCTAGTAAGCGAACTTGTCGTTTGAATGGCGAGGAGGAGCTTAAGGTAGGTCGACCCCGAGGGCACCAAAATGAGCCCGCAAGGGAGCAAGGAGAAGCTATAACCCCAGCATGCATGAGCATATCACCACTAGGGAAATATCATGCGCATGCGTAAGCCTTGGCAGGAGAAAGAAGACAAGTAACAATGTTTGCCACAGAGAGTTGTTATCGAGGAAGGTGAGCTCTCATAGACCTCAACCCCCAAAATGCAGCCATAGAGATGGAGCCTCGACAAATTCAGCGTCCACATGGAGCATGGTGCTGGGGGAGCAACAGAGGCACATAGCGCTATGTAGATGATAGTGATGGGGAAGCAAGAGAGGCGCCCGTAGCCATAGAATTGAGGCATGCAGCAGAACCACCTCCGTGAGCAAGAAAGCTCCCGATAGACTACGAGAGAGAGAGAGGAAGAGAAGGGAGAATGTTCCTCCCTCCCCGCCTTCCTAAGCACGGATCTTGCCAGATTGCCAGATCTTTTGAGCAGGAGAGAGAAAACAAGGAAACTACAATATAATGCAAGTATGCAAGCCCAAGACTCCAGCTCACATGCGCATGCTACAATGAATGCACTTAACTCCAGACGTTTGAGGATTTCAATGCACCTGCCCAATCACTACCAAAGGCGGCCTATATTCTTTCAAAAAGTAATCACATTAAATGAAGGGAATGTTACGCATGCATAAAAAAAAACGTCTTTTTCTATTCAAGTATTTCCTTGTGATCTCAAAAATGTTTTTTTTTTTTTAATTTGAAAAAGAAATGGAAAGTGGGAGGGAGCCACGAGGACACTCCCCCACCCACTCAACATTAAATGAATATGACATACATGGAAAGTGATGCCACCGTCGATGGGTATGTGTGGAGGTGTGTATGTGAGCAAGAATGAGAGAGAGAGAAGGATTAGAGGATGTTTTTGTGCAACAAACAAAAAATGAACTAATCTACTCAAAAAATTAAATAAATGAGAGGTACCCTTGCCCAATCGAAGGCCACACGGATCCACAACTCAATCCAAGCGTGAGGTGCATCCACCAAGTGTAGGCACGGCAAGCTTGAAAAAACCCAACGGTTGAAGGTCGATCTTCCCCGGCAACGGCGCCAAAATGTTGAGAAAAGGGGAGCAACGGACCCTAACCACCTCACATGGAAGTGAGAGGCTCTTCCAAGAGGAGTTGCAAGAAGTGCAAACAACGCCCACACACCCACGTCCATGAACAATGGCACCATGGCCAACGTCAAAAGGAACAAGGGAGGGCAATGCTCACACACCACAACCCCTAATATCAAACCCACACACATGGATCAACGCCTAGCACACAAGGAGAAATGTGGAAGCCAAATGAACCTTCTTTCCATTAGCATGGAGGCCAAGGGACCTCTCTTTTACAAAATGAGCCCCTCCTTATATAAGAGAGGAGGAGGGATCCGTTGAGTACAAGTGGCCAAAGGCTTCATTAACTAAGATATTCTAAAAATGATAGGTAGTTGGGAAAAATCAAAAAGGGAATCTTCTTAGAGAGAGAGAGAGCTCTTGCACGTATCCAAAAGAGAGCTCTCATTTCTAAAATAATGCAAGGACTAAAAAGAAGCCTTTTACAAAAAAGAAGGATAAGGTTGAGTTTTTATGTGTTTTCTCACAAAAGGAAGTAAGAGAGAGTTCCTATGAAGAACTTGTATACAAAAGGAAAAAATGGGAAATTTGAGAGACTGCCACACAAGGATTTGAGCCTCCAAGTATCCTTAGCTTCAAGGGAGGACTCCAAGTACTCCATAGCCTTCATAGCTTCATGGGTCCTTCATAACTTCAAGGTTCCAACAAAGACTATCTGCTAGATCCTTCATCTTAGTAACATAGTCACTAATGCTTTGATTCGACTTCTTTTTGAACGTTGTGAATTCGGACCATAAGCTAGCCTTCCTAGCTTTCGTAGTATTTTGGAAATGATCTTCCAACGCACTCCATATGTCCTCCGCTTTCTCCAGACCTCTAATGTGTGGTAATAGATGATCTGTAACGGTATTATAAATGTAAGCTCTTGCCGTTGCATCTTTCTTCTGCCACAGCTTCAAGGCTTCTAATTCTTCTTCCTTTGGTTGTCTACTATCTTCAAAAGTCGGCTTCTTTTCTTCTCCGGTCACATACATCATTAAGTCCTTACTCATAAGTAAGGCTTCCATGCGCATTACCCATGCGGGATAATTATCTCTGTCCAATTTGTCAATTGAAACATGATCTACCATAATCTTCTTGTTTCTGTTTCTTCTGGTGAGTGTATCTTTGAAGAATTTTACCTTTTGTAAACCTTTACCTTGAGAATGACTTCGGAACACTTCTTGATGCCGTTTGCTATTGATCTCCTCAGCATTCACCTTCCTTTATGAAAGTTTTTTTTTTTCGAATTCTCTTGTGTCTTTACTTCCGTTTGGTCTTTGAGAATCTCTCTGCTCTTCAGAATCTTTTTGCTCTGCGGCAAAGACTCGAACCTTGTCAAGCCTGCGGAATTCGCCGCGCCATTGAAGTTGGCTAAGCTAGAGTGATATTAGAACACCTCTATAATCAGCAGTAGCTTAGCAAAGTTACTGTCACTCAAACATATAAGACTGTGTTTTGAATTTTATGAAAATTCCATTGGAACTTCATCGAACTGTCACCGGACAGTCACCGTAATTATACCGGAATCTTACCGGAATCAACTGCAATTCTATTTGTAATTACTTCAAGTGAATATACACGAAGTAAGGAAGTGACGCGTGAACTTCCTTTACTGAATGAAATCTTTCTGAAGTTTAAGGAAAAACTTCACCAGTTCCGAGTGCCTCTTTCCGGTCAGACTTTGTACTGTGTGTACATATCCATTTCACCGAAATCGTTGATAAACTGATAGTAGAGAAGTAGATAGCTACAAGTTAAGCTATCTCTCATACAAAACTTTACATTATTCTGCGAGATCTACTTCGTTGTTCTACCGGAAAACACGTTTACTGAGAAAACTGTAACTGACCGAAAATTATGTTTTACTGAGAAAACTATAACTGTTAACTAACTTTATACCGTAACATGAAAATACTCAGATTTTTCACATACGAAGAATGCGCGCAAACTTCCACATGAACATGTGTTTTCTATTAGAGAAGATGTGTACAAAACTAGCTTGGCCTCTTCTTGCTCAAGCTATAGAAACTCTCTTATACTGAGTAGTTTCTTCTTACCATCTCTCTCAGATGAATACCTGACATTTCAGGTTTCTGTTATTCATCTTTACATACGCAATCTCTGGCGTCTTCTAGACCTATTCTTGATTTCTATATGCGCTCTATTCATACGACGCGCTCTACTCATGCACACTCATGCTCACACTTTTTCTTCTTCCTATCTCATATATATACAATTTTGATCCGGTGTAACAAACTCTAATTCTAGAAGTTTCTACGCTGTACATTACAGTCGTGAATTTGTCCCTTCACTAAGGCTTTGCTTTTTTCTGAATACTTTGATTCTGCTTCTCTTTATCTTTCTTTATCTTTATGTCTGTCTGTATGTCAAATTCGTGAGTGATTCTTCAACACTATGCTCACTGTACTCATTGTGCATTGTGCAGTGTGCCGGTTCAAGTTCAGTTATCAAATTCGTTTATCAACTGCAACTTACTCCAAGGTGTCGATTAAGGCATAGAACTATGGCATAACTTTGGCATCTTTGGCTTCTTTGACTCTCTTTCCTTTATTTATTTATTTATTTATTTGACATGCTCATATATTTATTTATTTTATTTTATATATTTCCAAGACAAAACCTTTCCTTTCTATTCCAATTCAAATATTTCTAACATTGTTTTCAAATGTTTAGTAATATATTTTGGGTCTATATAAGGCCACGGACCCTACCGATGATTTTGGTAAGTAATTTATTAAATGTTATTTATTAAATGTATTTTTCTTCCTCATCATGGTAAGTTATTAATTAAATATATTTTTCCGCATCATGGTTTTCCAAAAGTTATTCTATCAGATTGAGATATCTGATTTTGTAATCATTTTTTGGGTTGCATTATTTCAAAATTTGGGTTACAAATTAGAATTTAGCCTTGCATATCATTCAATCACATTAAATTCCAGATTTCCATTTCCATACATGTGTTTTTACATGGAACATGCTTATGATTGTTCAGTGATGGGACATGTGACTGGCCATCCATGTCTATTTCATTCTTATCAACTGAGGTCAATTGCTTGTCAACTGGGAGGCATGTTATACTTTATGGAATAATGGAATGTTATATGGATTTTAATCTCTTGAGGTTTTTAATGTGATTGTATTTTAATTTAGCAGGTGAAGAATCATGAGGGCATGAACGTGCATGGACTTATTTAGATATTTTTGAAGATAGTTAAAATAAAGTATTTTAGATATTTTTGTAAAATTAATAGATTGCTTAAAAAGCCACATTTTTGTAAAAATAGTAGATCACTTAGAAAACAAAAATTTTGTAAATAAAGCAAATTTTCGTAAATGCATGCTTTTCAAAGCACTACTCTCGTGTATCTTCTATTCAGGACGTAATGAAAAATACCTATAAATACACATACTTTGATAGATGAGTCCATCAGAGTATGTGGGGAGAGATTGTACCGAATCTTGTGTCCAGTCTCTTGTCTCTCTCTATTCTGTTTATGCTTTTGTGAGATATCGTTTCTCCACTATCCTTTTGTATGTGCATCTACAAGATGCAGTCAATATCCACTACTTCCACACTCCCAATACTTTAGGGGAGTGTTGATATATTTAGGTAGTGATGTGTGTGAACACACTAGGACCGTCAAGGCACTTTTTTCCCTCTATAGGAGGTTTTTTTCCCCCACGCCTATTGCCTTAATGGGATACTTATCTTTGTACATTCTCTAGTAATACATTCATTATTGTATGTTGTGCTCCAAGCTCCTTCTTCTTCCTTGTGTTGTTCATGTGCTTCCGCAGACGTCTAACTCCAAGAATTGGTATCAAAGCAGGTCGCCGCTTCATCTAGGGCGGCGTCAACACTCCTCCGACTGCAGACTCAGAATCGCATAAATTTTGGTGAGCATACTCAGGGTGTTTCAGCGATTTGAGCTCGTTGCAGCCTCCCAACGCACTATCACAGTGCTTGTGTAGACTATTTTGTCTTTTTGTGCCAAAGGTATATACCAGTTTCAGTTCATCAATATAGCATCTCAAAGTCTGTTACAAGTTTAGCAGAATTCATATGGGCAGTTTTGTTCAACTTTTTGAGATACAATCAATTTTTTCAATCAAGGTATTTTAGTCACTGGCCATGGCTAAAAGCAGTGATGTTTGTTGTATGTTGGCTATTGAGGATAAGTTGGATGGTACCAACTACCCACTATGGGCTTATATGATGCAACATGTATTGGTTGCAGAATGACTATGGAATATTGTGCAGGGTGTTGAAAGATGTCTTGTTACACTAGCGAATACAGGTACTGCAAATACAGTTGTTGGAGCTGATGGAGATGGTGTCGAAGATGATGATATTCTGTAGATTCCTATTCATGCTGTGGTTTCTACTGCACCTACTGCAAAGTAGATTTGTTGGGATGGCAGAGATGCTCAGGCACATGCATTGATAGCTTTGTCTGTCAAACATGCCATTATTCCTCACATTCGCTCTTGAAAAATAGCTAAGGATGCTTGGGATACACTTACCACATTGTACCAAGCTAGGAATGAGGCTCGTGTTGCCTACCTCCGAAAATAGTTCGAGAGTGAGCACATGAATGAAGGTGATTCTATGGATAGTTTTCTAACAAAGATCAAAGACTTGAAGGAACAGTTGATTTGTGCTGATGAAGTTATACCAGATAGCTATTGCAATTCATAGCGATGTTTGTGGTCCTATGCAGAAACCCTCTTTTGGAAATTATCTTTACCTTGTGAATTTCATTGATGATTTTTCTACGCATGCATGTGCATATCCACTCAAAGCAAAGTCCGAAGAATTTATGTGCTTCGAACAATTTTTGGTTTTGGCTGAAAATATGTCAGCATGTAAAATGTATACCCTCCATTCTGATCGAGGGGGGGAATATATGTCTTCTAATTTTAATGCATTTGTGGCTGAACGTGGGATAAAACACCAGTGTACAGTGTCGTATACACCTCAACAGAATGGAGTTGTTGAACGGAAGAACAGGTCACTCATGGAGATGGTGAGGTGTATTATGAAGAGTCAAGCCTTACCACATAGTTTCTGGCTTAAGGTTGTTATGTGTGCAACATATGTACTTAACAGGTGTCCCACTAAAGCACTGGAGTCTATCACTCCATATAAGGCTTGGCATGATTGCAAGCCATCTGTTGCTCATCTTCGTGTTTTTAGTTGTCTGGCATATGCATTAGTGCTTGAACATCACAAAAAAATTGGATGATAAAGCAGTAAAATGTATTTTTGTTGGGTACAGTTCTGAAAGTAAAGGCTATCGTCTGTATCATCCACAAACTAAATGCATTCTGGTTAGCCGTGATGTTGTTTTTGTGGAAGATGCTTTTCAATCAGTGCTTTCATGTACTAAAGAGACATCTGTTAGGTCCAAAGACATGTATGATACTTTGCTTCCTCTTTTTATAGGTGGACAGTCTAGTGCTGGTCCTAATGAGGCAACTTCTCAGCCTTTGTAGGTTTCATGTGATGATGTAGATCATTCCATTTCTGATGCAGATTTACATGATGCACTTGTTGATGAGAGAGCTGATATTGAGCAGGCAAAATCTATGCCAAAATGGTTGGTGCATACTTTGTGTGACAGCATATTAGATGCACCTTTGTCATATCATACTCGATCAGGCTCTCATAGTGCCTCTTTTGCATCAAATTGCTATTGTATGACTGCCTCTAGTCTCTGTGATGAGACTGAACCTGTTTCATTTGATGAAGCACAAAATTTTGAACATTGGATGGCTACAATGCAATCTGAATATGATGCTATAATGAAGAATGGTACTTAGTCTTTATGTGACTTGCCTCCTGGCAAGAAGGCCATTGGCACAAAGTGGGTATACAAGCTGAAGCGTCAACCTAATGGAACAGTTGACAAGTATAAGGTTAGGCTTGTTGCAAAGGGTTATGCGCAAGAAAGAGGCATTGATTTTGATGAGACCTTTGCACTTACTTACTGAATGACTACTATTCATAGCATCTGTGCACTTGCAGCTCATCATGGTTGGAATGTACATCAGTTGGATATCAAAACATTTTCTGAATGGTGATTTGCATGAAGAAGTCTATGTTTTTCAGCCCTGTGGCTTTGTGCAAAAAGGGCATGAGAACCAGATGTGCAGGTTAAAGAAGGAATTATATGGTTTAAAGCAAGCACCACGTGCTTCGTATGAAAAGATACATGCCTATTTGATTGCACATGGTTTTGAGAACAATCCAACTGAAAGCACCTTATATGTTAAGCATGCTAATGATGTACTTCTGATCATTGTGGTTTATGTTGATGACATGCTACTCACTGGTCCTCATGAGAGGCATGTTGCTGGTTTTAAGGCTGATTTGCATGCCTCATTTGAGATGTCTGATTTGGAGCATTTGCACCAGTATTTGGGCATTCGGTTTATGCACGTTGATGGTGGAATGGCTTTGTGTCAAACAAAATATATTGACACATTATTGTGGTGTTTTGGCCTTTGTTAAATGTTACACAGTTACGCTGTGTTAATAACTAGCCGAAATCGTTACCGAACAAATATTAAATGTAAAATAGTGATTCACCGTAAACTGTATTAAACTTTCTATTACCGAAAGGCATTATCAGACCAAGTGGGTTCTTGGGAGTGGTAGGGGTCTGTTAGACAGAGGCCCTGTACTCTTTTCCCAATTCTTAATCACAACATCAAAACACTAATGCACGTCTTAGCTTAGTTACTTGCGGTAACTAGACAATATTGGGTTTCTTTACGCCTGCGTATCGAACTTCTTCAGACTATTCTGCTATTGGAACAGAGCAGTAGTCCATTCTACAGCTTCACTATTATACCGTAAATCAACCAAAGTGAAGACTATAGCTGACAGATTCATTCGTCACCACACTTGCCAGTGATCTCAAAAGTCCACGTTACCGTAGATACTAGTTCGTACTCATATTCGGGGTCACAGTTATTACACCGAATGCAATGAGTTTGATGGAAACACACAGAACATACTCCGACAGGGCAACAGATTACCTATTCGATTCACATAGCTAGATAACTACTCAAACTGACTCAGGGTACTTCAATAACTGAAGAATATGCAGCAATACAACATGATAATAGTACTCAGACACACAATCCTTCATTCAATCACTCGTTACGGTGAACTTCAATGTGAGCATCCGATACAGAACTCAACATTTACATTACTCAGACTCCACAACAGTGTAAACAGTACTCTGACAGAAAATTAGGCGAACAATCCGGCAATTCCAGAAAAGACGTCTCTTGCGACCATTCTTCTTTCATTGCTTTATATAAATTTTACAGGATGCGCGTCCCAACTTTTCGTGCGTGATTCAAGGAACTCCGTTACATCCGGCAGTCATTACATTTGTCTCACTCGGCGGCCGACTAACACTGGCACGCACGGTGGACTCGAACCCGCAAGTGATTTTTATTACAAAACTACTGTTCATCTATGATACCTTCTAAATACATATTCCTGGCTAATCTAAATGTCCGGGATATTTTTTTCTTAAGGGTTTCTAATAATTGCTTAAGGGTGTCGGGTTCTAAAATCTGCGCATCTACTCTAACGGAACTGAGGGCAATGGCTTCGGTGAGCAAAATTTTGGCCTGTGTTTGCAAAAAGGTCTCTTGTAAATAAAATTCGTTTGATAATGCCGCATCTCTTGCTGTCTTCATGTCCGTTACTTGTTTCTGCATCTCGGTGATTCGGTCTTTCTGATTGCATACCTGATTATCCAGTCTTCCGAACTGTTGGTTCTTGAACTCTATGGTTTGGTAGTAAGCATCTCGTTCTCTGCGGGCATTTGCTAAGTCCTTTTGATATTTAGATTCTCTGTTCAGTTGATGTTTCAGCATATTGTTGACGTCGTCTAAGGATTCTTTTGTTCTTTGTAGCTCTTCTACTGCCTGCTTTGCTTCTCTCTGCTGCTGTTGGTATTTCTGTATTGTGTCCTGCAACTGGACTCTTGTTTCTTCCAGTAGGTTTCCTAGTGCTATTCTTGTATCGTCTGTATCTTTGATTGTTTGATTTAACTTTATTATTTTGGTGTCGGCAGCTGTGAGTAATTCGTCTTTTTCAGCTAATGCCTTATCTCGCTGGCTTGAGCTTTCTTCTTGTGCTTGGAGTGTAGCCTGTAGTTGCTTGATCTGCTCATGGAGTGCATGATTTTGTGCTCTTGCTGCTTGTAATTCTTCCTGAAGAGGGGTGATATCTGCCTCCATTATTTCCAATTTCCTTTAGAATTCTTCTCGTGCACTGTCTGTGGCTTGCTTCAGGTGTTGCGGCAGTTGTTGGGATAGATTAATTAAAAGGTGACCCGTGGCTTCTAATTCCGAAAAAACTGGAATGGGGTGGGGTGGCAGAGGAGGGGGAGGTTGCGACGAGGTTTCAGTGAGCAGTTGTTGTGAATTAGGTGGTGAATAATTGAGGGAGGATGTAGAGGCTTCAGAAGTTCCGGTGGGGTGACTGGGCTTGATGGGGCTGCGGGGTGGTTCCGGTTGAGAGATGGGGTTAGCAGGCGGGGTTTTGGGGAGGGCAGAGTCAGTAGTTGTTACCTTGTTTGTTTGTTCCGTTTCTGCATTGTGTGCTTCTGTGGATTCCACTGCCTTCAGTAGCTTGTCTAGTGCATCTTGATTAGATTGCTGCTCATTTTCCTGTTGCTCTGATTCTTTTTCGGTCGAAATTATTTCTGTCTCTACTTGATCTTGTTGTTCTTGTTGCTCAATCGATGATTCATTATGCATTGAGGTGGCTGTATCATAAAACGTCTCTTCTTCTTGCTTCTCGTCTTCTTTATCATCATCTTTATCCTTTCCGGCTGAGCCTTGTGCTTCACTTTCTGAGGAGCTAATCCTGATGCGTTTCCGGCGGAACAATTGATTGAGCTCTTCTTCATCTTCTTCTTCCTCATCTTCTAGTAGTTGAACTGACTCTTCGTGCATTAAAACTGGTCCTCGTTGTGGTGGTTGAGCGGCGAGTATGGTTGGGAAGAGAAAAGAAAGGATGTGGGGAAGTCTGGATCGAGGGGTGGTTCCTTTCTTGACTTGTTTCACTATGGCGACGCACTCCTTATGGATTCGGTGAAAGAAAAATGAGGCGAAATTAATGGGTTCTCGTGCGGCAAGGTCGATGGCGGAATAGAATGGGTGGGAAATACCGTAGGTGCGTTTCTGGAGATTAAGGATCACAACTAAGAACTGCAATGCAGTTCTTTCAGGTTCGGGGTGGCAGAGAATGGCGTATTCGTTCGATGAATGGAAGGGGAAAAGTTCGGTCATGCGGGCTACGGGGATACTTGGGCCATTCTCGCGGCCTTGTGGAGTGAGGCGGAAGGCTTCAGCGAAGGCCTGGAAGGTTATTACGGTTCTAGATGGTAGGGAGGGGAAGAGCCATTGTCGTTCGGTGATGGGAGATTGGGCGATGGCTGGGATAATTTGTGCGAAGAAGGGATGGGCTTCCACTGAGTGCCAAGGCAGCTCAGCGAAGTTGGCCAACCCTCGGATACGCAGGTATTCTCCTACCTTGGTAGGGATACCATCACCGAAAGCTGTGTAGTTCGTCAACGCTTCCATTGCGCACGCGAACACGAATACACAGGACACAGCACACGGCTACACAGAACACAGAACACACAATTACAATCACAAGAACACAATAGCGTTTTTGACGCAACCGAAGAGCTTAAGTATAGATATTACGGTGGGGGGGTAGGAAGTGGTGGTTATCATTGTGCGGTGCTAGAATGATATTGCTTTTAATTTGGCATGCATACTTGAGTAATTGATAAGGAGGGCGGCTTATGACAAAACAGGGCTATTTAAAAAAAGAAGAGAAAGAACAGAATGAAAAGTAAAAAACGAAAGCTAAAAAATGCGGTCCACCGCCAAATGATTTAATGCGGACTAGTAGCGCTTCGATACGGCCGTAGCTTCGAGCCGTTGATTGCTTTTGGAAGTGGATTTTTGGTCAACGTAGTCAACCGAAAAGTTGCTGGACCGATTTGCTCTGAAATTTTGTAAGGGCCGAACCACCGTAATTTGAATTTGCCTGTGGATCTTTTTGACTTTGCATTATAGAAAAGTACAAGCTGTCCTACCGAAAACACTGAAGTTTTCACGTTTCGATCATGCGTCCTTGCCTGTCTTAGTTGAACTTCGTGCATGGTTAAAAAACTGAGCCATCGGTGCTCGTCTAACTCTCTGAGTGTGTCCAACCGAAATGACAGTGAATCTTCCGGTAGCAATTTCTAGGTAATGGCTACTCGTAAACTTGGTATAACTATCTCCATTGGTGCTATTGCTTCTAAGCCATAAGCTAATTTGAAAGGTGTCAATCCTGTTGTTACCTTGTAGGTAGTCCGGTATGCCCATAACACTGCAGGTAGCAGTTGATCCCATCTTTCCAGTGCTTCCATGATCAATTTTCGAAGGATATTAAGCAAAGATTTGTTTGTACTTTCGGCCAATCCATTAGCACGAGGATAATAAGGAGAACTAAATTTATGTGTGACCTGGAACGAATGTGTAAGTGCCTTCATTAGATTGTTTACAAAATGAGTGCCTTGATCTGAGACAATTTCTAGTGGTAATCCAAAACGTGGGAAGACATCGGTTAGTAGACACTTTGCTATTGTAACGGCTGTAGCAGACCGTAAAGCCCAGGCTTCTGCCCATCTGGTTGCATAGTCTGTGCAGGTTAGTATGTAACGGTTGTTAGTGAAGACTGCTGGAGGTGTAATTGGACCGATAAAATCTAGACCCCACTTTTGGAAAGGTTCCAGTGGTAAGATGGGTTGCAGAGGAAAAAAATGACGTTGCAAAGGCTGACCCGATCTTTGACAAGTATCACATTGTTTGACAAACTGTAATATATCTCTGTACATCGTTGGCCACCAGAGACCACTCTGCAAAATTTTCCGGTGAGTTAGATCTGCAGCAAAGTGGCCACCGGAAGGAATCGAGTGAGCCAAAGTGATAACTGAGTTAACTTCATGCGGTGGAATACATCGAAGTAGGATTCCGGTGTGATCTACATAATATAATTCTCTAGCAATTAACCGAAATCGGCGGCTAAAAACTGCAATTTTCCTGCATACTGCTCTAGAAGTCTGAGATGGAAGGCAACCATCAGTGAGAAAGGTCAAGATCTGATCATAATATGAAAATGGGATAGGTGGGTCTGCAGATTCTTCATTAATTGGTTCTGATACATAAATCGCGGGTGTCGTGTCATCTATGCCCACCGGAGCTTCACCGGAATCTAAGCGGGATAAAAAAATCTGCTAAGGCGTGTGAACTGCCTGGCCGGTGAATGACTTCGTAATCAAATTCCTGCAAGAGTAAGACCCATCACGCTAATTGACCACCTAGATGCTGCTGCCGAACTAGATAGACAAGTGCAGCGTGATCTACATGAAATGTGAATTTACGGCCTAGCAAGTAATGTCTGAATTTCTTGACCGAATATACTAGGCCTAGACATTCTGTTTCTGTTACAGAGTAATTTTTCTCAGCAGGTGCTAATCTTCGACTTGCATAATACACTGGTCTGAACCATTTATCAATTTGTTGCATCAATACACTTCCTATTGCTATATCTAAAGCATCAACAAATATATGAAATGGGTGATCCCAGTCCGACGGTTGTAAGATAGGAACTTGTGTTAATAAATGCTTTAAACGATCAAAGGCTATTTTGTCGAGGTGTTTTGCTGATTAGCTTGTTTAGTGGTATAGCCAGATGAGCAAGCCACCGTAAGTGCCTTCCATGCCACCGTACTTGGCCCATAAAGCGCATAACTTCTTTTGGAGAAGCTGGCACCGGAGCTTCTAATACTGCCGAAATCTTATCTGGATCTACTTGGATACCTTGTGTAGATACAATGTGGCCAAGTAACTTGCCACATGAGACCGCAAACACCGATTTGTTTGGATTCAAACAGAGTCTATATTCTCTGCATTTCTGAAAGCAGCACCATAAATGAAACAGATGTGCTATCATCTTACCGAAAATTGAAAAATCGTCGAGATATACTTGCATAAATGAAGTGAGATAAGGAGAAAATATCTCCTGCATACATCTTTGAAATGTGCTTGGTGCGTTTCTTAATCCAAACCACATTACCGTACAAGCAAAGACACCCTAATTGGTAATAAATGCAGTTTTTGGTATATCTTCTTCGGCCATTCTCACTTGGTTGTAGCCACTGTATCCATCTAGGAATGAATACATCCCGTGACCTGCTACTCTATCAAGCATGGTATCTAAAAAGGGAATTGGAAAGGGATCCGGTACGGTTGCTGCATTTAATTTCCGGTAATCTACACAAATTCTCAATTGCTTGTTTTTCTTTGGCACAATCACAATCGGAGAGATCCATTCAGCATGCTCTACTGGCACGATGAATCCAACTTTCAATAACCTATCAAGTTCTGCCTTTACCTGGGATGCATAGTGGGGATTCATTCGGTAGCTGGTTTGCTTTATCGGTCTTGCTTCTGGCTTCAGCATGACCCTGTGCTGGTAGATACGGGGGTCCAATCCTTTCATGTCTTTGTAGTCCCATGCAAAGACATCAGTGAATTCTTGGAGTAGTTGGATTAAATCTGCTTGAAATGTTTCTGGTAAGTTTTGCTTTATCTTCACAGGACGCAGATGATCTTCATCTCCTAAATTGTAAGTAATCAGCTGATCTTCGGGGACATAGAACTGTTGATGTTTCTCTGTGTTGTCTGTTGGTTTAAGAAGTTGCTGCAATTCATCGTCATGTGTCAAAACAGTGTCTTCCTTCTTAGCCTCTTCTGTGACGGGTATTACTCTTGTATCTATGACGGGTATTACTCACATATCTATGATTGACATCTTTAAATGTAAGCTCTTGTGCAGACCAGTCCTATATTACCTTCACATGTTTCAGCCAAGGTCGGCCGAAAAGAAGGTTGTAATCCAAAGTGGATTTCGGCAGATCTAGTATAACAAAGGTCATTTTAAAGGTCGTACCTTAGTGATAGGTACGTTCCGCACAAGTCCTACAGGATGGACTCGTGATTGATCTGCCATTCTGACAAAAAATTGAACTGGTTCGATTTCGGTCCATCCTAATCTTTTGCATAATGCCGCAGTCGCAATGTTAACACTAGAGCCTCCATCAATTAATACCTGCATAATCTTATGATTCTTATACCATACTGTAATCAAGGGAACTGAATGATCAACCGTAGAATCAGGTTCCGGTTGAACTGCAGCTGTCGTCGGAATACAAGAAGGTACCGGACTGAACTGTTGTTGGAACTGTTGGCGAATTCCAAGTACTAATGCCAGTAGTTGGCCCAGAGGCAGAGTGATAGATGCCTTAGATAAGATTTCCCAAGCCTGTTGAGATTGATTGACAGGCTCTACTGATGTTGAAGTTGATGCCTCTACTGATGCGGAGGTGTCTACGGTGGGCAATGTATCTGCTGCTGATGATGTTTCTACTGCTAACTCCCTTTGTTGTGTTCCTTCCTTTGTTAACGAGGGCTGGGCTACCGGAATAGGCTCTAGGAAGACTGGTGGTTCTGCTGTGGTCCATTGACTAGCCTTGTTGTACATTCTGTGTTGTTCATGTATCCCTGGTTCAAATATTTCTGCTTCTGGTTGCAGTTGTTTACCGGAACGGGTCTGGATTGCAGCAGCCTGTATCTCCACCGGTGTGATTTTTACCATGTTGGCCATTGGATTTTGACGTTCCTTCTTCCTTTGATCATACTCAGCTGCATCCTTGCAAAATCTCCTAATATGTCCAAATTCACCACAAAAATGGCAGCGTGGTGGTGGTAAATTGGGATTTTCCAGTGGTGGTCCGTTTTGCCAGCGGTTTGGATTATAATTGTTATTCCTCTGTCCTCGGTAATTTCGATATTCTTGCTGCTGGTTGTTTCTCATTTGTGGAGGCACATAGTGATTGGCTGGCTGTCCTTGTTCTTGGATAATTGCATTGACAGTCGCTGTTCCTTGTACTCTAGCGTTGTATGCACAGTTTTTGGTGGTGTGTCCGACAATGTTGCAGATAGCGCAGAATGTTTGATTAAGTGCGCAATTGGCACTGGTATGTCCTGAATTTTTGCATATGTTGCAGTATACCTGTCTAGTCATATCTTCTGCAACATTCTTGTTTGCTTTTAACCATTCTAAATCTTCTGTAAATCCACCGACTTGGTGTTCCAGTTGCAGAGTCATTGCAATGACTGCATCGAGGGACATGGCTCCGACACATCTTATGATCATGATCTGCTTAAGTTGTGGAACCAAGCCATTGATGAACCACTGAGTAATAACGTCATCTGGCAAGTTAGCGTGGGCCGGTGGTAGCTGCCTTAAATGTGTTCTGAAGAGAGTAGCATACTCCTGTACGGTTTGATTTGCCTTCTGTCTGTTATTCTGCAGATAGTCAAAAATTTCGACTGGATTTTTTTTTTACCTGAATCGCTGCAGAAAAACATCTCGTACTGCTTCGTAGGTACCGAAATGATTAATATCATATTCTGTAAGCCATCTAGCTGCTTCATTGACAAGTGTAGATTGGAAGACAATGGCTTTGTAGGCCTGATCCGGTGGATGGTTGAGAACTGCGTAGCTTATCTCGAAGGTGCGTACGTGAGCATCCGGATCATCTCCTGGAAATCCACCAAACGTCGTGTATGTCACTCCCGTTGGAGGTGGCCTGGGTGGACATAACTATTGTTGTTGTTGCCCATTCATCGTGAGTGTATTATACCTTCCTTCTGTATCTAGGGTTTGAATATCTGAACTACCGGAATCTGTATCGTCGGATGGCGCACTTTCCGATGTGATTATCTTGCTTGATATGCTTCGAATCTCTGTTTCGAACAACTTTCCTTCCTTCTTGATGTCCAGTATATGGGAACTTGTTTCCAAGCGCAGTGATTGGGCTGAAGATTCATCAGAAAATGCTAAATCGTCACCGAAAAACTGTGATTCTCTTGCCGAAATATCACCGGAATGAACCGAAATTATGCCCGAATTCAGCGTTTTTTCGCCTTCGCCGATTTCTTTGACTAAAGTGTTTCTAATCGTAGATGAATCTGAATCTTTTTCCAAGGTTGTTAAACTAGATTCCCACTGCGTCTTGGTAGGTTCTGGAATTACTATATCTTCGACAGACTGTGCCGAAATAGTACCGGAATGTTCTAGAGGCGTAACAGGTTCCACCGGAATATGACCAGAATCAGTTTTAACGTTCTTAACTTTCTTGACAACTGGGTCAGTCCTAGTTGTACTTCCACCTCCCAAAGTTGGTTTTAGTATTCCAGACTGATGGTTCCTGGGATATGTTTCACCGGATCGAGTAACCGGCATGTATCATCTTTTGTACTAATCGCGTAGTATTACTAACGAGACAGTCTGCAACAATCTCTATTGCTACTGCCAATCGAACGATAATCTAATTCTGACATATGACTGGCAATCTTGATGCCACTTTCCCACAGATGGTGCCAAGTGTTAAATGTTACACAATTACGCTGTGTTAATAACTAGCCAAAATCGTTACCGAACAAATATTAAATGTAAAATAGTGATTCACCGTAAACTGTATTAAACTTTCTATTACCAAAAGGCGTTATCAGACCAAGTGGGTTCTTGGGAGTGGTAGGGGTCTGTTAGATAGAGGCCCTGTACTCTTTTCCCAATTCTTAATCACAACATCAAAACACTAATGCACGTCTTAGCTTAGTTACTTGCGGTAACTAGACAATATTGGGTTTCTTTACGCCTGCGTATCGAACTTCTTCAGACTATTCTGCTATTGGAACAGAGCAGTAGTCCATTCTACAGCTTCGCTATTATACTGTAAATCAACCAAAGTGAAGACTATAGCTGACAGATTCATTCGTCACCACACTTGCCAGTGATCTCAAAAGTCCACGTTACCGAAGATACTAGTTCGTACTCATATTCGGGGTCACAGTTATTACACCGAATGCAATGAGTCTATTGGAAACACACAGAACATACTCCGACAGGGCAACAGATTACCTATTCGATTCACATAGCTAGATAACTACTCAAACTGACTCAGGGTACTTCAATAACTGAAGAATACGCAGCAATACAACACGATAACAATACTCAGAGACACAATCCGTCATTCAATCACTCGTTACGGTGAACTTCAATGTGAGCATCCGATACAGAACTCAACATTTACATTACTCAGACTCCACAACAGTGTAAACAGTACTCTGACAGAAAATTAGGCGAACAATCCGGCAATTCCAGAAAAGACGTCTCTTGCGACCATTCTTCTTTCATTGCTTTATATAATTTTACAGGATGCGCGTCCCAACTTTTCGCGCGTGATTCAAGGAACTCCGTTACATCCGGCAGTCATTACATTTGTCTCACTCGGCGGCCGACTAACAACCTTGAAGACTTTAAACCTATTGCCACTCCTATGAAAACATGTTTACGATCGAGTCTTCATGATGTTGGAGATACATTTGATGTTGTTCTCTATCAGCAGGCTATTGAATGCTTGATTTACTTATGCATTAATTGGCCAGAGATTCAATTTTCTATCTCACAGATGAGCAGGTTTATGCATTGCCTAGGAGTCAAGCATTGGCTGGCAGTTAAGCACATCTTTCGCTACTTGAGTAGTACTCGACTACTTGGTTTGTTTTATCTCAAGGGGGGATCACTACTGCCAGATTTGCATGCTTTTTTGACTCTAGTTGGGCTGGTTGCTATGACATTCGTGTGTCCATTAGTGGTTTTTTGCTAGGGAGATTAGCTTGGCATATGTGCCCATGCATGAGAACATTGCAGACCTTTTCACGAAGGCTCTGCCTAGGGAGAAGTTTGAAGCTTTCATCAAAGCTTTGGGCTTACTTCCTTTTGTGGATTGATTCCACATAGCTTGGCACTTCCTTAAACATGAGTGCCAGCTCCTTGTTCAACGCATCACTGTTGATATATTTAGGTAGTGATGTGTGTGAACACACTTGGACCGCTCGGGCACTTTTTTCCCTCTTTAGGAGGTTTTTTTCCCCCGGCTTGTATATACGCCTATTGCCCTAATGGGCTACTTATCTTTGTATATTCTCTAGTAATACATTCACTATTGTGTGTTTGTGCTCTAAGCTTCTTCTTCTTCCTTGTGCTGCTCGCGTGCTTCCGCAGAGAACTATCTCCAACAATTGGTATCAGAGCAGGTCGTCGCTTCTTCTAGAGTGCCGTCGGCACTCCTCCGTTTGCAATCTCAGAATCGCACGAATTTTGGTGAGCATACTTAGTGTGTTTCCGAGATCAAAACGGCTTCGCTCTGTGGTGCCGAAATTGCGATCTGAGCTCGTTTCGGCCTCCGAACGCACTATCGCAGCGCTTATGCAGGCTATTTCGTCTTTTGTGCCAAAGGTATATACCAATTTCTGTTCGCTAGTTTAAGCTTCTCGAAGTCTGCTACAGGTCTAGCGGAACTCATCTGGGCAGTTCCGTTCAACATTTTGAGATACAGTCAATTTTCTGCATCAAGGTATTTTAGTCACCGGCCATGGCTGAAAGCAGTGATGTATTTCGTATGTTGGTTGTTGAGGATAAGTTGGATGGTACCAACTACCCATTATGGGCTTATATGATGCGACATGTTTTGGTTGCAAAAGGATTGTGGAACATTGTGCAGGGTGTTGAAAGACGTGCTGTGACACCTGTAACGACAGGTACTGCAAATACAGGTGCTGGAGCTGATGAAGATGGTGTCGAAGATGATATTCCGTAGATTCTTGTTCATGCTACTGTTTTTGTTGCACCTACTACAGAGCAGATTTGTTGGGATGGCGGAGATGCCCAGGCACATGCATTGATAGCTTTGTCTGTCAAACGTGCCATTATTCCTCATATTCGCTCTTGCAGAACAGCTAGGGATGCTTGGGATACACTTACCACATTGTACCAAGCTAGGAATGAGGCTCATGTTGCTTATCTCCGAAAATAGTTGGAGAGTGAGCACATGAATGAAAGTGATTCTATGGACAGTTTCCTAACGAAGATCAAAGATTTGAAGGAACAGTTGATTTCTGCTGATGAGGTTATACCAGATAGCTCACTTGTGCAGACCGTTCTGAATGGTCTTCTTGATTCATATCAGAGTTTTGCTTCTACTCTTCGGTTGATGATGAAAGGCAATCCGAATGCCTTATCATTTGAGGAGTTAGTCTCTGTTCTGTTGCAGGAAGATCAGTCCAGGCAGAACATGTCCATTATGCGAGTTGCAGATCAAGCTTTCCTGGCTAGTCAGAAGGGCAAAGGAAAATGGAGCTCTTCAACTAGTAAGCAGAAATCTGCTAATTCTGCATATTCGAAGAAGGAAGATAAAGATGAGAAGAAATCAGAAAAGCAGAAATTGTTTTGCAAGTACTGTAAAGGAAATGATTTATAAAGAACTGTCCAAAACTGGCTGCAAAAGAGGCAAAGAAGAAAGAGGCTGGAATGGTTGTTGCAGAGGCCTCTACACCAAAAACAGAGTCTGCAAATCTTGTGCAGGAAGAAGAATGGGCGTTTACTACTGTCTGTAGTTTTGACCCATCTTCTCATGATCAGTGCATGTCTGCTGTAGACTCAGATGTTTGGTACTTTGATAGTGGGGCGACCAAACATATTACCTCGCAGCACAGTTTCTTCTCCTCACTTGAGCCTGCCCCTACAGGGAATACTGTTACATGCGCCAACAACTCCTCTTATCCTGTTATGGGAGTTGGTAAGATCATTTTGACGACTTCTGATGGTAGTTCTTTCACTTTGTCAGATGCTTTATTTGTGCCAGGGATAAAAAAGAACCTGTTATCAATTTTTGCATTAGCCAAGATTGGCTTGGTTGTGAAATTTGTTGATGACAGGTGTACAGTTCATGATCTTTCAAATGGCGATGTGATTATTGCTTCTGGCATTTTATGTCGTGGGCTGTATAAGCTCATAGACTATGAAAGATCTGAAAATGACTTGGCATGTGCAGTAAATGATTCTCACGCTATGTCAGATGCAAAGCTTTGGTCATCTGAATTTTGCTAGTTTGCTACGCCTGCAGAAATCTGAAATGGTGTCCTCGTTGCCCAAACTTGAGGCACCTGGAAAACATGTTTGTGAAGGCTGTATTTTGGGCAAAATGCAGCGTTCATCCTTTCCAAAAGATGGTTCAGTTCGGGCTATGCAGAAATTGCAGCTTGTACACAGTGATGTGTGTGGTCCTATGCAGACACCCTCTTTTGGGAATTACCTTTACTTCGTGACGTTCATTGATGATTTTTCCAGGTATGCATGGGTATATCCACTCAAAGCAAAGTCCGAAGTGTTCATGTGCTTTAAACAGTTTTTGGTTTTGGCTGAAAATCTGTCAGCATGTAAAATGGGCACCCTTCGTTCTCATCGAGGGGGGAATATATGTCTTCAGATTTTAATGCATTTCTGGCTGAACGTGGGATAAAACACCAGTGTAGAGTGCCATATACACCTCAACAGAATGGAGTTGCTGAACGAAAGAACAGGTCACTCATGGAGATGGCGAGGTGCATGGTCAAGAGTGAGGCTTTACCACATAGTTTCTGGCTTGAGGCTGTCATGTGTGCAGCATATGTACTGAACAGGTGTCCCACTAAAGCACTGCAGTCTATCACTCCATATGAGGCTTGGCATGACCGCAAGCCATCTGTTGCTCATCTACGTGTTTTTGGTTGTTTGGCATATGCATTAGTGCCTGAACAACATCACAAAAAATTGGATGATAAAGTAGTAAAATGTATTTTTGTTGGGTACAGTTCTTAAAGTAAAGGCTATTGTCTGTATCATCCACAGACTAAACGCATTCTGGTTAGCCGTGATGTTGTCTTTGTGGAAGATGCTATTCTACCATTGCTTTCATGTACTAAGGAGACATCTGTTAGCTCCAAAGACATGTATGATACGTTGATGCCTCTTTTTACAGGTGGACAGTCTAGTGCTGGTCCTAATGAGGCAACTTGTCAGCCTTTGCAGGTTTCATATGATGATGCAGATCATTCCATTTCTGATGCAGATTTACATGATGCACTTGTTGATGAGAGAGCTGATATTAAGTAGGCAAAAACTATGCCAAAATGGCTGGTGCAGACTTTGCATGACAGCAAATTAGATGCACCTTTGTCATATCGTACTCGTTCAGGCTCTCATAGTGCCTCCTTTGCATCAGATTGCTATGCTATGGCTGCGTCTAGCCTCTGTGATGAGAATGAGCCTGTTTCTTTTCATGAAGCACAAAATTCAGAAAATTGGATGGCTGCTATGCAATCTGAATATGATGCTATAATGAAGAATGGTACATGGTCTTTATGTGACTTGCCTCCTGGCAAGAAGGCCATTGGCACTAAGTGGGTATACAAGCTGAAGCGTAAACCTGATGGTACAGTTGACAAGTATAAGGCTAGGCTTGTTGCAAAGGGTTATGCGCAAGAAAGAGGCATTGATTTTGATGAGACCTTTGCACCTACATGCCGTATGACTACTGTTCGGAGCATTTGTGCACTTGCAGCCCATCATGGTTGGAATGTACATCCGTTGGACATTAAAACAACATTTCTGAATGGTGACTTGCATGAAGAAGTGTATGTTTTTCAGCCCCGTGGCTTTGTGCAGAAAGGGCATGAAAACCAGGTGTGCAGGTTAAAGAAGGTGTTATATGGTTTAAAGCAAGCACCACGTGCTTGGTATGAGAAGATACATGCCTATCTGATTGCACATGGTTTTGAGAACAGTCCAACTCAAAGCACCTTATATGTTAAGCGTGCTAATGATGTGCTTCTGATCATTGTTGTCTATGTTGATGACATGCTGCTCACTGGTCCTATTGAGAAGCATATTGCTGATTTTAAGGCTGATTTGCATGCCTCATTTGAGATGTCTGATTTGGGGCATTTGCATCACTATTTGGGCATTCAGTTTATGCAAGTTGATGGTGGAATGGCTTTGTGTCAAACGAAATATATTGACACATTATTGTAGCGTTTTGGCCTTGAAGACTGTAAGCCTATTGCCACTCCTATGGAGACAGGTTTACGATTGAGTCTTCATGATGCTGGAGATGCATTTGATGTTGTTCTCTATCAGCAGGCTGTTGGATGCTTGATTTACTTATGCATTACTCGGCCAGATATTCAGTTTGCTGTCTCACAGAAGAGCAGGTTTATGCATTGCCCAGTAGTCACGCATTGGAAGGCAGTTTAGCGCATCTTTTGCTACTTGAGTGGTACTCGGCTACTTGGGTTGTTTTATCCCAAGGGGGGATCACTAGCGCTAGATTTGCATGCTTTTTTTGACTCAGATTGGGCTGGTTGCTATGACACTCGTGTGTCCACCAGTGGTTTTTGCTTCATGCTTGGTAGCTCATGTATATCTTGGTTGAGCAAGAAGCAGCCTACTGTGGCCACTTCCAGTTGTGAGGCTGAGGATAGGGCAGCTTTCACAGCGACTGTTGAGTGTGTTTGGCTCAGACGCCTTATGGCTGATTTGGGTGTTTGCCAGTGTTCTGCCACCACCATCTTCACTGACAGTCAGAGCGCATTGGCAGTTGCGAGGAACCCTGTGTTCCATGCTCGCACTAAGCACATTGAGGTGCATTATCACTATGTTAGAGAGAGGTTCTCTGCTGGGGAGATCAGCTTGGCATATGTGCACACGCAGGAGAACATTGGAGACCTTTTCATGAAGGCTCTGCCTAGGGAGAAGTTTGAAGCTTTCCGGAAAGCTTTGGGCTTACTTCCTTTTGTGGAGTGATTTCCACATAGCTTGGCACTTCCTTATACATGAGTGCCAGCTCCTTGTTCACCGCATCACTCCCAAGGGGGATTTGTTGATATATTTAGGTAGTGATGTGTGTGAACACACTAGGACTGTCGGGGCACTTTTTTCCCTCTTTAGGAGGTTTTTTCCCCCGACTTGTATATACGCCTATTGCCCTAATGGGCTACTTATTTTTGTACATTCTCTAGTAATACATTCACTATTGTGTGTTTGTGCTCCAAGCTTCTTCTTCTTCCTTGTGCTGTTCGCGTGCTTCCGCAGACATCTATCTCCAACAATCACTCCCAGGAGGGATTTGTTGATATATTTAGGTAGTGATGTGTGTGAACACACTAGGATTGCCGGGGCACTTTTTTCCCTCTATAGGAGGTTTTTTGCCCTCGGCTTGTAAATAAGGCCTATTCAAGAAATTTGGGAATTATTCAAGTCCCATTTATATTGCTTACTATGTTAACTTCTTAAGTTTGAGCCCCACCTTGATGACCCATTTATAACAAAATTATCCTTAATATTAAAGTGTCCATTTAATATACTCAAATCAAGAGATAATAACATATTCAAGTCTGTGAATGAGTCAAAAACTAAAACATTGGGACACAAAGAAGCATCCCAAAATCTTGTGTAATTCCCATTTTTCCTGAATAGGCCTTAAATAGGCCTATTGCACTAATGGGCTACTTATCTTTGTACATTCTCTAGTAATACATTCAGTATTTTGTGTTGTGCTCCAAGTTTCTTCTTCTTCCTTGTGTTGTTCGCGTGCTTCTGCAGACGTCTAACTCCAACAGGGAGTTCGTCCTTAGGGAATTATACCATGTGACATTTTTGTGTGGAGGTACACTAATTGACAATAAAGACACAAAGAAGGAAAAATGGAAATTGCACAAATAAGAGAAAAGTCCAACTTCATAGTATCCCCAATGGTTACAGTGAGCCTAAAATATGCCAAATGAACATTACAATGGAATATCACGCCATTCCAGACGCAAGAAGAAATCAACACAAGAAGTACTGCAACAATCAAGAAACCTCTACAACAGAAATGCAAAAGACTGAATATTCAATCACTCTATAATGCTAATAGCCAACTCCAATGGGAGGCTAATACTTTCTATAATCACCACAGGGTGGCCTTGAAAAAAGTGTGTAAGTAGCAACAAAATGTAGAGAGTGGCCAGGAAATAGCTCTACATTCCTTGATGGCTATAACCCATACAATCAAGAGAGGATGATTGAGCAAAACATCTCAAAGATTGCCATTGTTACAAATTGGGGAGTTTATGCATATACGGTAATGTGTTTTGCACTTCAAAATGCTCTGAGCACCTTTCAAAGGTGTATGAGATATCTTCTCCCCTTACTTCACCAGTTTCATGAGAGTTTTCCTATATGATTTTTCTATGTCGGATGGCCAGGCTGACCACTTGGAGCACCTACAACTCTATTTCAGTAAATGTATAGAATACTCATTGTGTTTAAATCTAGCTAAATCCATCTTGATTGTTTTGTGTGGAAAGTTATTCAGACATATAATCTCAAAGCAAAGTATATAAGTAAATCTAGATAAAGTAAAGGTAATATAAGATGCTCCACCACCCAAATCACGAAAAGAAATATTACGGTTCCTTGGCTAGATCTAGTGGCATGGATGGAATTTGAAGTTTTTGGTGCATAGCACTATCCTTATCAATAGAATTGCTAAAGTACCACCTACAAAGTTCATTTGGACACCTACCTATCAGAGTGCATAATATGATAGACTAAAAACATTACTTAACCAAACCTCAATTCTACATGCGCCAAACTGGGAGAAGCTCATCCATGTATTTCTTGATGCTTTTGATATTTCCATTAGCATTGTCTTGATGTACAAATCTGATAAATGGCATCAACCCATCTATTATGCTAGTCATTATCTATCCCAATTCAATGCAACTATTCCGTTATAAAGTGGGAGTGCTTGGGTCTAATATATCCTATAAAGAAATATAGACATTATTTATTGGACCTTACCTTTCATGTTGACCATTCAACTTTGACTTACCTTTGAAAAAGTAGAATTTAGTAGGAAGATTGGCTCGATGGGTTATTTCACTTCAAGAATTTGACTATGATATTATCCACATGTCGACATCATCTCATGTAATTGTTGGTTCCCTCTTTTTCCTTGACTCTAGAGAATCCCCTATCGGTATTGATGACTCTTTTCCTAACCTCTCCATCTTCATGACTCAACTACAAGAACCTACAATCAACGGGATTTAGCTGACTCCTACTACAATATTATTTTTACATTCCTTTTTATTAGAGTACCACTAGAGAGCACTCCCTATTTTCTAGGAAGAAATTATCCTACTATAGTAAAAAATTCCCAATTATTGTTGGACATTTATATTATCAAGATATGTCCTTTATCTGGATCCGGATCCAGTGTGTTTCGACACATGAAGTACAATATGTCCTATATATGGCCCATACACATCCTATATGTAGCCATTTCTATATAGACTTAACTTTAAAGAAAATCTTACAAACTGGCCTTGGTGGCCAACTATGCATAAAGGCACTTGCCAATATACTCTGACCTATGACCCTTTATAGCATATGGAAGAACCTCTACCAAATAAAGGATTTCCATTATAACCAATTCTATCACTTGAACCCTTCCAAAAATGGGGGTTAGATTTCATTGGACCAATCACTCACTGAGCATCTCCACAAATGAGTAGTATATATTAACTTGCATGGACTATGCCACCCATTGAGCAGAGGATTGGATAGTTAAAAATGCTAGTGCTACAAGTGTTTCTAGACTACTTACCCAAGAAATATTTTCCCATTTTGGTTTACCCTTTAGAGACTATCTTTGATACAAGAACCCATTTTGCAAATGATTTAATTAAAGCTTTGACCATTTATTTTAATACAAATCACAAATATAGTACCCTCTACTACTCGAGAGCCAACATATTGTTCGAAAGTACGAGTAAGATCTTGTTAATTATGCTTGAGAAAATCATTTTGGAGAGTCCAGAGCATTGGGATTAGTTATTTCCTTCCATGTTATGGGATTACCATACAACTTATAAAGTATTGACAAGATGTACCCCCTTTAAATTAGCTTATAAAATCAAAGCAATTACTCTGATGGAAGCAGTTTTTCTGAGTTTAAGAGTAGCCATGGACCATAAGTTACTACCTAGGCATCCATGACGTATAGAACTTGCTGTTCAACCTCCACCAGCACCACCTCCATCGACATTTGATGGTGAGGAGGATGAGAGGGTAGCCATGTTGTTCCATTATGTTCAAAAGCACCCATGTATATCCTCTCCTCAATCATCTCAACATGGCTCTTCCCAACTAGACCACCAGCAGGCCCTTTAGGCCCACCTTGTGGACCAACCTTCTTCTCCTCCATGGACAATTGTAGAATCACATCCTCTCCAAAAACACACAAAACCCCAATAGCCACCAGTTAAGCCCATCACACAACAGCCCAAGCCTCTCCTTGCCTCTCCATCACCCTCATCCCCCAACCACTCTCCTCCATCTTCCCCTCAATGCTTTCCACCCTATTCTCCTCCTACGCCACGACACAAGCATGAAGCACATCCATTGCACTCTATCTGGTCAACCTCGGAAAGCATTTGTTGTGATTCTAGACCACAACAAAGACTAATAATAACGTAACTATCGAGGAACAATCTAATTACTCAATAGCAACCTTTGATTTGCTTTAGTAAGTCAACATTTTCATCCTTCAGCTACCATTGGCATAGTTCATCTCCTCCAGATTAGCCTGCAAGCATTCATTCTTCTTAACTAACTCTTCGATGGTGGCAAAGTGCTTCTCATTATTGTCAGCTAGATTTTCTTCCTTCTCCTTTGTCGCTTGTTCAAAAAAATATTTAGACCATTATTTCTTATGTTTAACAACAACTAACTCAGACTTGAGGGTGCAGATAGTTTGACACCCTTCGTGGACATCAGCCTGTAGTTTCTCCACCTCAGTGGACAACTAAGAGGTTGTCTACTTGTGATAGTCACACTAGTCTTCCGTCAATGTGAAGTCACCAACTAACTATTCATACACATCTTGCTGGTAATAAGAGAGCCCAATAATATAGTCAAAATTTAAAAAAGAATTAACATTGAATTCCCAGTAAGCTTCATTGGGACGGGGATGAGGAAGGGAAAACTTGAGATGGATGTTGTTGTATAACTATGGGTCCGAGTGGCAAAATAAATTAGTTTTAAGGGTCCAAAGTCACTCAGAGAACCCTTCGAGTTTATTGAGAAACCCTTGGGAAAGTGTCTATGGTTTACACCCTTAAGCTTTTTGGATTTCCTTAATCCCAATTGAAGGGTTTTGACAATTAGGATTCATATTTACTAAGTATATGGTATTTAACCCTTAGGGTGTACGTACAAGCTTGAGAGAAATCCTTTAGAGTCCATGTGAGAGCCATGTGATTTCATGTGACTTCCAAGGTTGGAAGGCCTTGGATTAGCATCTGTGGAGGGGGACACTTGGCAATCTCTCCTCACATTTCCCCCCTCTTGCCTTAAGGTATATATATGGGTGGAGTTGATTGGGTAGATATGTGCATCTCTCATCCCTAAGGTTATTCTTAGTAGTCTTTGTTGTGGTGTGGAATCACAACAATGGTATATAGCTAATTTGACTCCAGCTTGTGGAGGTTTTTTCTTTTAGTTCCCATTCACCATTTGATAGCTCCTTAACACTAGTGTTGTACTTGGATGTACTGAATAAGAGATGTTATTTGATGAATTTTTTAGATCACTAGAATGAATCATTTATAAATGTAACTATGCAACATGTTAGCATAAGGGTTGAATTTCTCAATATATGCAACATGTTAGCAACATATGTACTGTAATTTCTCAATATTGAAATTATGATGATAATTTCAGTATTGGCACAGAAATTATAGTGATGTAAGTTAGTGGTTATTTTTCATTAAAATCATGATGTCACAATTTTCATTGGTGTAAATGCAATAAAATCTCTTATTTTATATATGTCAACATGTTTCTATCCATAATTAGAGATATGTAATCATTTTCACTAGGTTTATCCCATAAAATTAATCTCATATGTGATATGACAGTGTTATCATCTATGAATTATTTTGCAAAGTGATGGTATGAATATGAATCATTTTTTCTTATCAAAATACTATTTGATATTATTACAACTAAAAATATTTTTTTGAAAACCTTAGGAGTCGAATTTCTATGTTTCTTCTTCAAGTTAAAGAATACCACTGTTTTTATATGCTAAAAAAAGGTTATTTTATGAGGAAATATTACATATGCTACTTGAATAAAGTTAAAATGTTAGTTTTTTCTATATAAAGTAGTTCATGATGTTTATAGAATTATTTTGATTGATAGTATAATACCTTATATCATTGAGGAAACTTAATTTTTTAGGATGAATTTTTATTCTCGATAGAGCAAAATATGGCTATTCAATGAAATATAGAGAATTTTAGTGGTATGTGAGATACATACAAAAATTATTGGTTCAAAGACCTGTAGCATATCTTTATGATACTATATGATGGTTTTTGAAATAAAACACAAACCATTTTGTGTTTTTATGGATGAATATCATATAAACGGCTCCTAAAGTCTATAAATATATAATGAGCACCCTATATTGTAGTAAATTTAATATTATAAAAATGATTTTTCTAGTTCCCAAGACTGGTCTTAAATGATTATATGACAATAAATTAACATTAGAAAAATGATTTCAATAGGAGGAAAATTCTTTTTATGGAGATATTTCTTTCTTCTCATATATAAGTCTACAGAAAAACAACTTTTCTAAACCATATTCAATCATTTCTATATTTTGAGTTATCAAAAAAGGTTATTTTTTAAAATATACATTTTTCATAGAACATCTAGGTATAGTTCTTTATGGGGATTTAAGGTTTTTTAAAAATTTTATTTGATTAGTACGCGTGATTTTTTTGATTTGTTAGAAAAAAGGACACTATAGTATCCTGTTTTGGTACAACACTAGTGTTAAGGGCTTACTTTTTAGATGCGAAATTCAAACTCCATATTACCCCCACCAAGGATAAAGGGCCAATTATTGTGCAATATACTTGCGGTAACCCAATGTCCGGACAAAGCATGTCATGGAGATTGGACAAGCACATCCCTAGTCAAAACGAGAGACTGATCTACATTGCCATGCGCCCCTCTCAACCTTCCTTCTCTTGGTGAGATGGTTTAGACTCATATCTTCCAAGAGCACATCTTCAAGAAAAATGGCTGAATGTGGGATAGCTATGCTCAACCACACATGCCTCATCTATGCATATCATCATATCACAACCATGAGCATCTGATGTTGGACATTTTTCTTGGCATTCTATATTACAAGAGTATTTATATATACTCCATGGTAGAGCCTTCTATTGGATAGACATATTATTGGGTTGTTGGGTGTGCACACATCCTCTTTTGTGCATGAGAACCCTCCTTTGGTCATGGAAATATCCCTCTTTGTATATATTAGATTTTCACATGAAAACATCCTCTTAGGAAATGTAAGCCGCCGGAAAGGAACTCATATTTCTTGTAATTATATCCTGAAAAGTTGCATGCATGAAAAGGCATAGCGCAATGTTGTATCCTTTGAGAAGATTAATGGAAGAATCGCGTTAAGCAGAAGGTAGATCCGTCGAACTGTTCGTCTGGGCGAGAAGCGAATGCTGTTGTGGAACTCTATGTAATTGAGTCTGTCTCATTGATTAAGTTTAAGCATTAAGGGAAGTTAATTGAAGTGTTGAGTAATCTGATTACTGCGGTATGTGAAAGAGTTACACGGTAAACTTTCTGACTTGAAAGTGCGTTACCAACGTATTTGAGTAGTATTGGAAGTGAATATGTTAGCGCTTAATGCGGAGAAGTCATATAATCTTAACTGTTTGGGAAAATATACATAGGGCCTCTGTTTACAGACCCCTGACCATCCCAAGAACCCCGATTGAATTAACCTTAAATTGTAAAAAGGTTATAACATTTAACACTGGCGCCGTCATCCCACTATGTCCGGTGCCAGTCGGAGTTACGTATACAAAATTTTGAGGATTTCCGAGGGATGATCCAGATGTGCATGTGCGGACCTTTGAGATTAATTATGTAGTTCTGAACTACCCAGCAGACCCTGCCTACAAAGCAATTGTGTTCCAGTCCACCCTGGTTAATGAAGCTGCACAATGGCTAATCGAATATGATTTGAACCACTTTCAGCAGTATGATGATGTAAAGGATGCCTTTCTACAACGGTTTTGATTAAAGAAGAACCCCATCGAAATTTTTGACTACTTACAGAACAATAGGCAGAAACCACAGCAAACCGTACAGGATTATGCCACGTTATTTCGAACACATCTAAGGCAGTTGCCACTTGCACATGCTAATCTACCAGATGATGTTATTACACAATGGTTCATCAATGGATTAAGGCCTCAATTGAAGCAGATTATGATCATAAGGTGTGTGGGGGGAATGACTTTGAATGCTGTAATCGCTATGGCATTACAATTAGAAAACAAAGTGGGTGGATTCACCGAAGACCTAGAATGGCTGAAAGCATCCAAGCAATCTAACAAGGATCCTTTGAAACAGATGTACTGTACCAAATGCAAAAATCCAGGGCATAGCAGCTCAACATGTGCGCTGAATCAACTGTATTGTGCCATTTGCCACACAACAGACCACACTATAAAGACCTGCCCGTACAATGCCAAGGTACAAAGCAGAGCAGCGGTTAATGCCATCATTCAAGAGTAGGGACAAACGGCTAGCCATATGTACCACCACAGATGAGGAACAACCCGTACCAGGGATACAAGAATTATCGAGGAGGGCAGACAAATAACTTCAGTCAAGCTCAGTGGAATGTAGGCCCGTCAGGAGAAGGTACTTCTAACTCAACTCCGAAATGTCATTTTTGTGGGGAAATAGGGCATATCCGGAGGTTCTGCAAAGATGCAGCGGAGTATGACAAAAAGAAAAAAGAACGACAACATCCAATGGCGAATATGGTGTATATTTCACCAGTAGACACACAAGCAACAATTGTTCAAACACGTTCCGGAAAACAATTACAGCCAGTTGCATAGATTTTTGAACCCGACATTCCTGAACAACAGAAGGTGTTTACAAGAGCAAGCAAGTGGGCAACGCAAGAGCAAACCATATTCCCTGATCCAATTCCAGTGATGCAGCAAAGCATAGCACCGAAAGTACGAGAAGGGTGAAATCTAACTCACACAGTACCGGAGTCCACACCGGAGACCGTATCGGAAACAACCAAAACTGATTCGGTGTGGGATGTTTTGTCCAAGGCATCAATTACATTGCCCTTGGGTCAATTATTAGCTTTGGTCCCTGGAGTTCGATAACAGTTCTGTGTACCTATGAACCAACTTAGGGACTTGTGGAGAAGGAGACTATACCTCAATCCCCCTCAAGTGCATATAGTGGGGATTCACGCTTTATTTATCAATCCGATGAGTATCAAACCTAGCCGAGTGTATGAAGACATGCATTCAAATGACAATAAATGCAAATGAGTTACTCAAAGAGTGCAAACAAGGCAAAGACTAATCCAAACAAGCTTCAACTGCCAGTCATGGTGTCACGATACTTGGAACAACAGCCAACAGTATATTGAGCTTTTCTCTCAACTCCGAACTCCAAATATAGTGAATAGCATATGTCTTTCGAAGCTCTCGAGAAGATGCATCCAATGGTCATATTTTCACTCAATTCTGGCGCTTTTACTTCAAGTTATGAGCAAAATACTAAGTCACGGGAAAGACTTTCCTACACTTCAGCACTTCTTACACTTCGCACACACCCTTACAATAGCAAACAAACACTTTTCATGGATAGACAACACTTCCCTACACTCTTTCCAAGCAATACACAAGCATACAAACTCACAAAGAAGAAGATACAAAGAGGAGAAGACACAAATTCGAATTTTTGTGCTCTTGATTCTCACAATGGCAAAAAGTCTTTACAAAGAGTCATAAATTGACTTATATACTTGTGCCCTAAAAATGGTCTTTTCAAACAAGAGACCGGCACTTTATTCACTAAAAGACTAATTTCCTACTAATTTACATGGGTAAGCTTCTAATCTTCTGTGGGGATGCATCTAGAGGACTCCTCTAGTGCATTTACATCGGAAAATATATTACAAGAATGGTTATAATACAAAAATTGGGTGTCCAAATCGGAAAAATTTTGGGGCCCTTCTTTTTCTTTGCCTTGTGCTTTCTTTGCTCTGCAACACTCTCCCCCTCTTTGTCTCTGTCGTCCCTTGACAGGCTTTATCTTCTCATTGGCTGCTTGTTTAAGTCTTTTGAGTGCACTCATTGAGTGGTCGAAGAAGCAATAAGGACCGTCAGACAATTGGTTATCTTATCCGAGGTTTGTCCTTTGCTTCTGTCTTCGGCTTACTTTAAGAGGTTTGAATACACGCACCTAGTGGTCGGAGAAGCAATAAGGATCTTCAGCGAATTTGTTATTTTATTCGATCTATGTCCTTAGCTTCTGTTTTGCCCCTTGGTATTCCGTATATCACATATCTGGGTTGTTGTATTCAGTTGGTTGCAACGCACGCCATGTAATAAAGTAAGTCTATGATCCAAGGGTCTGGCCGGTTCAGACAGATCTGAAATCGGACACCGTTTGGTCATCCGTGTGTATGACCAAAGATCTCGAGTTTAGACTTACTAGGAGGTCTTGTGCTCTTGTGAAACAAGTAAACCACTTAGCTTAGTGGTTAAGTCTCAAGGATGTGAAGGACGAGGTCTTGGGTTCAATCCCCATGAGGTACATGGGAAGAGTATTTTGCCCAAAGAGCTCTAGAACCTTCTAGAAGCATCCACTGGACACTTGGCGCACATGTAGTTACATGGCTGACACTTGGATGATTAGCATCCACCTGCCCAAGAAGGCAGTCCCCTGGAGAGAGCTATATATAGAGGCATTTGGTTGGGAGGAGAGTCATCTCTCTAGCATGTGGTGGTCGTAATCCTTGTTCTCTTGCATTGGTATCAGAGCTCAAGGTTGAGCTTCCATGGTGACCTTGGAGTGGGCTTCATCATCTTTCCTTCCATTAGCTTCTTGCTTATTATTTTTGCTCTCTCTAACTTCTTCCTCGTCAATCGCTGGTCGCGGCTATTTCGAAATATCCTTCCGAATCAGTGTAATCTTGGCAGGCTATCTGGAGGAGGAGGAGGTTATAAAAAAAAACAGAATTAAGTCTTATATCCAGCCTGTTGCGCACGGGGTTCGAACCCGTGACCTCACGGGAGTGGCGTCTCTCGCATATCCAAGAACACACAGAGCTCGGGTGAAGATATTCTAAGAGAAAAGCATCTAGATCTGTGTTTCGCGCCATACGAGTTTACAAAAGCCGTTTCAATCTGCAGATGGTGGCGCCAGGACCCGAACTCGCGACCATTCGCGAACTGTACTTCGTTGTATCCACACTATCGATTCGGCTTCGTGCTACAGAGATTGATTTATTTATTTTTATTGTTTGTAATAAAACAACAATAGAAGTCTTATGTACAGCAGATCGCGCACGGGATTTGATCTCGTGGTCTCCCTCCAGTGACACATCTGCCTTGTCCAAGAAAGCGCACATCTGCCGGCTGCGCATGGCGTGCGAATCTCTAATCTTCTTCTGTAAATCGCGCGTTTCCAGAGCTTCTGGAGGATGACAAAAGTGAGAGGTAACCTGCATAGGACACACAGTGATTGAACCCGTGACCTGTAGGCATAGCCACGAGACCAAGCCTCGTATCAAACAGATCTACGCCAATTTTCTTTTGAAAACGTTCTCATGACAAAAAATGAAGTGCGATCGGCTGAAGTCGTGGACAACATCACAACCAAGAGATCTGTTTCAGAAGACGGCAGCTAGTGTTCGAACCCGCGACCCGTGGACCAGATTTCATTGCTCTATCCAATAGAGAAAGAAGCGCTTGCAATATTATTATGAATAGTTAATTATTTGTCCTGGTCTTCAGAGCTTATCGTTGTAATCACCACCTTCTTCATCATTTGGGGCAGAAATCGATTGATGGTCAAAGGTGAAGGGAGGCATTTTCTTTTAAATTTTCGATCAAGATGTCCCTGGAGCTATGTGACAACGAGTCAAGGAGCTTCTATCAAGTCATAATGCATCATCTTCTTTATCTTACAACCATTGAGAAGTGGATGTGTCATACAAAGACCATGTAGCTGGGAGGACATGCATCCATGATGGATGATGCATGCACTGAGTCTTCAAAGCATGGAGATTGAAGCTAACCAAGATGAAGAATCATTTTTTCTTGCGGATTAAGAGGACGAATCACTCTTCCAAAGGATCAAGGGAAGGACGTAGCTCTATGTGGAGCTAAGTATTTTCCAAGTTATGTTTTCATTTTGATATTTGTTTGCTCGAATGCTTTCATTTAGGATGCATTAATTAGGACTAAAAGCGTAGTCCAATTATGGTTATCTCAATATGAAAGCTAATTAGAGAGCTAAAGATGGTATTGAAATGACATAAAAGTATACAAGTACTTTTCAGTTTTAGGTATGCAATTGAAATTTTTATTTCCATTCATGCACAAAAATGAAAAGATTATTTGTGCATAAAAGAATGTTTTGTGCACATCAAGTTCGCACTTGCTTGGGAAAGGTAGTTAATTCTCCAGTTCATGCACTTGAATAATTATCTTTTGCCAGAATAGCAAGCAGGTTGTTTTTGCATGGATGCTTGTTTACATACCTAATAAGCTCAAGATTTGCTTAAGTTCATTACACTTGCATGAACTCACATGCATTTTCACCCAAGAATGGGCATTTGCATATATGCATTTGTACCCAAGAATGGGCATTTGCATATATGCATTTGCATGCAAGTAGATGCATGAGCATACGCATGATCTTTTGGTAAGTAGTTGAATACGTATACTTTCATTTCTTTCTTTTTCTAACTGACTTAGCTAGGTGGAAAAAATAGAAAATTACCTAGTTGCAAGGATCTTGACTATCATGCAACTAAGTATCTAGTCTATTTTTTTCCCAAAAAAGTGATACATAGGTACCACTTAGTAGGAGTCTTTTTGAGGAAAAGAAAGCATGTTGAAAGTAAGTATTCATTTTTTCTTGTCATTAAAATGCCAAGAAAATAGAGCTACTTTCCAATATGCATGCTCAGTCTAAGTTTAGGAAGAAACCTAGACATTCTTAGCAGCTATCGAGGATTTAGTTGTTTTTGGATGTTCATGTTCATGCATCCAAGTAAGGAAGTTTCTGTTGAAACTTGTAAGTTCAGCAAATTTTGGAAGGTTTAATACTTTATTATTCATCAAATATGGATGAAAATAAGTAGAAGTATTGAACTTCTAGAAACACTGGAACTCTAGTGGTCATAGATGCTAGTTTCCAGAAATGCATCTCAAGGCATGATGCAAGGTCTTCAATTGACATGAAAACTTTTGAAGGAAACTGCTTGATTCTATTTAAGCTAGCTCAAGGCTTAAAAAAGAAAAAATCCAGACAAATATTAATTGATCTTTAGGAATCAAGTAATTTCCTAAAGTCATGACAATTAATCAAATGATTCAAATTATTTTTTATGTCTGAAACAGATATCTTAGGAATTCCGATATTTCCTAAAGATAATTTAGGAAACAAGTTCTTTCCTAAAAGATTAGCTTCAAGTGGTAAAGCCTTGAATCTTATAAAAATCAAGAATATCTTTTATAAGATTAAGTAAACAATTCCAAGCATTATTTACTTGTGCAAAGTTTTCAAACGTAAACATGGAAACTTTATTAAAGCACTTTTCTAAAGATAAGAAAAGTATGCTTGGTGGTCTTTAAGATAAGAAAAGCTTAAACAAGAGATCCAAGCCAAGTAATCTTTGGAAATTAAGCTATTTCCTAAAAGATAAGCTAATGAAAGAGTCCAATTAACTATTTCATTAGTTAAATGAGAATTGTCTTTTGGACAAGCAAAGCCTTAAGTCTTGGTCTTATCCAAAAGTCTAGAATTCTTTTCTGAAGATCTTTCCAGTAAAGGAGACGATTCCAAGATGAATCATTAGACTGGAAAGCAAAAGATTCCAAGATGAATCATCTGCTTCAAGTTATAGCCTAGTATTACTTGATTCCTTGGTAGGAATCAAAAAGTTCTTGAAAGAAAAATCTCCCCAGACGTGAGACTAGCATCTTTCAAGAAAAGTTTTATAATAAGTAGTTCCCAGCAAATCCCTAACCACCAGGTTTGGTATTCAAGTCCAAATAAGTGATATAACCTAACCGTATATCAAAGATTCTTAGCTTTGGAATCTAAAAAGCATTAGAAAATGCTTGGACTTAAGTTGAGGGAAAGATCTCTAAAATCCTGCAGGTAAGCAAAGAAGCTTAAGATAGTTTAAGAGATCTTAAAAGATAAAGACTAAGTCTTTATTTTTGTCGCAAGTATCAACCAGAATTGATCAAACTTGGCCATGATTGTCCAAGAATGTGCGATTAGAACTACTGTGTAGATTGCCCAAGTATTGGCAGTAAAAAATTCCGTTAGGAATTATTCACTCAAGTTCCATTTAGTTAAATGGAAAATTGTGAAAAAGCAAGCTGTTCCAAGTCTGAACAGAGTGAAGTAATTCCAAGTATGTAGTCTGCAACCGTGAAGACGGTACTTAAGTCTATGGAAGGTAAAACATAAGTGTTTGCCTATCAAGGGATTTTGGTACAAATCCAGAAGCATGAGCGGATGCTTAGACTTAAGCAGTAGAGAGATTCCTATGAAAAGTCCTGGCCAGGATAGGTACCTAAAAGCATTAGCAGAAAGGAATCTAAAGACAAGAAGTCAAAAGCTCTTGTCGCTACAAAATTGGTCAAGGGTAAACCAATTGAACTTGAATTCGAGAAAATTCAAGAACTTGGAATTCTGATTAATATTCTGTCAAAGAGGTTTTCAAGTTTCCAAGGCAAAGCACATGATTCTGAGGTGATCATGCGAAGGAATCAAAACCTAAGAAAATCTAGTTAGAGGTAATGCCTGAAACTTCCAATTCTTGTAAAAGAATTGAAGAAATAAGGTACTCTATCAAGAGATGTTTAGACTTTAGGATAAGAATCACCCACACATTAATGTGAATATAAAATAGGGTGGTATGGGACACCAGATTTTATACTCAGATTGATGTAGGAAAGATGGAATGGGACATCGGACCCTGGGATGATGATTATCTTTTAGTCCTAGTTTGGATTTTGAAGTTAGGTTTCATCCTCAAGGGAATTAAGACTTCAAGAAAAGTTTAATTCGTAAAGGATGAAAGTAGTATCTTACGATACTTCTAGGTAACTTCAAGATCAAGGAAACTGAAGATATGAAGTAAGTAACTTCCAAGATCTTCATAGAACACTTCAAGTTTAAGTGTTATTGATCAGAAATATTTGATACATTTCTGAAAGAAGTTGGACTTTGATTTTGAGTTGATCTTTTCAACTAAAGATTTAATTGACTAAGTCAAGTATCAAGTTCCTAGTGTAACTTGATAAATTCACTCTTTTAGACTCAAAGAAATGCACAAGAATTGCATTCACGATTAGGAGTCAAAAAGACTGAATGTGACATGAACTTAGTCTCAAGTGAAGCATTATTTGAAAACTAAACTCATCGATAGAACCTCAGTGGGTCGACACACTGATGTTGGTTACCACACTAGTATCTTGTGGTTGGATGATGTTTTTGATTTTCTTTGTATCTTTCTGAGAATCCAGCTTATTTCTCTGAAAGATAAAGACAATGCTTCAATATCTTGTTGAAATAGATCTTTGAAAAGTAAAAAGTCCTGAGTCATCTAGTCTTTGACTCATAGCAAGTTTATGTATATTCGAAGTTTGAATTGGTTGTACAAAGTCTTAGTTATCTCTTTCCGCTTTCCAAATCTTTTGGAATTGACTCAGATATGGTATCTGATTCTTTTTGCAAAAGACCAGGGATAGCCGGTTCAAATTAGATAACTAACTTGAACATCCTAGATAGATGTTATGTACAAGAACCTTTTCAATCTTCAAAAGATGATAAGTCTAAGTAGACTTATTCATTTGATTTTGCTTCAAGTTATAGCATAAAAGATTTCTTAGAGTCCAGTATACTCTAGATTAGAGAAGTTAGGAATTGCTCATCAGATTGACAATTCCCAAGAACTTTCAGTTAAAGTCTTTGTGAAAAGTGTCCTAAGTTGGACAATTTTCATTTTTAATTTGAATTGGTGAAGTTAGTATGGTTGATTCCACCGAAATGGTAAACTTTCTCCTACAGTTTACATAGGATTTTTTCAACTCATTGGGACAGAGTAGTCCTCTAGTCGGGTGAAAAAATCAAGTAACTGTTAGATAAAAGTAAACCATTGAACAGACATCTAAAGTTAGATGTATGGGACAACCACACTTCAAGTTCTCCAAAACAAATTCAAGTGAATCAAGAATTCTTAAAGTCTTGCAAGGGATAAGAATCTCACCTTCATTACTAAGCCCATGCACCAGTTATGCCTAGAAATGGACTAGTAATTTGAATCCACCTAATTCACATGTTTGTGCCTAGATCGCACATCCAGAAACTGTGAATTAGCCAGGGATGTCATTAGATCCACCCTTATTATTCTTCACCAGTTTGTACTTTGTCCCGTTTATCAAAGTGCAAACCTGGATAGTGTTTTGAATCATTTGGGCAAGGATGCCACCACAGAGATGAGACATGTTCTTCCAGTTCTAGAACATGACCATGTTCTTCCAGTTTTAGAACATGAGGCTCGGGGGTTGCCTACAGTATGTATATAGCTCTATTTTCGAGGACGAAAATATTTTCCAAGGGGCGAAGAATGTAATAAAGTAAGTCTATGATCCAAGGGTCTGGCCGGTTCAGACAGATCTGAAATCGGACACCGTTTGGTCATCCGTGTGTATGACCAAAGATCTCGAGTTTAGACTTACTAGGAGGTCTTGTGCTCTTGTGAAACAAGTAAACCACTTAGCTTAGTGGTTAAGTCTCAAGGATGTGAAGGACGAGGTCTTGGGTTCAATCCCCATGAGGTACATGGGAAGAGTATTTTGCCCAAAGAGCTCTAGAACCTTCTAGAAGCATCCACTGGACACTTGGCGCACATGTAGTTACATGGCTGACACTTGGATGATTAGCATCCACCTGCCCAAGAAGGCAGTCCCCTGGAGAGAGCTATATATAGAGGCATTTGGTTGGGAGGAGAGTCATCTCTCTAGCATGTGGTGGTCGTAATCCTTGTTCTCTTGCACGCCACCAGTGACCTATGTCTTGCTTGTGGTACTCTGATTTGTCCTGGTTGCAAACATGTGACCCTGTTGTATTGCTTTGAGCTTGTTTACTTTCTTTTCACCGCACGCTGTCAGCGGAAGGATTAGTACCTGCCAATTATTGTCTTGCACTTCTTCATGGATACTTTCCTGGCCCTGGTCCCTCCTTCCACTTACGTGCTTTTCCTTGATGCGTGCCCCTGTGGGGCTCTGTGCAGAGATGGGTGTTGCGCCCCTGCGGGGCTTCTTGTAGAGATGTATCTTCATATATGATCTTTTTAGTGAAGCTTCTTTCGTTGTCTTCTTCTTTTCTTCTTTTTGCTTGATTCTCCCTCAACACTGCCCCCCTCCTGAACTCTGTCATCCCCGACAGGCTTTGACAGTCGACGGGAGTATGTCCTATATACTTTTTGCTCTATTTCATTAAGCAGATTGGCTTCACGTATCATTAGCTGTTTCCACTGTTCAACTTTTACGCCATCATTAGGTGGCTATCTGTGATCGGTGAAGAAGCTCAGTTCATATGCCACTAATCTGGCATTTAGGTTGGATGACATCTTCAAAAAGATTTCTGAATCGATTTCAAAAAATCATGTGAAGAAAGCTTCTTCGAAGGTCTGCATATATGTGCTGGGCAAAAACATGAGTCTTGAATAATAAGCCATTATGGTAGGACGGCTAGGCGTAATAGACAAGTCAAAAATCAGAATATCTGTTCCTTGGTTAATGCCAATGAAATTCAAAAATGTGTATGCTGCATGTTTGAAGACCTTCAATACTGTAAGTATCATATTGAGTATTTTATTTGTCAGCTTGATAGTTAAATCTTGTACGATAGCATAAGTCTACAGCCAAAATTCAATTGTTTTTCCCATGTAATCTTCTGTAGGTAAATAATTATGTGGTGGACTTGGAAGTAGCGAGTAGTTTAGCCACTATTTATTGATTACACCGGTCTTTTGCATATCCAAAAATTCGCGTGCTTCTCTGCGACGTGGCGTTGGGAAAAAAGAAGGGTTTACCTGTAGTAAATATGGTGCTGCTTGCCAATGCACCCGTAGTGTAGGATTTTTCTCCAAAAATTTCCTTCTCCAAACAGGTTGTGCAGCTTCAAATTCTTCTTGAGTGTAAGCGAATGTGTCATGTTTGAAGTTTAGCTTCTCGTCTGGATTTTTCTGTGTAATCTTCTTTATATATTGTCTTGTTTTCTCTTTCATCAATCCGTAGGGAATGTTGAAAGGCTTCATAATCATGTCCAAGTCTTTACCCTTGATCTTCGCTTCCTTCATGACTTTGATGACTTCATTTTCAAAATTTTCTATCAACCGGGACACCAATAGTGCCCATTCCTTCTGACCTATTTCTGCAGTGTATGGCATTGGATGATCATCATGTATGTCCGCCATCTGCTTGTGTATTGGAGAATTATAAATCGGGGGAGATAGAGGACGTACCTCTACCTCGTCAGTAGGATTCTCTTTTGTTGGCTCTACTGGTGTCCTGATTGGTGCTTTCTGCTTTACTTGGATCTCTAACTGTGCTATACGTTCAGTCTTCTCTTTACTTTCTTGCATGGCTGCTCTGAGTGCTTCTTTCGCTGCAAGCAGCTCATTGCCAATTTCTGCTACGTGATCCATATTTTCACTGTAGCTTGCTGCAAGTTTTCCATGGGCTGTATTCAACTGCTTTTTTAGTTCATTTGTTTCTTGAATGTACTTGCATTCCCATTCTTCTCTCAATGCTTGCTCTTGTTTCAGCAAATCTGCATATTTCTCGATTTGAGCTCTTAATTCTCCCTGATCAAGATCCGTTGTCTCTTGTTTTTTGATAGGTTGATCATATAGCAATGACTTCATGAGTTCTTTATTTCTGTTCCGTAAAGTGTCATTCTCCTCCATGTATACCTTCAGTTGTGTTTCAAGCAAGTGACTCCTAGCTTTAATTCGCTCTTTGTCGGCCTCGCTGCCTTCATGTAATCTTTGTAAGTCCATTAATTGTGCTTGGAGTTGACGATGTTGGGTCATCAATGTGTCGCATTGTGTTTTTACCTCAAGTAACTCCGTTTCTTTGACAACAACCTCTTTTTGTGCCTGGATTAATTGTGCAGATAGTTGTTCACTCATAATTTGGAACTGATTCTTTTCCCTCATGGCTTTGTCGTAGTCTGCATCTGTATCTATCATCTGTTGTTGTGTATCCATGGCCGTTTGTATCATCTGCTTGACCACAGGCTTTAATTGTGTGGCATCCACATTTAACCATGTTTTAGGAATACTCGGTTCTGCTCCTATTGTCACATCCTTTCCTTGTGCTACGTGTAATGTAGTGTCATGGGGCTGCCTAATGTGGAGTTGTATCCTTGGCTCAGCCTCCATGTGGTTGATTTTGCCTTGAGGAGTGTCCTTCAGTACTTCAATTATAATTTGCTCTTCATTTTTGTGTAGGTCTAACTCTGTGTTTACTGGAGTTTGCATTTCTTCCTTGATAGGTTGCATTACTTCTTTATTCGATATGGTAGCTTCTTTGATACTAATCTTTGTTGTATCATTCAATTGAATGACATGATCTGGCTCCTTGGGTTCTTGGCTCTTGGTTTGTCCCTGTTTGTTGTCTGGCGTGACTTCGACTTGATTAATCTCTGTCCATTCTTTCTCGTTAGTTTCTGTCCTTATGTCGGTGTCCAAAGTATCTTTTTCAGGACTAGATTCTTCATTGGAGCTTGAATCTTCTAAGCCCAGTGCTTTGTATCTGGCGGCTTGCTCTGGGGTCTTTTCTTTACTCCGTTGTTGCTTTTCTTGACTTGCTTGTTTGTAATGATGACCTTGAACATTTAGATTTACTTGCCCTTGCATGTACTGATGTGTCTCTTCTAGGGCGGCGGAGAGGTCTCTCTTGGTGATTGGTATTTGGGCTACAGGAATCTTCGACAAAGTATGTGTCCTCTTTGATTGAGGTGTAGCCTGGGCTTCTTCCTCTCTAAGTCGCTTTGTACCCCTCATGGGTTTCTGTGAACTGGTTCCTACTTCTTCAACAGCGATAGCTGCTTTCTTTTTCTTGGGAACCGTAGCTGACTTGGCGTATTTGGCTAGCCCTTCTGAGGTTGGCATCTCACGCAGGCAGATTTTCATATCAAGTGCCTCATAGATGAGTAAGGTCAAAGCTGAACTGCCATTGAGAAACTTTTTCTGACCCCACTTCTTCTTGGCTTCAAACAATCGGTCTTGAACATAAGGCGTCATGTTTACTTTATGCCGACTTGCCTCATAGCATGTGATAATAGTTGTACAACAATCTTTTGAGGTGCTGTGTATCTGTGCATACTAGGAAAACAATAAGTGCTGGTGCACTAAGCGGACAACATCTTCAATATCCGTTCTGTTGATATCCAAAAAGGATCTCTTTTTTGGATCATGACATTCCTCCTTGATTAACTCCTGAGTAAATTTCCAGGTACCCACTTTGTCCAATACTCGTGTCTCAGGAACTGATATCCTATTCGCTGCAGGCTGAAGTGTGTTCATCACTTGCATGCATCTTTGAAAATCTGGCAAATAAATAGGCAGTTTTAGAAATGCCTCTATTCTTGCTTGTGTCCAGACATCCACCATGCGAGGTAATCCTTGTATGATAGTCTTGAAGTCTTGCGACATAATAGGGAAGTAGTGATCCCTGTCCATAATCTTGATGGTGGCCATGAAAATGAGGTCCGACACCGGTTGGTCATCCAGAAGCCAATGGCCTCTTGCTTTTGTTATAGATTCTAGTGGAAGAAGCTGAACCGCTTCCTCTTGAGTCGCTTTGGAATTAGTGGATGCCATCTGCACTCAATATAGAGTATGAATTAGTGGCCATATAGTATCAAAAATCCTTCTTCATTTGTCTTTCATAAGATTGACATTGCTCCGAGTGAATGGTGTCGTCCCTTCCCCATGGGTGTGAGAAAGGTAATACCTGGGATTTTTTATATTTTTAGGTATTTTTATGTTTTTGTCTGAAAGAAAAACAGAAAAGTGAGTTCATAGCCGAAGCAATATTAACTTTTTTTTTGTAATTTTCTTTAAATTATGTACAAGTGCTCTCCTATTTCCCAAGAGGAAAATGTGCTTCACTATCCTGATATAGAAGAATCTTGTGCCGAATGCGTGGCCTTGTAATGTGGCCCTATCATGCATACTTTGGATTCTGGTAACTCCAAATGTGTGCAACTCGAATTATTTGGCAGATGTATACAACTTGCTTTGTCTTTCAGTATCCAAATCTGCTTTATTTTGTTGAGAGAAATCGTGTTCCCAACCTTCCTGGTGAATGTGATGCTTCTCATCTGGTGCTTCTTCTTTGTCTGCTTTTTGAATCTTGGAATGACAAGTGAATTGCATGTAGACTCCAGCTCTGTCCTATAGCAGTTCATCTTTGGTTGTCTTGTCTTTAGACCATCCCGATTCTTCTTATGCAATGGTTCCTCCTTTCTGGTGATTGCCCTTTGAGTACAGGACTTGGGAATCCATATTTGAGTTCGGTCGGACTGGGCGACTATCATCTTCTTTGGAACCCATATTCTAGCAATTTGTTGGGGATGTCGGTGTCCAAAGTAATTTGTCTCCTTTTTCAATGGATTGTTCTGATGTTGTTGATGTTTCTGTTGTAGAAGATATGTAGCTACATGATCCTTCCTTATCCACGCTTGTCGAGTGTAAGGAATGGGGTATGTTCGAATAGGTGCCGACTTATGATTGCCTGGAGAACTAGTATCGCTTGTGCTTGGTTCTTTGCTAAGGTTGTTTTCCGATAGAATAACACTCTTGTGACTCGCTAGATTAGAGGATGGTGTGCAAGTAGAATTCGGTGTGTCTTCACATGAAGTACTAGCTGAAGGGGTATCCATAGTGCTAGTGAATATGCATTCATCCCTATATTCATTTGGATGAGTTTTCGGCTCTATACTTGCGGCTTTGATTGGTCGTTCGTCTAGCATGCTGAATACTTCACGATGTCCTATCTTGGCTGAGATGTATCCTAAGGCCAATTGAATAGTCACCTCATATTCGTATATCCAGTCTTGACCTAACACCAGCTCCTCCAATAAATCTTGATCGTGACATACTAAAAGCTTCTGTTCCATTGTGTTGTTTCCTAAGTGTAGAGGTAAGGTTACTTCACCCATACATTGAGTAATTGTTCCCCCTATTCCTATCAATTGTGCCTTTGATGGACGTAATTCCTCCTTGAGTTTTTGAGTCAATGAAAGTTTGATACAACTTATGGCGGCTCTTGTGTCAATGAGAGCATCCACTAAGTGGTATTCCTTTTTTCCTGCTCCCACATTCAAATATGGTTGTGTCCTCTGTTGACCTAGGTTTTCAGTGGCTCTAAAATTAGCCATTGGGATGAGTTCTTCTCCTAGTCGATATCTTTCATCTCTCTCTCTCTCATCCACTCTTTTCGTTTTTGGCAAACAAATTCAAATTCTTCATTGATCATCAAGCCCTACTGTACTTTGTCACTAAGCCTTGTAATACAGGACGACTAGTACGATGGTTTCTATTGTTGATGGAATCTGATTTTGAAGTAGTAGTCAAGAAAGGAAATACCCACATTATAAGAGCAGATCACCTATCAAGAATGACACACGGTGAACCACCCATAGGAGTACCAGATGATCTGCCAGACACGTACCTGTTTAACCTCGAAGTATGTCCCCAATGGGCAGAAAAGTTGATCCCTATACTCACTCATGGACCTAAAGATGGAATCACACCAAACCGAACTCAAGACCTATGGAAGACTAAAAACCTTCATATCATTGCTAGAAGTTTGTATCACCAAGACTCAAATGGATTACTCATGAGATGTGTAGAAGAAGAGGAACAGGAAATGTGGCTTCAGAAAGCACATGTAAATCAATGGAAAACTCATCTAAATGCGAACGGAACATGGCAAACACTAAGGAGATTGGGCATATATTGGCCAACCATGCAGAGGGATGCGCATAACTATGTATCAGCCTGCCCAACCTGTCAAGAACGGAATCCAGAAGAGAACTCCACTCTATGCTACTCTACTATAGCACCAAGATGGAGCATGCCTCTAGTGAAGTTCTTAAAGACCCACGAGTACCCAGAAGGAGCAAGAAAACGAGCACTTGTAGAACAAAGTAAGGACTATGCTCTTATTGGAAAACAACTCTTCCAACGAGGAAGAGATAATCATTTGCGAATGTGCATTCATGAACACGAGTATCTTGTTGTTCTAGAGATGGCACATACAAGAGCTGCAGGAGGACATTTTTCTGCATTTAAGACAGCAAAAATGATCCTCTTTGCTGGAATGTGGTGGCCAACTCTACATCAGGATGCAGCCACATATGTTCAACGATGTGATACATGTCAATGAACGAAATATCCAATTAGAAGGGATGAAATGCCACTAAAACCCATGATGAGTGCCAGAGCTTTTACTAAATGGGGAATAGACTTCATAGGACCTATTAGCCCCCCAGCTAAAGGATCCCATGTCGAATACATAATTGTAGCCACAGACTATCTGACCAAATGGGTTGAAGCCAAAGCAACCAAGAAAAATGACGCGAGAACTACTGCCAAGTTTCTCTTCGAGAACGTTTTCACTAGATTTGGACTACCGATAGAAATTGTGAGTGATAGAGGTACGCATTTTGTGAATGAAGTGATAGAAGCCTTGCTGAATGAATTCTTGGTAATCCATAAGATATCAGCCCCTTATCACCCACAAGCCAATGGACAAGCCAAAAGTTCCAATAAAATCTTATGCACAGTTCTCACAAAAATTGTGAACAATGGTAGATCTGATTGGGATAAACAATTACATCACGCTTTATGGGCATTGAGAGTAGCCTACAAAACCACCATAGGCACTACTCCTTTCAACTTAGTGTATGGACAGAATGCTATTTTACCAATTGATTTCTTAATACCCACTCTCAGAGTAGCAACAACTTATGAGTGGACGGGAGATGAACTCTCAGCTCAATCGGATCAAATAGAGAAGCTTCATGAAACTAGGTTACAAGCAGTAGCAGGGATTTATGCTGCTAAAAGGCGACAGAAGGCATATTTTGATGCTCATATTAAAGACAAAAATTTGAAGGAAGGAGATTTAGTGTTGGTTTATACTTTGAAACAACACGCTAAGAAGTTGCAGAAGAGAGGATATGGCCCGTTGATCATCAATCGTATATCCACGAGTGGAGCCATCAGCTTAGCAACTCTAGATGGAGAAGAATTACCAAACTGTATCAGTGGGTGTCGAGTGAAAAAATATCTAGAACCATTGACTGAAGAAACAATGTCACGATTAATCAAGGGCAAGAATAGATGCATCTATGAGGAAAGGATACGAGAAGAAGCAAGACAGGAAGCACTAGTGATTGGCTGGCTGCCCTGGTTCCTGTATAATTGCATTGACAATCGCTGTTCCCTGCACTTTGGCGTTATATGTGCAGTTTTTGGTGGTGTGTCCGGTAGTGTTGCAGATAGCACAAAACAATTGATTAAGTGCACAAGTGGCACTAGTATGGCCTGAATTCTTGCATGTAGTGCAGTACATTTGTCTGGTCGGATCTTCGGCGACAATTTTATTTGCTTTTAATCACTCCAGAGCTTCTGTAAATCCTCCAACCTTGTTTTCCAGCTGCAGAGCCATTGCAATCACTGCATCTAGCATCATAGCTCCTACACAGCGTATGATCATAATCTGTTTAAGTTGCGGGGTCAATCCATTGATAAACCACTGAGTAATAACGTCATCCGGTAGGTTGGCATGTGCTGGTGGTAACTGCCTCAAATGAGTCCTGAATAGAGTGGCATACTCCTGTACAGTTTGATTTATCTTCTGTCTATTGTTTTGCAGGTAATCAAAAATTTCGGCTGGATTCTTCTTTAGCCTGAATCTCTGCAAAAAGGCATCCCTTACTGCTTCATAGGTGCCGAAATGGTTAATATCATATTCTGTAAGCCATGTAGCTGCTTCGTTGACCAATGTCGATTGGAAAACAATAGCCTTATACGCCGGATCAGGTGGATGGTTGAGTACTGCGTAGCTTATCTCAAATGTGTGTACATGAGCATCCGGGTCATCACCTAGGAATCCACCAAATTTGGTGTACGTTACTCCCATTGGAGTCGGCCTGGGTAGGCATAGTTGTTGTTGTTGTTCGTTCATCGTGCTGATGGTTGTATTGTGACTATCTCCTGTATCCCGGGGCTGAATATCTGAACTATCGGAATCTATATCGTCGGACTGTGCACTTTTCGGTTCGATAATCTTGTTCAGTATGCTTCGAATCTCGGTTTCGAACAAGCTACCTTCCTTCTTGATGTCAAATGTAGGGAAGCTTACTCCCAATAGCGGTGACTAGGCTGAAGATTCACCAAGAAATGGTAAACCGTCGCTGGAAAACTGCGATCTTTCAGTGATTGTTACCGAAATATCACCTGAATGTGTCGAATCTTCGCCAAAACAAGGTGTTTTTTTGCCTTCACTAATTTCGTTGGCTAAAGTGTTTCTAGTCGTAAACAAATTTGAATCTTTACCCAATGTTGTTAAACTGACTTCAGGCTGCGTCTTGGTAGATTCTGGGGATACTATATCTTCGACAGACTGTGCCGAAATAGTACCGGAATTTACCAGAGGTGAAACACGTTCCACCGGAATATGACCGGAATTACTACTAACGTTTTTTACTTTCTTGACAACTGAGTTAGACCTAGTTGTACTTCTACCTCCCGGAGTCGTTTTTAGCAGATTAAGTACCCCAGGCTGGCGGTTCTTTGGATACGTTTCACCGGATCGAGTAACCGGCATGTATCATCTTTTGTACTAATCGCGTACTGTTACTGTCGAAAAAATTTTACAGTCACGTTTCCACAACAGGTTTGCAACAATTTGATCTGTTGCCACCTTCCCACAGATGGCGCCAGTGTTAAATGCTGTTGGTTCCTTCTAACTATCAGAAGTGCGTTTAAGGGATTCTTGGGTTCTTGGGAGTGGTAGGGGTCTGTTAGACAGAGGCCCTGTACTTAGTTCTCAAACTTACTGCTCACACTCAGCACTATACTAATGCTGAGAGATCTATCAAAGATTGCCGTACTTAGATATTACCATCACAGTCTTAGCTCAACCACGTGTACCGAATACACTAAAATGCTATGTTGCATCTACACATAAACTTACTAGGAATGCTGGAAACAAGAGTAATCGTTAACCTTTACCGACTGGATCTAATAGTCAGGCACACCATAGACACAGAGAACTTGAGAGTTCAACCACACAGTACTGCAGGCTCAATGCACAACTTAGAAAGATCCCTACTGCACTTAACTTTACCGTATGAAGACAGATTCCAACATTACAGACAACACAGTACAGATCTGAATACCAGAATGCTATTACAGTTGCTCAGATTTCACCAACCATTGGCAGAACATTCCAAGAATGGGTAACATACAATGCACGGACTAACACCACAACTCAATAGAGATTCACAAACAACTTACTCAGACAACAGTCCACGATCTCTTAGCTGTGAATGGAACTCGCAACCTCAACAGAGATCGATAGGTAGCAAAACACAGATACACACAGTACAATTGGAGTACGCAGAAGTTAGACAACATCACTACAGTAGTGTTCAGACAATTCCCCAAATGAACAGTCTGGTGATTCCACGAATCGTCTCATTTGTTAACAACAGAACAGGTATCGACAGCAGACAAGACAAGAGCGACAGACAAACCAAAGAGGAACAAGAAACTTAGAACACTGGAGATTATGCAAAAACAGACACTACAGGTACAATCCGCTCAGTCACCCAGACAGACAGTCTGGTGATCCATCACGTTCTCGTCTCTGCGCGTCTTCTTGATTTATATAACTTTTTACAAACTGTTTGTAACTACTTTTTTCACTCGTGCAAACAAGATTTGGTTACATCTTCCCCCGCCTAACACTTGCTCGAAGTAGATATTGCCCCGCTCCAAGAAGAAGCACTTGTGGTCAAAGCCGAGAATCATGCATTGCAGATTCAGCTCCAGCAACTCCAAGAACGGTTAGCCGAACAAGACAATATTATTGATCAATGTGACACCGCACTTGCTGAATTGAATGCGACGAATGTTCTCCTTGCTGCTCGCGATGAAGAAATTGTTCAATTAAAACAAATGGTGACTGACAAAGAAGATGCTCCTGTTATGCTAGGAAATTTACTGGAGGAAACTCGTGCAGATCTTGCTGTGGTAGAGCAGAAAGGACAGGAAATGGCCGACCTTGCCATGTAAACTGCAGAGTTAAAGCAGGTGTCAGCAGAACTTTTTCACAAAAGTCGAGATATGGAAGCAGAGTATGGCCAAACTATACAGCTAAAGAAAAAGATGGAAGTGATTAAACAAGAGCGAGAAGCTTATTATAAGACGATGCAGTTTCAAGCTCAGGAGCTGGAACGACAAGAAAAACAATTAGGCGTTCAAGCAGACAGGCTTTCTCGAATTGATGCAGAGATCGCTGACATGAAGCTGGCAAGAGATGCTGCCATTGCCAATGAGTTCTACCTTCAAGAATCATTTTTACAGACGCAGACAGATTTATTAATGAGTCGAGTCGTTGCTGCCAGTTCTGTCAGAACTGATGCACGACTTATAGAACCATTTTTTTGAAAGATATGTTAGATTCTCTAAAGCAAAAGATTACCCGAACCTTTAAATTAGCTAGAACTCTGCATATCCAGGGCATCATTGATGAGCCTTAACTATAATTTTCATTTTTGGGTTCTTGTCCACCGTGCGTGCCAGTGTAACCCGCTGCAAAGGAACTCATATTTCTTGTAATTATATCCTGAAAAGTCGGACACATGAAAAGGTGTTGCGCAACGTTGTATCCTTTGAGAAGATTAATGGAAGAATCGTGTTAAGCAGAAGGTAGATCCGCCAGACTGTTCGTTTGGGCGAGAAGCTAGAAGCGAACGCTATTGTGAAACTCTGTGTAACTGAGTCTGCCTCATTGATTAAGTTTAAGCATTAAGTGAAGTTAATTGAAGTGTTGAGTTACTCCCTAGCACTATCGGAGTAAAATCTGTTGGGTTTCCCTTTGGATTCCTTGTTGCAGAACCCTGTTCTCCAAAGATTCCTCTATTTTGTTCATGCAGGTGCTCTGCCCATTTGGGAGTCATCTGTAGTCCTCTTTTGTTGGTGAAGGCTCATTGGGTGCTACTTGAGAGATTTGCAAGGACTGTGCATAGGGTGGATGTGAAGGTTCATACACTCATGTTTACCACAGATGAAGTGAGGTTTCGAGAGCATGCGGTAGCCAAACATCCAGAGTCCGATCTTTATGCCTATTCTCCTTACCGCAAGCCTTGAGGATTGTACTTGTATGGGTTCCATTTTGCAAAAAATTTGACATGTTTATTCTCAATCTATATATGGAAGTCCATATGCGTTGTGATATGCTATCACAGTTAATGGTTTAGTTCTTTTTTTGTATTTTTTGACCTCTGATACATAATAACTTTTGTACATAGGTTGGTCTTATTGGCCAGACATGCAAAAGAATGGACTATAAGCTGAAGGTAAATTCTCAATTGTGTACAACTCATATCAAATATGTACTACGGATGATTGCACATAATTAGGAGGAACAAAGGCTACAACTTTGCACCTAGGATTTTTGAAGCTTCATTCTCATGCTATTGAAGGCTACACATCAGAAGAAGTTTTATGCTTGCAGAGTCGAAGGTGATTTCACACACGACAACACCTCAACTAAACTTGTTGATGTACTTCTCCACCGTGTAATATAATTAAAGATGGAGGATATGATCTCTTTCTCTTAACTGAATCTTGTTGATAAGGGTGTGTCGTGCGGTTGCACTAAGTTGTTCTGATATTCTAAAAAGAATAAAGGCCTCCCTTTTCGTTCATTTCCCTTTGTTTCCTGCTTATTTGCAAGTTGATTAGTGGTTGACATGGTGCTCTCCTCCAATCCAACTTTGGAGGGGTTAAAAGAGTTGCAGATATCACTTTAGGTTAGAAGGCAGATAGTGTATTGTGAATCCTAATGCTATGTGGCAGAACGATGCAACAAGTATCACAAAATTAGTGGATATACAAGGGGTGGTACTATTTGGCAAGCAAAGGCTACTCGGACAGAGGAACCTTTGGATTCCCATCAGAATAGACTAAAGAAAACACCTACTTGATGCCCTTGGACTCAAAGATTTGGTCAAGAAGTATCTCTCTATGATTGTCCATTGCTATGAAATGATTGAACTTACCAACTTCCTTGTTTTTTTGTCTTTCAGGATGGAAATATTTGATGTTGCGGTGTGTGACTGCCCCAAGGGGGATTGTGTCCACATGCCCATACCAATATGGAAATCTAAACATAAACATTTGATGTTTTGTATTTATGGGTTTGATCTCAATGCTTAGTGATTTTTTGTTCGAATATAGCTATGTCTTCATGATGAAAGATGGTACGACACTTATGTGAAACTAATTTTCATAATAAGTCCTTTCTAATTTTTTGATGCATGAGCATGATCTTTGGAACCTTACACTGATTGTCCCTCCATAGGGATCATGTCTATGATCTTCAACCAACATAAATAATGGAAGTTGCCCTACTTGAATCAGGATTAGGATGTGTGTAGTCAAGGTTGATTAGTCTTTTTCTTGGTTCAACATAACTATTCTATTATGTTTCTTATGGTAGGAGGGAAATGTGACACCTTTGTATTGTTCATACTTGTTGGTACTTGGAAGTACCGGCCTTTAAAGTTTGAAGCAGACATTCGGCCTCACAAGTTTGCAAACAAACTCTTTGACAACAAAAATGTGAACTTTGAGTCTCATTTGAAGCAGGTTGTAATGAAGTGTGCTCATATAGTTTGAAGTTTTTTCTAAATGATTGTGGGACTAACTTCACATGACTTTGCTAGATATGTTGCTGTGTACCTAAGTCATGAAGCCTTAGGGACTTGTGTCCACTGAGACTGTACCTCAATCGCCCCACACGTGCATATAGTGGTGGATAAATACATGTTTAATTATCAATTCAAGAGATTAGACATATCAAGTGTATGAAGACGTGTGCACATGTGATGGTGAGTGAAGTGTCAATGCGACAATGCATGTGACTTGTCTTAACTACCTCTCCAACTCACTAATTATTTGAAAATGCACACCGTGATACCTGTTAGAGTAGTAAGAACAAATTCTAACTTTTGATACCTATTAGAGTAGTAAGAACAAATTCTAACTTTTCTCTAAGATCTGAATGCCAAATATGATCAATTCCAGGTTCATTTCAAACCTCTCAATGAGACGCATCTAATGGAGGTATTTTTACTCGAATCTAACAAACATACTTCAAGTTATGAGCAAAATAGTGAATGGTGGGAAACACCAACACCTGCTCAACAACTCCTCAAGTCTCACACATGCACTACAACATCTTAAACATGAAAGGGAGTGGTAGACAACGGTCCTACATAGATTTCAAGCATGAATCACACACATAAGCACTTGGAGAAGAAGATAATTAGCAGGAAATAGGCAAATTTGAAAAATCAACTTCAGTTCTCACAATGGCAAAAAGTTCTTTACAAGAGTCTTTCTATTCTCCTTTTATGTTCAACAATTTCCCCCTCTTTGTCTCTGACGTCCCTTGATAGGCTTTGCTTCTTGTTCGAGGCTTGTTTATTTTTTTTTCAATACATGCACCTAGTGGTCGAGGAAGCAACTAGGACCTTTTGACAATTTGTTATCTTATCCGATCCTAAGTCCAATGCTTCCATTGTCCCCTTGGTATTCCTTACATTCATATCTAAGGGTGGCTCTGTTATCGTTGATGCATGTTAAGCTCTTTTCCAATGCACGCACCTAGTGGCTAAGAATGTGACTATCTTAGTCACTCTTTTTTGCTTTTCAGCCTCTACCTCTTTCTAACTTTTGGCATTTTGATAAATCTTTGTTCTCACACATCTAGCCCTGTTGTATTGCTTAAACCTATTTCCTTCTATTCATCACATGCACCATTTGGTAAGCACTGCATCTGTTTTTGTCTTTTGGTTGATGCTTCAAAGGTCCTATGTTTAATCTTTGTTCACACACTTTGGGACCTCCTTCTTTTACGTTGTAGCCTGATGTGTGCCCTTGCGGGGCTTTGGGCAGAGGATGAATTATCTTTATTGAACAATTTTTCTTTTTGATTTTCTTCTTCTTTGTCTTTTGCTTGATTCTCCCTCCACATGTCCCTCCTCTTGAACTCTGTCCTCCCTGATAGGCTTTGGCTAGCGATGTATGTCTGAATGGCTATTTGCTCTCTTTGATTCAATAGATTGGCTTCACATATCATTAGTTCTTTCCATTGTGCTGATTTTACTCCATCATTTGGTGACTGTCGATGATCTGCAAAGAAGCTTAATTCATAGGCCACCAATTGAGCATTTAAATTGGAAGTCATCTTGACAAAAAATTTCAAGTCCATTTCAAAAAATCTTGTGAAAAATGCTTCTTCAAATGTTTGCATATAGGGACTCGGTAGAAACATCAATCATGAATATATGGCCCTGATTGTGACTCGGCTAGGTGTTATAGAAAGATAAAAAACTAAGGCATCTGTGCCTTGATTAATGCCGATGAAATTCAAAAATGTGTATTGAGCCTGTTTGTAGACCTTTAAAACTACCAGTAGCATGCTCAACACTTTATTCATCATCTTGATTGCTAGATCCGGAACTGTAGCATATCCTGATAGCCAAAATTCTATAGTGCATACCATATATTCTTCAGTAGGTAAACAATTATGTGATGGGCTTGCTAGTAGCAGATAGTTTAGCCACTGGTTATTGAGTGTGCCTTGGCGTTGTTCTTCCCAAAATTGTGTCCAGGATCTTCGTCTGGGTATCGAGAAAAAGGATGGATTTACTTATAATAAATATAGTGCAGATTCCCAATGCACCCATAGAGTTGGATTCTTTTCCAAAAATTTTCATCTCCAAATTGGATTTGCTTTGTCAAATTCTTCCTATGTATAAGAGAATGTATCTATTTTGAACTGTAAGTCTTGATCTGGTTCCTTTTGTGTAGTCCTCTTGATGTATTCCTAGTTTCTTCTTTTAATAGGCCATATGGTACACTAAAAGGCTTAAAAATTTGCTCTAAATTTTTTCTTTTGATTTTGGCTTCTTTCATAACTTTCACTACTCGATCTTCAAATTGTCTTGTGAGTTGGGACATCAGTAGTGTCCACTCACTTTGGCTTAGTTTTGCAATAGGCCGTGTATTTCTATCAGAGCCCGCAGGCTTTCAGTGATTGCATCTTTCTTAATTATTTCATTATTTACTGTTGTGAGGGCTTCATTAGTCGTTCACCAAGTAAAGCTACTTGATCTGCATCTTCTTTACATTGCTCTACGATTTTGACTTCTGCAACCTTCCACCTTTTACTGAGCTCATTTGTATCATACATATACTTTCTTTCCCATTCTTCTATTAACTCTTGCTCTTGTTTTAGATGATCCTCATACTTGGCTATCTGAGCTTCTAATTCTTGTCTATTGTTTTGGTTACCTTTTGGCACTTCATGGTTGGTTGAACAAGATTGCATTCATTAATTCTTTATTCCTATTTCTCAGGTTGTCTGCCTCGTCCATGTACACCTTGATTTGGCCTTCTAAAAGTTTGCTTCTATTTGACAAATGTACCTTTTCAGCTTCACTGATTGCATATTTGTCTTGAAGTTCCTTAAGTTGATATTGCATCTTCTTATTTTCTTCAGTTAGTAGGTTACCTTTTTCCATTGCTTCTTTCATTTCCTTTTCCTTGTTGGTAAGTCTTCCTTTTGAGCATGTAATACTCTTGTGGATAGCTCCTCACTGAGCATCTTGAATTGAGTTCTTTCCACTAATGCTTTGTCATAATTGCTATCTTCTTCCATGATCTGTTGTTGGGTATCCATGGATATCTGAATCATCTATTTTACTACTGGCTTTAATTGCACCACATCCAAATTAAGCCATGTTTTGGGTATGTTCGGCTCTTCACCTATTTGTACATCCTTTCGCTTGTCAACATGTATAGTCTCATTGTGCCGTTGTTGAATTCATAAGTGAATTTGTGGCTCTTCCTCTTTATATGTACATCCAACGGTGAAGGTTCTGCTACTATTTTTATAGGTGTAAACAGTTCTCATTCTCTGATTTCTTCATGTGATGGTTCTTCCTTCAGATTCTTCATGGTAGATTGACTTGCAAGGTGGGTTTCTATGACTTGAAGCTTTGTTATGTCATTCATTTTCAAAGTATGTACCTCCTTTTCTGTTGGTTTTTCTTTTTGTTCATCTTTGACTATATCATATCGTGCTTGATCCAATTGTTTGCTGTCTACTTCAAGTGAATCCTTGACTTGATTTATTTCATCCCAATTACCATGATCATTTGATTCACTCCGGATATTGATGTTCATAGTTGATGGTTCATGCATTTCTTGGATCTCTGATGAAGAGCTGGAATTGACTAACCCTAATTCTCTATATTGGTGGAACTTGGTTAGTCACTTGCCAGACATAGATGTGGTATGAGCTTGATGGTAATGATGCCCTTGAACTAGCAGATTGATATTTCCTTCCAAAAACTTGTGAGTTTCCTCCATGGCATCTTGCAATTTCGCTTCAGTAATAGGAGTGGCCTATTCTATTTTGGTGCTAGGGAGTACATGTGTCCTCTTTGATGGTGGAGTTACATCTTCTGTCTTTAGTACTTCCTTTAGTCGTTTTGCTCCTCCCATCACCGTTTGCGATCTTGTTCTTGCTTCTTCGATTATCTTCACTCCTTTCTTCTTTTTCAGTACCATTCCTGGCTTCACCTACTTAATCATTTCAACAGATGATGACATTTCCATGAGGTATTCTTGAATGCCTAATGCATGGTATATCAATATTGTCAGAGCCACACTTCCACTATTATCTTCTTTGGTGCCATATATTTGTGCATATTAGGAAAGCAAAAATGTTGATGCACCAATCTAACTTCCTCCCCAATATCAATACATTTAATATCCATCAATGTTCTAGTTTTTGCGCCATGACTTTCTTCCTTGAGATCCATCCAAATGCTTGTTTAATGAGCTTGTGCATGAATTGTATTGTCTCATCCTTGATCCATCAAAATGCTTCTTTAATGAGCTCATGTGTGAATTGTATTGTTACCCATTCACCTTCTGCATCAAGAAATTTGTCTTCTTGCATTGATGGTTTGTCGAAGGTTGGATGAAGGGTGTCCATTATTTGAGTGCATCTTTGGAAATCTGTCTTGTAGATTGGCAACTCAAAATACTTATGGATTCTAGCTTTTTTCATCACCTCCATCATTGATGGAAGCTCATGTAAGACCTTGAGGTCTTGGGACATCACTGAAAATGGATGGTCCATATCCATGATCTTAATAATCACCAAGAACAAATGGTCACCTGCTGGTTGGTCTTCTTGAAACCAATGACCGTTGGCCTTTGTCACACTCTTCATTGGAAATTCAGGCACTTCCTCTTGAATAGTCGCTTTAGAGTCTTTGAAAGCCATCTGCACTTGTAATGTAGTGGAGAATCAATTTAGGAGAGAAATCAATTCCATATGTTTATGTGTAGTTCATTAATATGTTGTTCTCCACCACTCCATACCCCTTCGCGTAAGTAGAGACAAGTAAGGTACCTTACCATACTTTTTCTTAATTTTCAATCCTGAAAGAAAACAAGCGATTAGTTGATAGTCGAATTCATTCCTATGACAGCAGAAGCTAAGTCCTATTCGGGTTATGGAAATGTGCACCACTACTTTTATTGAAGAAGCTATGTGCCAAATGTGTGGCCTTGTAATGTGGCCCTATCATGCATACTTTGGATGCAATTGATTCTTTATGAGTGCAAGCAGAGTCTATTTGATCCTCTTGGTCGATCCCTTGTCGCTTCTTGGGTCTCCACATTAAACTTGTATTCTGTGATGGTGGCATTTGCTTCTATCACGTTCCCCTTCCTTTACTCTTGAATGTAGTCTTTGACTTATTCCTGTTCTTGGATTGGGTTTTTTGTGTTGTGGTCTTTGTGGTCTTTTGGGGTTTTCTTCGATCCTTGATAGTTTCCTTTGCTTTATTCTATTGGCATGATACTTCCTTGAGTTTTCTATCTCTCGAGTCATTGCGCTTTGGACTTCTTTCATAATCCATATGCATTGCTGTGATTTCTGAGCCTCCACCAATGATTTTGGAAGCCATACATGAAGAAGTATTGGTTTATCCCCTTGAGATTTTGGATAGTGGTTATTTTGCTGTGTTTCTACTAGAGGGTTGGTCTGTTCCTTTGTCGTTCTTGTATGCTTGGCAGTTGATCCTTGTGTATCCATCGTACTCGCTGTTGGGAAAGATGGATGGACATCTCAAGAAATGAGTTGGTACTGCTAATCCCTGCTTTGTACCAGCCCTATTTTACTGCAGAGTTGAGTTGTAGGCCCTTTTAACTTTCCAATGACACTAAATAAGTGCCTATGTACTTTGATGATGATGCTTTAAACACTTTGATCAAAACAGATAAGTTTGTAACTAGCTTTTGACCAAAAAGTTGCTATTTTGGTCTTGATATTTGCTCGAAGTTTTTCTGAGTACTCATAGTACAATAGAAATTAGAAAAATTTCTTCTGAGGGTATCTAGTTAGCTTAGAGAGCTAATGATTCCAAGTGGAATCACTTAAAATGATAGACTATACTCTGAGCAATCACTTTAACAAGTAGAATCTTACCCCCGACTTTTTAGGAACTCTGCAGAGAATGACCAGTGACCACTTCGAGATGATTTTCTCCCAATTGGCTGAATGAAACTTCTTCAAAACTTTGACAGCTTATAATAGACTTTGAGCTTGTTCCAATGAGCTATAGAACATTGAAATGGTGGCAAGATCACTAAGATATGAGCAAGACAGGTTCCTTGTTTTGACTGACAATGACAAAGATGAATGTAGATGTAATCATCAATGTAATGTATTATGAAACAATGTTGTACATGATAATTGGTATGAATATGATGCCCAATGATGGTGATAGGAGTAGGCTATAGTGTGAGCCTCTCAATTACATCAAATGATCAACACTAAGCTCAGTAATGGGGCACATAAGGCCGCAAGATTTCAAGCTACTTTTATAATGACTCTCTTCAAATTTGAATTTTGAAATTCAAATGAACTTCCACCTAAATGTTCTTCCTCTAAACAAGGAGATATTCCCTCAAGGAAAATCGTACCATAAATTTCTCCTAACTCCACGAGTTTAATGGCATTTACAAGATTCTTCTAAGTCAAATGACTTTTACAAAAGTTAATGGTGAAAATCATAAGCAATGGTTCATGGGGTTTTTGAATCAATTGCACATAACTTCTTCCAATGCCTAGCCAAGTGTGAAGGCTCGGCATTTGTAGCAACAACTCCCCCTGAAGCCAAACATCTTGGCTTGGTCTTCTTCATCAATCCTCTTGAATGTCCTGCAATGCAATCATAGCTTTCAACCTGCAAAGTTTAGTACCATCAAGTGCTTTGGTTAATAAGTCTGCACATTGCATATTGGTTGATACATATGCAAGTTGAATCTCCTTGCTCAATAGCTTCTCTCTCACATAATGATAGTGAACCTCTATATGCTTGGTTCTTGCATGATAGATAGGATTTGCTGCAAGATGTAAAGAACTAGTATTGTCACCAATAATCATTGGTGAGTTAGAATGTAATCCCAAATCTGCATATAGCAATTTGATCCATATGGCTTCTTGAGTAGCATTGGCTAATCCTCTGTATTCAACCTCTGTTGAAGTTAAAGCAATAGTAGGTTGCTTCTTGGAAGACCATGAAATGGGCTTATCACCTGCAAATGAAAGATAGCTTGAGGTACTCCTCATGTCATCCTTACAACCTGCCCAATCTGCATCTGAGTATATCTTGATGTCCAAATCTGAAGTATATGGAAAGTATAAACCTTGATTTTGAGTACCCTTAAGATACTTCAAAATTCTCTTGGTAGCTTCCAAGTGAGGTGCTCTAGGTTTTTGCATAAATTGACTTAAGACACTTACTCCGTAAGCAATATAAATCCTTGTTAATGTAGCATAGTTTAGGCTTCCAACTATGCTTTGGTATCCTGCAATGTTTTCAAGCACATCACCTTCATGAGCACTTAACTTTTGGTTTACCTTCATAGTGCTGGTTATCTTCGCATCCTCCAAGTGAAACTTCTTCAACATATCTAGCACATACTTTCTTTGAGTAATATAAATTCGAGAATGGTTATAGACTAACTCAAGTCCAAGAAAATACTTTAGTGACCCTAGATCACTGATTTTGAACTCCTGCATCATTTGATTCTTGATCTGCTTGATGCCATTGGCATTACTACCTGTAAATATGATATCATCAACATACACACATAGGTATATCACCTCTGAATTACTTCTCTTGACAAACACAGAAGTATCTGCTTTTCTCATGATGAATCCTTGATCTTGGAGATAGGCAGTTAACCTATGATTCCATGCCCTAGGTGCCTGCTTCAATCCATAAAGAGCTTTGTTTAGTTTGCACACATATCTTACCTTGCTTGAGTCTTCATAACCAAGAGGTTGAGCCATGTAGACCTCCTCTGAAATCCAACCATTAAGAAAAGCATTTTTTTACATCCAATTGGTACATATTCCAATTCCTTGATGCAACCACACTTACCAATACCCTGATGGTTGGCATTTTGGCCACATGTGAGACGGTCTCTTCATAATCAAATCCTTGCGTTTGTGCAAAATACTTAGCCACAAGTCTAGCTTTATACCTGTTTATTGATCCATCTAAATTTCTCTTGATTTTGTATATCCATCTAGAACCAATTACCTTCATAGACTTCTTCTTTGGCACTAGCTCCCAAGTATCATTCTCCTTGAGTGCTTATATTTCTTCATCCATAGCTTCCTTCCATTCTGCCTTGGCCTTTGCCTCTTCATATGATGAAGGCTCTTCAAGTGGTAAATCTTTAGCAAGATAAATGGAATGCTTGGTAACTAAAGAAGTTTCATACCCATATCTGATTGGCTTCTTGCTCTTCCTTTGTGATCTTCTAATGGCTTGGTTGGATGATTCAGATATGTGCTCCAACTTCTTCATCTTGACCTTGCCCTTTGATTTCCATGCTTTGAATTCTTCTAGGTTGATGATGTCCTCATCATCTGATTTGATGTCTTCAATCTGGTTTTGCTCTTCCTTGGTGAGGCTTGGAAACTCCTCTTCCAAGTCATAAGGCAACGTTACTTTCCTGCATTCACTTTCAAACCAAGCATCATTCTCATCCAACACAACATCTCTACTGACCATAAATCCTTTGTTGGATGGATAATAGAACCTGTATCCTTTCTGATTTAAATCATACCCTATGAAGATGCACTTCTCTATGTTAGGGTCTAGCTTACCTCTGATTTGAGATGGGATATGCACATATGCAACACATCCAAAAATCTTGCAATGATCAAGTGATGGCCTTCTACCATGCCATGCTTCATATGGGGTCATCCCATCAAGTGACTTGGATGGCAACCTATTGACAAGATAAGTGGCAGTAGAGACACTCTCTGCCCACAAATAATAAAGTAATTTTTTCTCATTTAGCATTGACCTAGCTATTTCAACAATCAACCTATTTCTCCTCTCTGCCACCCCATTTTGCTAAGGGGTATACCTTGTAATTTCCCTTTTGATTCCTCTTTAGGCTTCTTCCTGTTTGGTTTTCCACAAGTGCAATATACTTCTTAAAGTAATTGAACACTTCATCCTTGTGCTTCATAAAATATAAGATAGTCCACCTACTAAAATCATCAATGAAAGATACATAATACCTTGATACAGAAATTGAAGGGTCCTTACTTGGTCCCCACACATCTGTGTGAACATGCTCCAAGTAATCTTCATGCATGTGACCTTTTTTTGAGAAGGGTAACCCTGTGAGATTTTCCAAACTGACATGCACCACATTTATAAATCATGTGTTGCTTGGATACATTAGGTATCCCAATCACACATTGATCTCTACATATTTGCTTTAAGGTTCTCTCACCAATATGCACTAATCTTTTATGCCAAATCCCAAGCTCTGACAATGTTTGATCTTTGTAATTATAAAGTGCAATATTCCTTGTATCTTCAAGTTCAAATGTAAATAACCTACCTGTCTTTTCTCCCTTGGAAATTCTCTTGAATCCATGTTGGGGATCCTCCAAAATGCTCCATATTTGTTGAACCTAACTTGCAAACCCTTTTCCACAATCTGTCCAACAGTCATCAAATTCTTGGTGATTGTAGGTACATATAGAACCCTGCTCAACAGATTTCTATTCCCATCAGAGGTTTTAACATTTCCAACCTTGACCAGTGAATGCTCGGTTTCATCACCTATTTGCACTTGGTGCTTTCCCTTGGGTTTCTCAAGGTCAGAGGGAAGAGCTACATTGCCTGCCACATGGTTTGAACATCCTGAGTCAATGTAGAATAGATGGTCATCATTCATACCTTGCTTTGAAGTCATGTTCATAATCAGAAGTGAATCCTCTTGATCCTCTATGTAATTGTTGTAGTCTTTCCTTGATTTGTAGACTCCTTGGTAGTTGTTATTGTAATTGTTGTTGTAGTTGTATTGTAACCTTGATGATGGTTGAACCTTCCTCTTGATTGTGTGTAGGCATCTCCATTTTTGTTGAGCTTGGCTTCATGGGTAAAGAGTTCCCCCATGAGTGTGGTAAGGACAAGCAAGTATCTAAGACGACTTGGTAAGCTTTAGGGGTGTTTTTCAATTGATGTAATTCTTGCCATTTTTCCAAAAAGGTCAAGACTACATCTTTGTTTCAGTCTTTGTCTTCCCCTAAAAAGTTAGGTGGTTTTAAATCTTTCGCAAACAAAAGACTTCTAGACCTAAGGGAAGTAGGTTGGGGATTTGTAATTAATTCATGGATTCTATTCTTACTCTATGTAGACGACCTTGTAATTACCAAAAATAATGATGCACTTCTCAAACAAACGAAAGATGCCTTGAGTTTAGAAATTGAAATGACAGATTTGGGATTAATGCATTATTGCTTAGGTCTTGAAGTCTGATAGGAACCATGAAAGATCTTTATCTCACAACAAAAGTATGCGAGACAGGTGTTGAAGGCATTTGGCATGGAGGATTGCAAAGAAATCTCTACACCGATGGAAGTCAACACAAAATTATTTATTGGAGATACTTCACCTCCGGTGGATATTAGAAGATATAAGAGATTGGTTGGAAGTCTTGTTTACTTGTGTAATAGCAGATCGGATATCTCTTATGATGTTGGTGTAGTAAGCAGGTTCTCTAATAAGACATGTCTAACTCATTGGAAGGCATGCACGCAGATACTCAAGTACATCAAGGAACCATCGAGTATGGTATTCTTTACAGTGAAGGATCAGCTCTGAGTGGATACTGTGACTCAGATTGGGCAGGGGATATTGATTCCAAAAAATCATTTCCAGTTATTGCTTCTCTTTAGGTTCAAGGATCGTTTCTTGGATCAGTAAGAAGTAACCATCTGTAGCACTATTTTCTATCCAAGATGAGTATAAAGCGGAATTTTTTGCTACATGTGAAGCAGTATGGTTGAGAAGGGTCCTTTGGCATATAGGAATTCAAGGATAGGAGTCTACAAGGTTGAGATGCAACAACTAGACTTGCATAGCCATTGATAAGAATCCTATTTTCATGCACATACTAAGCAAATAGAAATTCAGTATCACTATGTGCAAGAGTTGATTGAGGATGGAATTGTGGAGCTAAGCTATTGTCGAATAGATGAAAATGGAGCAGACATTTTCACTAAGGTTCTAGGAAGAGAGAACTACATCAACATCTTCCAAAGATTGGCATTGAACCAAGAAGGTAGTTCACCACATGTGGACATTGAGGGGGGGTGTTAGACATACTCAATACTCCACCCTCATGTGATCGCAAATGATCCATGGTACTCTAAGTTGTACGTCCCTCATTATGAGGTGAAGCCATTATGAGAGTTTGGACATTTGTGATGATTTCTACATGAGACCACCAAAAGTTGTAGATGATCTATGTGAGTCTAATGAGAAGGCTAGCCAAGCCGAATACTTTAGTCACACCGAAATTTTGGAGGTATGATAGTTTGGTAGTCAACCAATCCAAAATTACGGTGATGTGTTTGGAGTTCGGAGGTATGACCACTTGATAGTCGATCTATCCAGAATTGTGGTGACCAATTCAATAGTCAACTTGTAAGAATTACAGTGACCAATTCGATAGTCAACCTGTCTGGAAGTTCAGTGATCAGTTCGGTAGTCCGGATTTGTTCGGTGGTCTAAGTTATGTCCGAAGATTAACTCAATCTGATAATTACATAATTTGGGATGTTCCAAAATTATAGATGATCCCGACGATTATGCCTAAATCATAGCATCAGATGGTCCTAGAGATCTTGCCAAAATCAGAGGATTAGGCAGGCTCAATTACTGAGGTAAAATCATAGTTATGCACACTATAAAGCCCTTCATCTAGAGTTTGTCTAAAGAGCTATTGAACCTCCACAATGGGAGCACACAGGTGGATAGTATTAGCATTGTATATACATTACTGCTAGTAATTAAAGAATTTGAAAGAGAAGATGGAACATATCTTGAATACACTTTGCCCAACTTTACCCCTACCTGCCCAAATGGGTTCCTTCTCAATTCGACCAAGGAACCCAACGATGATTAAAGGACGATATGTTTTCTTACCCATCCAAAGTAGCTTATCTCTACAAGCACAATTATCTTCCTCTTGTCTTTAGAACATACAAATGATCTTCAAAAGCACATCTTTTGAATCCTATATCCAAAAGATACCTATCTATCTGTTGGTAACAAGCTCTCAAGGCTTCTTTTAGCTCATAAAATTCCTTTTTTAGCTTACATACTTTGTTCTCTGAATGGGAAGCCTCAAACCCTGGTGGCTATCTCCTCCTTGAGGTCTCCACTCAGGAATGCTAATTAATTGACATCCATTTGGTATACTACCCATTGTTTATGTGCAGCCATAGCTAGTACTAGCTGAATAGTAGTCATCCTTGCTGTCGAGGCAAATCAAATTTATTGAAATCAATGCCTTCGACTTGGGAATATCCCTGTGCAACAAGTCTAGCTTTGTACTTTTCCAAAGTACCATCAGCGTTGTATTTTAGCTTCCAAATCCACTTGGCACCAATGACCTTCCGCTTTGGAGGTTGCTCCATGAGCTCCCAACTTCCATTTTTCATGATATTGTTGTATTCTATTTGCATAGAAGTTCTCCAGTCCAGATTTTGGAGTGCTTTTTCCACACTTGTTGGCTCCTCGCTTGTTTGCCGATAATCTCAATCATCAATGCTGAGTTTATAATATGGGCCTCTACCCATCTTTGTTCCTCTATTCTCTGTGACCACCTTGGACCATCCATAATCTATTCAATTGACTATGGGATGGGATTTGCGGAATCATAGAGTTGCCTCACCCACCATGGTAATGGCTTTTCCACTTGAGTGACAACAGGTTGGTGACTTTCAGTCTCATCATCTGAGGATGATGCTTCCTTCTCTTTCGTAGAAGTGCTAGTTCGTGGGTCAGGTTCATAGTGGATTACTTCTTCATTTGTTGATAAAGTGGAAGCTTTCTTTTCTTCTTCCACTACATGTGGCTGCTCCTCCTTGAACACCACATCGTGGAACACCATGATCTTCTTTGCCTCTAGGTCATAAAGCTTGTAAGCTTTCCTTTCTTCACTGTACCCTAAGAAGATACATTGGTGCTTTTTGGTTGAAGCTTGTTTCTCTCTTTGTTTGGAATGTGTACATAACAATCACTTCCAAACACTGTGAAATGGGAAACTGAAGGCTTTCTACTAGTGTAGGCTTCTTGTGGAGTCTTTCTATCAAGTCCCTTAGTTTATCTATGATTCAGGATGTAAACAGTCGTGTTTATGGCCTCTGTCAAAAAATGATTAGGAAGGCCTTTCCCTTCAACATGCACCTTGCCATTTCCATGATGGTTGGATTCCAGTGTTCAACAACACCATTTTATTGCGGGCTATGTGCCATTGTGAGTCCATGCTTGATTCCTTTGCCCTTATAGAATTCATCAAATTCTATTGACATGAACTCACCGCCACCATCTGTCTTGAACTTCTTCATCTTTTTACCTATTTTAGTTTCAACAAGCTAAATACATTCTTTAAACTTACCAAAAGCTTGAGCCTTATCACAAAGAAAGTACACCCACATATTCCTGTTGTAGTAATCAATGAGTAACATGAAGTAGGAAGATCCTCCCAAGGCTTGTGTAGGCATTTTTCCACACAAGTCAGCATGCACCAACTCAAGAGGACCGCTTGCTCTATTCTTGCTTACTTGTGGAAATGCTTCCCTTTGTTGCTTGCCCATCATGCAAGCTTCATACGGTTCTTTCATCTCTACAACAAGAGGGAGGTGAGCAATCATACCTTTTCGGTGCATCTCTTTCAATACTGGGTACCCCTCTCATGCCAAAGCTTACTTGTGCCCATTGTTATCATGGCTGTAAGAGCAGACAACTTGTACAGGTTGTTCCTCCTTATTCTGGTCCTGAAAACATTGTTGTTTCAATCTAGAATCTCAGCTCCTATCTTGTTGAAAGACACATGGTGAACTTGATCAGTTTAGAAGCTATCAAAATTAGATTTTGCTTGATTTATGGAACATACAACACATCCAAAAGCTTTCTAATGTCCGCGTTGCGTTTAATGAAAGACACTATAACTTTGCCCTTAGCAGGACATCTTGCATTGTTACCTACCTTTACCATGATGGGTTCCTCTAGAGGCTGTAGGGAACTGTAAAGGTCTTTTTTGATTTATCATGTGACAAGAGGCACCATTTTCCAATACCCATGAGTCATCTATAGCTGAATCTTTAGTTGAGGAACATATTTCCTCTACTATAACAAACAACTCAAGCTCAATTTTGGCAGTGTTAGCAACCCCCTTAGCCTTCCCACTTTTCAAAGAGCCACTCTTCTCCTCTACCTTCTTTATGCGACAATCTGGGATTCTATGGCCTTTCTTCTTGTAGTGGAAATATGCTCCCTTGAACTTCTTCTTGTCCTTCTTCTTTTTGTTCGCATCCTTCGAAGAATCGATTTCAGTACCTTTGGCATTTACCATGAATGAAACTTCTCCTTTACCATTGTCATTGCTTGCCTTGAGCCGCAGCTTGTCCTCCATGAGTAAGGCACTAAATTCTTCAAAGGTTAGTGGTTGCGGTTTGATCTAGGTATTAAGGGCAATTACCAGATCGTCAAACTTCGGTGGAAAAATTCAAAGATAATGTTGAGCTAGCTCCTCACTTGACTTTGGTACACCTGCTCCTGCCATTTGATCCCATAGATTCTTTATGCGAGTGATACCACTTCAATAGTCTCTCCATCAACAAATCTCTCTGATGCTAGTTGATTCTCCAAGTTCTAAATCCATGTTTGGTTTTGAGTTTCATATTGATTTCTCAATATGTTCCAAGCCCCACATGCCTTTGTGGTGTGCTGAATAAGAGTCAGAACATTGTTAGAAGTACTTGTAACTAGAGTACAGAGTGCATCTGCATTCCTATGCTTCTAAGCCTGTAAAAGATTAGCATCAAGAGGAATCATCCGACCAAGATTATTTGAATCATGTGTTTCTTGGGGATCACAATCAGCCACAAGTACATTCTCGAGCAGCTCATAAGAGTCAAGGATAGAAGTGACCTTAAATTTCCACAAGGTGTAATCGAGTTTACCTTCTGTGAAGGTTGGTGGTTGAATCCACAATGTTTGCATGACCGACATCATTATTGCTCCGGTTTGTGTTTTGCATGCTCCTACTGATGAACCATCTAGATTCCCAACAGTAGATGATGACACACTGCTTGACATCTTCTCTCTTTAAGTCACTCAAAGATTTTAACGACTTTTGTGTTTTTGCTTCTGTGATACTCAAAACCTTATAAGCTTTGATACCATGTTAGAACATAATGATCAAGACTAATAATACAATGGAATTGGATCCTCAGGTAGAGTAGTGAGAGGCAAAACACACTAACAAAAATGTACACAAATAAAGAGACAGAGCAATCAAATTCTCTAACTACTAGCCGTAATCTATATACAACGATGATACTGTCCAGCCATGCGCTTCCACTTTGCAGCTTCAATAGCTGTATAGAAAGACTCTAGATGAAGGGATTTATAGTGTGCATAACTGTGATTTTACCTTAGTAAGTGGGCCTGCCTCAAGTGATCAGCATAGAAAATTGAAAAATCTCCATGAGGCTTCTACATAGACCTCAACTCTCCCAAGATTTGTCCTTCATGGAATTCACGAAGGACAAGAACTTGGAATTGAATAAATACCAAGGCACTGATTACCACTATTGTAAAATCTTCCAAGCTAGAACACCATAACCACCAAGAGAGTGAGTGCACCCATATATATACAAAAGGTCTAAGGGGTGCATGTCATATGACTCTTCCATGTGTCCTTCCAAGTGTACTCCTTCATGAGGACACTTTACCAAGGCTAGTCAGATGACTTTTTTTTTTTCCCTTGAAGCCTTTCCTTCACATACGAGTCAAGGTGGTGGCACTTGGGAGAAGCTTCTCCCAAGTGTAAGGCTTCGATACCTTAGAATCATTATTCCTAAGGGTAAGAACAATTCAATTGAGGCTCCAATTAAATAAACAAACAATGGTTGTTTCAAGGGTTAAAACCAAGAAATTACTTCAATGATCTAATAACCATTTAAATTAAACCAAGGGTTTCTAGGGATAAAAGCCATTACCCAAGGGTCTAACCCAAGGTCTATAAAACAAAGAATATCCAAAGAGCCAAGAAAATATGGTTCAGAGGCTTTGACAAGTGGAAAAATTTTTGGATCCAAGATAGACATGATTGAATTAGGTTTGAGGACATTGACGCTCACTACAAGCTAGAGCATGAAGAGTGGTGTCTTATCAGGAATAGGATCGGTGCTTGGAACACTTGGAGGATCCTCTCTTGACTGATCGAGGCCTCTCATCTGAAAAAATTAAAGTGTAGAAATGCTAACAAAATAGAAGATATAAGAATCAAGAAAAACTTGGAAATTCATCATATCCTCCATTAAAAAAAAAAAATGGTGCATAGATTGGTCTTGGTGAAGACGGGACTTGAAGTTGTAAGAGTTTTGGCACTTCCTTGCAGAAATTAAGAAGGCAGTCCTTGTATTGAAGATTCTCCATCGTGGAATGTGGACCAATGCTACATCTAACAAAATTCATGATGCCTCTCCATGGTGTAGAAAGTGTCATAGTGGGAGAGAAAAGGAACCGGTGTAATTTATCCGCGACATCAGTATTGCAGTCGGTATACGCATCGGAAACATAACTCCCGTATATTCCTTGGTATAAGCATCGGTATACTCGTCGGTATAGGCGTCGGTATAAGCATCGATATTTTCGATGCTTGTACCGATGCCCATACCGATGGCTGCTGGAAGTACTGATGCTGATACCGATGACCATATCTGCAAAATTTTTTTGGGCAGAGTGTGTTGTCTTTTGCTACAACAACGTTATCATGATATTGTTTAGCAAAAGACAATACACTCTGCCTAACCCTAAACCAAGTACATGTGATATGTACTCTAATGGCAACCAAAACATGATTTTATATGAGCAAAAATGAACCATGAATCATGTACAAAAAGTTGTATATTCCATAAATGAAGGATGTACAAGAGTGTGGAAAAGCACTTCCATATAGGAACTGAATACAAAATGTGACAAAGCACTTCCATATAGGAACTGACATAGGAGTGTAATACAAAATTGTGGCAAAGCACTACCATACATATGTGCAAGGAGATCAAAACATTTACACCTACAATCCTTCAACAAAGCATATGCGTAAAATGAGACAAATTGACATGACATTTATAAATAACAACTAAAAATACGAAACCAAGCTATAAGTTTACCTAATCGTAGATTCTCCCATGAAATGATTGCACCGTGTCCCTCTAAGTCCTGCAATAGTGCAGCCAATCCATGACGATATCCATAAGCTTCTTCGGTTCGCATCAGACGATGACCCATTGCCAACTGCTATAATAAATATGTAAAATGTTAGATGAACATACATGATGTGCTTAACACAAACAAATTCAAGATTTAAAATGATACTTACAAATTGCTAGCGCATACTGTCGTATCCGCCGCTACCTAAATGCGATATTCTAACCGTATCTAAACGTGTGGCCGTCGCATCTCGCCAGTGATGATATCGATCAGGAGTATGTTGCTGCTCATCCTGAATCGATTCACACTCTTCAACATTTAACCATACAGGCTTTGATAAGCCTGCTCTGAAAGCATCGCGAGCCTCCAACCGCCGATGAGACATCACCTCGCGTGCCGTATGCTGAATCCATTCTGAATTCACAATAGGATGCCTAGGTGCTCGCCGGTACTCTTCATATATCGATTTTGTGATATGATTTTTGGAATCCTTATCCTGTTTGCTCCATTTCAATATGATAGAATGTCCAAACTCTATGGAGCAAAGCTGTCGAATTCACTGACGCATGGACTTTTTGGCTGCATCCATGACTGAAGCTCCATCACGTATGTGATATATCTTGGAGTCGTCATGGTCATGTGCTCCCCAAGGTGTACGTGGAGATCCCATTTGATCCAATGTGGATATATATATATATATATATATATATATATATATATATATATATATATATATATATATATATATATATATATATATATATATATATATATATATATATATATATATATATATATATATATATATAGGATGTATGTATATGCATGTGTGTATGCATGTGTGTATGCATATTCATGTGTATGCATATGCATATGTGTATGCATATGCATTTGTGTATCCATGTATGTATATGTATATGCATATGCATTTGTGTATGTATGCATATGCATGTGTGTATGCATATGCATTTGTGTATGCATATGTATTTGTATATGTATATGCATGTGTATGTGTGTATGTATATGTATTTGTATGCATATGCATATACATATGCATTTGTATGCATATGCATATGCATTTGTGTATGTATATGCATTTGTGTATGCATATGCATGTGTGTATGCATATGCATGTGTGTATGCATATGCATTTGTGTATGCATATGCATATGCATTTGTGTATGCATATATGCATGTGTGTATGCATATGCATGTGTGTATGCATATGCATTTGTATGCATATGCATGTGTGTATGCATATGCATTTGTATATGTATATGCATGTGCATGTGTGTATGCATATGCATGTGTGTATGCATATGCATGTGTGTATTTGTGTATGCATGTGTGCATTTGTGTATGCATGTGTATTTGTGTATGCATATGCATGTGTGTATTTGTGTATGCATGTGTGCATTTGTGTATGCATGTGTATTTGTGTATGCATGTATGTATATGCATATGCATGTGTGTATGCATGTATGTATGCATATGCATTTATACGCATATGCATTTGTGTATGTGTTGTATATGCATGTGCATGTGTGTATACATATGCATGTGTGTATGCATATGCATGTGTGTATTTGTGTATGCATATGCATGTATGTATTTGTGTATGCATGTGTGTATTTGTGTATGCATATGCATGTGTGTATGCATGTGCATATGCATGTGTATATGCATGTGCATGTGTGTATGCATATGCATGTGTGTATGCATATGCATGTGTGTGTATGCATATGCATTTGTGTATGCATATGCATTTATGTATGCATATGCATTTGTGTATGCATGTATGTATATACATAATCATGTGTGTATGCATATGCGTAAAATGAGACAAATTGACATGACATTTATAAATAACAACTAAAAATACGAAACCAAGCTATAAGTTTACCTAATCATAGATTCTCCCATGAAATGATTGCACCGTGTCCCTCTAAGTCCTGGAATAGTGTAGCCAATCCATGACGATATCCATAAGCTTCTTCGGTTCGCATCAGAGGATGACCCATTGCCTACTGCTATAATAAATATGTAAAATGTTAGATGAACATACATGATGTGCTTAACACAAACAAATTCAAGATTTAAAATGATACTTACAAATTGCTAGCGCATACTGTCGTATCCGCCGCTACCTAAATGCGATATTCTAACCGTATCTAAACGTGTGGCCGTCGCATCTCGCTAGTGATGATATCGATCAAGAGTATGTTGCTGCTCATCCTGAATCGATTCACACTCTTCAACATTTAACCATACAGGCTTCGATAAGCTTGCTCTGAAAGCATCGCGAGCCTCCAACCGCCGATGAGACATCACCTCGCGTGCCGTATGCTGAATCCATTCTGAATTCACAATAGGATGCCTAGGTGCTCGCCGGTACTCTTCATATATCGATTTTGTGATATGATTTTTGGAATCCTTATCCTGTTTGCTCCATTTCAATATGATAGAATGTCCAAACTCTATGGAGCAAAGCTGTCGAATGCACTGACGCATGGACTTTCTAGCTGCATCCATGACTGAAGCTCCATCACGTATGTGATATATCTTGGAGTCGTCATGGTCATGTGCTCCCCAAGGTGTACGTGGAGATCCCATTTGATCCAATGTGGAGATATTAATATATATATATATATATATATATATATATATATATATATATATATATATATATATATATATATATATATATATATATATATATATATATATATATATATATAGGATGTATGTATATGCATGTGTGTATGCATGTGTGTATGCATATTCATGTGTATGCATATGCATATGTGTATGCATATGCATTTGCGTATGCATGTATGTATATGTATATAAATATGCATTTGTGTATGTATGCATATGCATGTGTGTATGCATATGCATTTGTGTATGCATATGCATTTGTGTATGCATATGCATTTGTATATGCATATGCATGTGTATGTGTGTATGTATATGTATTTGTATGCATATGCATATACATATGCATTTGTATGCATATGCATATACATATGCATTTGTATGCATATGCATATGCATTTGTATGCATATGCATTTGTATGCATATGCATTTGTGTATGTATATGCATTTGTGTATGCCATTAGGGCGAAAAACGGCCCAAAAAGGGCCGTGTAAGGATTTCAATTAGTTGTGCTTAATCGGGATTAAAGTTGTCAAATCCTTTAAGAAATTCCGTGTAAGTTCATTTAAAACGTATCTTATGCAAATTTTGAAGAGAGAGAAACTCGTATCATATAATCATGAAAAGTTTGTGTGATATCTTACGCCTCGAAGTTTGTGTGATATCTTACGCCTCAAAAGTTGAATTTTCCTCTTGTTCACGGACCTATATAATGTGTGCTGATCACGTTTTGCGCTCTTTTTCTCTACTTTTCATAGCAAGCCTGTTTCTCCCTTTCACGTCATTTTAGACACTTGCTGGTCATTTTTCATAGCAGACCATGGAGAACGTTAACCCAAATACTCTCCCTGAGCTTTCAAACATTCGAAATCATTGTAAAAAGTTCCATATCAACATTGCAGTTAGTCAAGAGTATGCGACGACAAGAAACGTATTTCGAAGGGCTCTTCATCCTCTTGAAGTAGATGGATTGCGAAAGGAAGGCAAGAAACATATCGACATATGGACAGATGGATCTGTTTATCCAATTGATCCACAAACTGGAAGGTACCCCCCTTTTCATAATCTTCATGATCTGATTAGATTTGTGGGAGATGGTGAGGATGGTTTACGAGGCTATTGTTCAAGGCTCTGGGATATTTCAAGGAATTATGTACAATACATAAACTATTTACAAAACACACTACACCAGAAGAATTTACATATTAGGGAGCTAGAAAACAAATTATCCACTTTATCTTCTCAGTTAGAGTCTTTTAAAAAAATGAAAGAAACTCCTATAGGTTTGAGAATGCGGTCAAAACGAGTAAAACCTTTTTTAGATTTGACTGAAAAATCTGGCCAGAAAAAGAAAAGAATGAAAATTGTTAGAGATCATGTGACAAATGTGCTAGGTTTCAATATGTCGAGCAGTTTTGAGCGCATACATTTCTGTAATGAAATTTTGAGTCAAAATGATGTTTTAAAACTATTGAAACTAAATGAAAATACATGCTTGAAACGCTTTGTTTTTCAAAAACTCATGACAGAAATGAATCTTTTACTAGAACCATCTCAAATTCAAAATATTTGTGATAGTGTCGGAGTGAGTAGGAAAGGTTATAGAGCAATTTCAAAAGTTTGGTGTGAATTTTTAAAATTTAACAAAGTTAGAAGTTTTGGATTGCCTAGACCCCATCATGTAGGAAAGTTTCGGCTCTGCTTGAATAAGAAGATCACATCAGTATTTGGTGAATATAAACATATTCACGGTAACATGCCTTACGAAGTAGGAAAACAAAAGTTACATTTCACTTACAATGCATTTAACAACATATGGATAGATGTTATAAAACTTCAAACATACATGGTTCAGTTCTATAATATAAAAGAGCATGAATGTTCTGGTCTATTGAAATTTGTAATCAAACTTGATGAAGCTGAGCTTAAAAAACATCAAAAGATGGAGAGAATAAGCATTGCACTGATGAACAAAGCTTTGGACTATAGCCTTGGGAAATTGGATACTCCATCTCTCAAAGTACAATCAGAAATGGAGTTATGGTGGGTTGGCTGTGCTCAAGTTCCATCTGAGAGCCATAAAACACTTAAATGGTTATTCTCACAGACAAACATTCCAAATGTTATCCAAGGGCATCATGCAGGAGAATTGTTGAATGTCAAAGACTACGGAAACTTTCAAGTTGAGTGGCATTTGAGTGGAGACCTAAAGACACTCAAATGCATGTTTGGTATAAGTGGGGGAGCAAATTCTAAATACCCTTGCTTGTACTGCATGCAAAGCCCAGGCACAAATGGATGGATTACTAGAGCTGAGGGTGAAGAGGCTCCTTCTAGACAAAATGTTATTCTTCGTAACTACTCATCTTCTTCAATGATTTGGGATCCCATACTTCCAATAGCATTGACAAATGTACACATATGTACACTACATGCAGAGTTAAGAATCATTGACAAGTTGGTCCGTCTTCACTTGGATTATGCATATTCTATCAAGCCTACAACTCTTGCAGATGAATGCATAAAAAAATGTGAATGTCTTCTTTCAGAAATGGGGTTTCATGGTGGTGATGTTCATCTAAGAAAAGATCCAAAGCTTTCACAAAATACAGGTGATGTTTTACAGGATGTCTCAATGGGAGGTGCAAAAGCAAGGAGATTCTTCAGCAACCATGATGGCAAACAACTTAATGCCATGTGGAATTCATGGAAAACATTTTGTGAGGTCACGACTAATGTAAAAAGCAAACCAGAAATAGCAAAAAAGAGAATGGAGGTGTGGGTCAAACTAGATAATCTTTTAAAGATCATGAGGCAGCACGTAACATCAAAAAGTTATGTGACAGATTTCAGAAAGGCGACCACAGAGCTTATAGAAACCATCATAGAGGCATGGGGTGCCAAAGACATAACATACTACTTGGTGAGCTCCAAAGATATTTTATTCAATTTATTTATTTTTAATTGAAATAAAGATCTAATGAAATTCTTCTGCTTTCCAGCATATTCTTCTTGTGCATGGTGCATTCTTTGCAGAAAAAGAACCACTTGCCATGTGGAACACCCAAGGCATGGAAAAATCTCATTATCAAGCAAGGACAAGCTTCTTTAGGTGTACAAGGAAAGGAGGAGGAGTAACAAAGAGCAATGCCTTCAGAGAGCTTTTTGATTGGTTCTTTAGAAGACAATTACAAAGGACCTCTCCTCTTTTCAAAGCAACATTTGTCACTAACAATGTGCATTTTTGAGCTTGGGCTCATGCACGTGCACTTCCCTATATTGACACTCAGAGGAATATTGGACACGTGCCGGTTCCTAAGAGATTACCATGCTGATTGACATAGACCATTCACCAGTGCTACTGTTCCATTCAGGAAATACTGAGAATTGAATTGCTTTATATTCCTTGGCAAGCAACATCGTGTAACTTCACCAATCTGAGTTTCACATATTCTCTTTAGCTCACCATATGCAGGAGTCTTCTCCTCCAGAACTACCTTGTGCAGATATCTCCTTGGATGCTCTGGTACATGAAGTAGTTAAGCATCACTCAAGTTGCAGACCTTCAAGCTCTTTAGAAGACAATTACAAAGGACCTCATGCCAAATATAATCAGAAGGATATGGCTATCTCCAGACAAATCATGTATCAATATCACAAACTGAATCAAATCATGCATCAATTTGCAATGTCTTATATCACATTGGGCAATTTCTGTATATGTACATTTGTTGAGTATAGAATTTGAAAAAATCAAGTCATTCCTTGAGCCTTTTGAAAGAGCTTGGCTCTGGCAAATCACCTCTATATCTCAGGAACTCTTTTCTCCTGTATCCAGCAATGCTTTTTAAATTTGACACCCCTGCAGCCATTGCATAGCTTGAATAACAAAGAAAGTACCCTGCCCTTGAAGCATTGAGTCCAGGGGCATATCCAAAAATTCTGAATGCAGTTGCTCTTTCAAGCAGTAAAACTCTGAAAGCATTAAAGGGTATTGGAGTAAAACCCATGTATTTTGATAGAGTCCTCAAGCAGAATAATCCAAAGTCTGGCTCCTCACTATAGTGCTTGTGAATAACACAAAAAGTGGTTGGGTCCAACTTTGGAAGGTAGTGGATAATAGAATGAATATCCACCTTTGCTTTTCCTTTCTCTTCTAAGGCTTTTCTTGTTCCCTTGCCCCTGCCAAGGTAATTGTCTTCATCCAATAAAGTTAACTGTGATAAAAATGAAAAACATGGTTAGATGAAGTGCAAGCACACTTAAGAAAACATGTGAAGTAACTTGAAACTATTAGAAAGAAAAGCAAGAGACACGACTGATGCAAGCGATAAGGCCCAGCGGAAAATATCCGATGGGCCTAATCGCTTGCATCGGTCGTGATCCATTTCTGACACTTGGAATGGAGAACTTGGACAAATCTGATACAAGAAAGAGATTTTGCATTGGTCCCATCTCATATCCTTAACCTAAAGATCTTGAGAACATAGTTAACTGTATACCTTGATGTCATCTTCCTAAAGTCCAAACACGACCGATGCAAGCGATGAGGCCCAACGGAAAATATCCGATGGGCCTAATCGCTTGCATCGGTCGTGATCCATTTCTGACACTTCGAATGGAGAACTTGGACAAATCTGATACAAGAAAGAGATTTTGCATTGGTCCCATCGCATATCCTTAACCTAAAGTTCTTGAGAACATAGTTAACTGTATACCCTGACGTCATCTTCCTAAAGTCCAAACACGACCGATGCAAGCGATGAGGCCCAACGGAAAATATCCGATGGGCCTAATCGCTTGCATCGGTCGTGATCCATTTCTGACACTTCGAATGGAGAACTTGGACAAATCTGATACAAGAAAGAGATTTTGCATTGGTCCCATCGCATATCCTTAACCTAAAGTTCTTGAGAACATAGTTAACTGTATACCCTGACGTCATCTTCCTAAAGTCCAAACACGACCGATGCAAGCGATGAGGCCCAGCGGAAAATATCCGATGGGCATAATCGCTTGCATCGGTCGTGATCCATTTCTGACACTTCGAATGGAGAACTTTGACAAATCTGATACAAGAAAGAGATTTTGCATTGTTCCCATCTCAAATCCTTAACCTAAAGTTCTTGAGAATATAGTTAACTGCATACCTAGAAGTCATCTTCCTAAAGTCCAAACACGACCGATGCAAGCGATGAGGACCGACGGAAAATATCTGATGGGCCTTGTCGCTTGCATCGGTCGTGATCGACTTCTGACACTTCTAATGGAGAACTTGGACAAACTGACACAAGATAGAGATTTTGCATCAAGCCCATCTCATCTCCTTTTCCTTTAAATCATGAGAATATATTTTACTACATACTTGACCTCATCTTCCTCTTCAAGTCCGAACACGACCGATGCAAGCGATAAGGCCCAACGGAGATTATCCGTTAGGTTGTATCGCTTGCATCGGTCGTGGTCATTTTCTCACTTAAAAAAATAGAGATCTCGGACAAAACTTTAATTGATAGAATATATCAAACAACATACCTTGACCTCATCTTCCTCCTCAATGAGCTCTTTTGAGTCAATACAAATTGTTCCTTTGTCCTCAACGACATCCAAGAATGAATAGCCACGTCCAAACGAGTATATTCCAAGTTGTTTCTGATGCTCATCAAACTCTTCATCAGCAAGTTTTGGCTTCTCTGAGATAGCTTTCTCAAAGCATTTTGAAAGAGCTTGTGATGAATCTTTGAATTCTTCATTAGACAAATCCAAATCAAGACGCAAAAATTCCTCTCTTCTTTCTCCTTTCTTATTGATGAATCTCCTTGCAACTTCTTCTGCCTCAGCTATAGCTGCAAGACAGTAGTCCTCCCTTAGATTGAAAAGTTCCTGAATGTAAAATAGAGGTATGAACTCTTTCCCAGAGATAAAGTAAAAAGGTAGATTTGGGAGAAGTAGGGACTTCTCAGACACTTGAACTTCTTCACTTGGCTCCCTTATTGCAGTCTCTGCTTTAAAAGTGGCCACATCAAAATCTTTGACCTGCTCTTCTTCTGCTTGCAGATTGATCTCCTCAACAATCTCCATGACACCTTTCATAGTTTTTGAGCTAGCCTCAAGTGCCAGCTCTAAGCAAGGCTCGTCTTCATCATGAACATTTTCCTCCCTTTCAACTAAGATATGATCAAGCCATATCAAGAAAGCAATGTTTAAAGGGAGCAAGCAGCAGTCCTTTTCATGCTCTGGGCAAAAATCAAGCTTCCCTGGCAAAGGGGATATCCTTCTGCATTTTCTTGTGATTTTAGCCCTATCTGTTGGATCCTTCCCAAAGATGTGAGGATGGACATAGGTTTTCTGAGAAATAGAAAGGATCCTCCCATCGACCAACCCCAAGAAAATCTCCCACTCATTCTTAAGAAAACTTTTCGAGTTCTCTAAGAGTTTTTCAAAATCAATTTCGGGGTTGAATATGGTCATTGCATCAGGAAAATAATCTACACTTAAACCCTCTTGAACCATGAAATCAAGAAGTTTCTCTGATGGAGAGACACTAAGGATCTCATTCATTACCTCCATCTAAGCTGCAGCTTCTCTTGTATGTCTATAAGGAGAACACAACCGATGCAAGCGACTAGAGCGAATCAACGTAGGTCAAATGGCGAAAATCGCTTGTATCGGTCGTGTCGGCGACGAAAGGAAAATACACATGTAGGTGAGAAATTCTCTGAAGGTTGAAAATTTGAGTTTGTGAAGAAATAGGTATTTATAGGCGAGGAGGGAACAAACGGTCGAATGAGGTGGACCAATCACAGAGTGCCACGTGGCAACGTGTACGTTGCCCGATGCAACGGATAGATGACGTGGATCAATCAAATCATGCCACGTGGCAAAAGACGTTGGAATTCGCAACGGCTATCTGACGTGGACCAATCGGGGCATGCCACGTGGCACAACGGTCAACTCAGTTTTGGGACCTATTTAAGCTTCCCTATTCATTTGCTTTTTTTTTTTTTGTCAACACTTGCCAAGCGTGGAGGTTCCATTGCCACCAAGTTTTTTGGCTACTTCACAATTTCTATAGAGAGCGCTCTCTCCATAAGGTAATGTGGACACGACCGATGCAAGCGATTAGGGACATCCGAGATTTTTGGATAACCCGAATCGCTTGGATCGGTCATGTTTTTTAAATAGCATCGTCCTTGATCATACCTTGCAAATTTTGGTTTCTTTTGTGTTGCTTGAGTATAACGCATTGTTACCTTTATTTTAACTTCTATTTATTGAAATATGATGATGAATTCAGGGACGACCGATGCAAGCGATGAGTGACATCCGGGCATTTACGGATGACTCTTATCGCTTGGATCGGTCGTGTCTCTAGTGAGGAGGGAAGAAACGGTCGAATGAGGTGGAGCAATCATAGAGTGCCACGTGGTAAAGTGTACGTTCCCCGATGCAACGGATTGATGACGTGGATCAATCAGATCATGCCACGTGGCAAAAGACGTTGGAATTCGCAACCGGTATCTGACGTGGACCAATCGGAGCATGCCACGTGGCACAATGATCAACTCAGTTTTGGGACCTATTTAAGCTTCCTCCTATTCATTTCCTTCATTTTTTTCTGTCAACACTTGCCAAGCGTCGAGGTTCCATTGCCACCACGTTTTAAGCCTACTTCACAATTTCTATAGAGAGCGCTCTCTACGTAAGGTAATGTGGACACGACCGATGCAAGCGATTAGGGACATCCGAGATTTTTGGAAAACCCTAATCGCTTGGATCGGTCATGTTTTTTAATATCATCGAGTCCTTGATCATAGCTTGCAAATTTTGGTTTCCTTTGCTATGATGAAAAGGAACGTCCGAGATATGGAAACCAAGACATTAAAGATGCTGCCTTGCTTAATTTGAACAGCCAGACAGAAGAGTCAGCTTCTCAAATCCTTGACATGCATGTGGGGATCTTTTTCGAGGAGCAGGACACCAGTGGGGGGTTTCGTGAGATATAGGTGTGGGAGGTCTCCATCAAAAAGGAGGAAGCGGGTTCTGCTAGTAGAGGATTTGAGAAGCTGACTCTTCTGTCTGGCTGTTCAAATTTTTCTTTATAGTAAGCAAGGTAGCATCTTTAATGTCTTGGTTTCCATATCTCGGACGTTCCTTTTCATCTCGTGCCTCTGATAGTGGAAAGAGTCATTGATTATAGTTTTCCAATTATCTTTATCTTAGTGATAATTGAGTGTTTTGCATTGTCAGATATTATTTATTGATATTTGATGATTAATTTAAAGACGACCGATGCAAGCGATCAGGGACATCCGGGCATTTCCGGATGACTGTTATCGCTTGCATCGGTCGTGCCTCTCATAGTGGAAAGAGTCATTGATCATAGCTTTTAGAGAGTAAGTTTTGACAGTGGAATATTCCACTTTTCCTAATTCCTTGCCTAAAGATTGATTTTTTGCAGAGTATGGCTAGAACCAAAAAGACAGCAAGGAAGTTGTACCCTGAGGGTCAGGACAAGAATGCCCAAGGGGAAAATGTCCAGGAGCAAAATTCCCAGAAGGTTCAAGCCAAAGTGCCAGAGCAGCCTTCAAAAAAAAGGGTCAACTACCATGTTAAGTCTTTGAGGGAAATAAGAAGAGCCCAAAAGTCTGTGGGATTGTTGATCCCAAGACTTCCATTTATGAGAGTTGTCAAGCAGATCTCATCCAACCTCTGTTCTTTGATGAAGACCTCATCCTTTGTCAATGTGAGGTGGCAAACTCAAGCACTGCTATGCCTGCAAGAAGCTGCAGAGGACTTTGCTATTGATTTCATGAATGATGCCTACTTATGTGCTGCTCATTCTCATAGGGTAACTTTAATGGCGAAGGATTATGTTATTGTTTCAAGAATAAGATATAAGTTTGATAAAGCTCTGGTTCCTATTGATCACCACGACAAAAAATTCTTCGATATTTTAAATATACCTCCAGCTCGAGCACCTAAAACAACAGTTGTCATTGAAGAGATCAACGCTCAAGTCACTCATGATCATGAGACTAGAGCTGCAGCAAATAGTGAGGAGGAGAGGAAAAAGCAGGGATTATTTACAGAGGAAAGTGCCATCTTAACCCAGATTCAAAAGTTACAGAAAGCAAATAAAGAGCTCCTCAAGAAAGGAGATGGGCAGGTTATAGTTAATGTTGCAATGCCATGGCAAAGTGAATTGTTTCTTGACATTAGACCTGAAGATAACAAAATGTTGAGGGAGCTTCATCTTGAAATATCAGATAGTGTGGTCAACATTTCACTCAGGTATATCTAGAGGCCTTAAAATGCTTTTGTTTTGCATAATTTTCTAGTTCCTTAACTGCATTTTTATTTCTTGATTTGTAGGGTTCTTCTTCAACAATGTGAGGAAAAGGTTCAAAGAAAAGTATTTATTTTAGATCCTCTGGTGACACAATGTTTTTTACATAAACATGGAGATGCCAAGTCCTTTCTACGGGGTTTTACAGAAGAAGTAGAATGTGTAATTTACCCATACATTGAAAAGTAAGTATTCATCTTCATTTTGGAAACATATTTGTTTCATTTAAGAAAGTATATTTACATGCAACTCATTGACAGGGGCCATTGGAGTTTGATTATTGTGGACTTCAATGCATATCAAGCTCTTTTCCTAAATTCTCTTCCATCACAGCATGGGAATTGCAAAGTGTAAGTTACTATACATTTTGTTCTCTATTTTAAAGCCATGCCCCGTTTTGATTTTCACTTTACAATGCAGTGCTGCAAAGCTTCTCAAGATGCATATTGATCAGAATTTTCCAGGAATAGCTAAAATGAATGAACAAAAGCAATTTGGATACAGCCAAATTCATGTGCCATTGCAGAGAGACTCAACATCATGTGGCTGGAGAGTGATTGCAAATGCTGTAAGATTCTTGGAAAGAAGGTTCTACAGTCCTGGATTGAATTTATCAGACTACCCAGATGCATGGATCATCTTGATCAGAGAGAGAGCAATAAATAGTATCATGAAACATGCAATCTGCCCACATGATCCAGACTCACCTCCACCCCCTCCACCTGATAGAAAACAGTCTGAAGATAAAAAGAAAGGGCTTCCTCTTCACTCACCACTAAAGCATATGAACAACATAAAGAGTCAAGCTGAAACCTCCAAAAAGGGACAGAAGCAACAGAGAAAGCAAGGCTCTAAAAAGGATAGAAAGGGTTAAATCAATTTTTGAGTCGTAGATTGAAATCAATTGTAAAGCCAACCGAGGTTGGAATATTTATTTTTTAACAAATTGTATGTAGTTATGCCAATCTTCATCTGGAAGATGGTCACAGTTGTATTGAACCTCTTGAGAGTTTGACAAAAGTTCACTGGATGGTCCAATTAAATTTATTTATGTCACAATTATGAATGCATTGTGGGTTTTTTACTTCATTCTTGTTGGAAAGTGTTTAAATTCGAGAAGTTACAGAAGGACATAAAGAATTAAGAGGACACGACCGATACAAGCGATACGGGGAATCGGAGAATCTTGGATTGCCCCTATCGCTTGCATCGGTCGTATTATCCATTTCATCGCTGCTGCTAGTTTTTATACTCGTGAGTCAAATCTTTACGCAAGGTCACTTCTTGAAGTCTACCGCGGTAGTTTGCTAACACGACCGATGTAAGCGAAAAGGGCCATCCGACAATTTCAGATTGCACTAGTCGCTTGCATCGGTCGTCTTCACTTATCTCGTCTTCTCTGCTTTATGCCTTGAGACATGCTCTTCTAATATTGAAATACCAAACCTTGGATTGGAATTTGCACCAAGTTCTCCACTCTCTCTTATATTACTTGGTAGTTTGCATTTGTACCATGATAATTTCTCTCGCGGTAGTTTGCTAACACGACCGATGTAAGCGATAAGGGCCATCCGAAAATTTCAGATTGCCCTAGTCGCTTGCATCAGTCGTCTTCACTTATCTCGCCTCCTCTGCTTTATGCCTTAAGACATGCTCTTCTAATATTGAAATACCAAACCTTGGATTGGAATTTGCACCAAGTTCTCCACACTCTCTTATATTACTTGGTAGTTTGCGTTTGTACCATGATAATTTCTCTCGCGGTAGTTTGCTAACACGACCGATGTAAGCGATAAGGGCCATCCGACAAATTCAGATTGCACTAGTCGCTTGCATCGGTCGTCTTCACTTATCTCGTCTCCTCTGCTTTATGCCTTAAGACATGCTCTTCTAATATTGAAATACCAAACCTTGGATTGGAATTTGCACCAAGTTCTCCACACTCTCTTATATTACTTGTTATGTGTACCATGATAATTTCTCTTGCATTACTTGAGGACAAAAAAAGTTGCATAGAATCAAATTATTTAGCTGAGCCTAGTGTGCACCTTTGATAGACTATAATTATTAAATTGAAATTAGATATTCAATTCTAGATCTCTTCTTCATCTAGAATTAACTTATGCAAGTTCCTGTATAATTATTTCTTAGTCATCAATTCACTCCTGCAAAAAAAAATCAATGGAAATATGAAATTAAGGACCTAAAAAATATCTAAGACATTTAAAATTAATAATTTTACACACATTGTTTGTAACCATCCTGCCAAGAAAATTCAATGGAAGTATCAATAGAAGCTTCTATTAGATGAAGATACATTATGTAAGAATGTCAGGGTTAACTTGTTACAATCTTAAAGGTTGGAACTTAATCACCCTTGGTGGCAGGCAGCTTATGCAAGATAATGATTTCTCTGATCTAATGTTAACTATTGCATCATCAATTGAGAATCTACACTGAGATGATACCTCATCAAGGTATTCTAGAAGCTCCCTTACATTTCTGAGATTCCAATTTGCAGTGACAATTATTTTCCTTGATTGAAAATCTGGATGAATCAATACTTCTAACTCAAATTCTGGACAGCTCTCCTCTGAGTCCAAGGCTATCCAAAGTCCAAGCTTTTTTTTCCACCTTCTATAGTCATATCCTAGAACCAGAGATTGTCGACAAATCTGATATGAGATTGAAAGAGAATTGGGACTAACTTTGCATAAAATAATGTCACCTAGCTTTTGAACTTCTTTGCTATCCCATTCCCTACCTAAAACATCATCAATCTCTGAAATAGGGACTCTCCTATTCAACCACATTGTTTTTGTTTTCTGTAATAACATGTTTTTAAAGCATGCTACAAAGACATGAATAGGCAAAAACCATTGAATCTTTATCCTTCTCGAAATTCGGCCTGCTGACATTGCCTTCTGGATGTCAAATTTAATTTTGCAGAGAAAACTTGAAACTGTTGAATGATCAGGAGCATCCCAATCTAATGAAGAGATGCAAGGACTAGGTACGTGTACAAGAATTCCATAAGAACTCCTCCCTGACGGCACTTGATAATCTGCATAATGGACAAATAACTCTATGCTATTGAAGAATTGAACAGATTTCTCTGCATACATGAGTTCTGCATATTCCTTATGAAGAACTCTGAATGTTCCTGTTAAACATTCAACAGGTTGCCATTCCACAATATTGGAAGGAAAGATATCTGCAGTACAAAAACATATGTTTCATTATACAAAATCAACTGGAATGATAGAAGAGCATTGTCAAACTTCACTTACAGTACGAAGGGAATTGAAGATGATTTTCTAGAACAAGATCCTTAGCGGTGTACACATGCTGTACTCGTGCAAACCAACCGCATCTCTTCAATTTGAAACTGAGAATACGTCCCTTCCAATGGTTTCTTGTGTTGTCTCTTTTGGCACGCTTGACTTTATGGACACCTCTACAGCTAGGAAGCATAGTAACCCAGTCATTTACTTTCACAGAAAGAGGTTTCCACAAAGAATCCTCTCTTCTGTTGTAAACCTCACATGAAGTTACGCGATTGGAAGGACGACGAGAAGAAGAAGCCATTTGAACTTAGGAGAAGAAGAATGTTCAAAGCGAGAAACCGACGTTCACAAATTTTGGCAGTATTTATAGAAAAAAAGGCTTTGTACACGTGGAAACTTTTGATTTGATGTTAACCCTGTCGTTGAATGATCATGACATTTTGTGAACCCAAAAATATTTCGTATCTTCAAAAATCAATTCCTTCTTGGAAATTCGAGAATATGCTTTGTGTAGTGTGCAAAAGTATCTTTTTTTGCATCAAACCGAAAAATTGTACACTGAATACGAGACTCTTCATCACTTTAGCGGCGCTTTGAAAGAAAATTGTATTAAAAAAAGAAATTCTCCATACGGTTAAAAGAGACAACAATGTTATATTCTTGTACACGTGGAAAGACGCTATTTGTCAATTTCCTTAATCTCTCATTAGCAAACAGCCCCTTTTCGGCCGTTTTTCGCCCTAATGCATATGCATGTGTGTATGCATATGCATTTGTGTATGCATATGCATATGCATTTGTGTATGCATATGCATATGCATGTGTATGCATATGCATGTGTGTATGCATATGCATTTGTATGCATATGCATGTGTGTATGCATATGCATTTGTATATGTATATTCATGTGCATGTGTGTATGCATATGCATGTGTGTATGCATATGCATGTGTGTATGCATATGCATGTGTGTATTTGTGTATGCATGTGTATTTGTGTATGCATGTATGTATATGCATATGCATGTGTGTATGCATGTATGTATGCATATGCATTTGTACGCATATGCATTTGTGTATGTGTGTATATGTATATGCATGTGCATGTGTGTATGCATATGCATGTGTGTATGCATATGCATGTGTGTATTTGTGTATGCATATGCATGTATGTATTTGTGTATGCATGTGTGTATTTGTGTATGCATATGCATGTGTGTATGCATGTGCATATGCATGTGTATATGCATGTGCATGTGTGTATGCATATGCATGTGTGTATGCATATGCATGTGTGTGTATGCATATGCATTTGTGTATGCATATGCATTTATGTATGCATATGCATTTGTGTATGCATGTATGTATATGCATAATCATGTGTGTATGCATAGGCATTTGTGTATGCATGTATGTATATGTATATGCATATGCATTTGTGTATGTGTGTATGTATATGTATTTGTATGCATATGCATATGCATTTGTGTATGCATATGCATGTATGTATATGCATATGCATTTGTGTATGCATGTATGTATATGCATAAGCATGTGTGTATGCATATGCATTTGTGTATGCATGTATGTATATGTATATGCATATGCATTTGTGTATGTGTGTATGCATATGCATGTGTGTATGCATGTATGTATATGCATATGCATGTGTGTATGCATTTATGTATATGCATATGCATGTGTATGCATATGCATTTATGTATGCATGTATGTATATGTATATGCATATGCATTTGTGTATGTGTGTATGTATATGTATTTGTATGCATATGCATTTGTGTATGCATATGCATTTGTGTATGCATATGCATGTGTGTATGCATATGCATGTGTGTATGCATATGCATTTGTGTATGTGTGTATGCATATGCATGTGTGTATGCATGTATGTATATGCATATGCATGTGTGTATGCATACGCATTTGTGTATGCATGTATGTATATGTATATGCATATGCATTTGTGTATGTGTGTATGTATATGTATTTGTATGCATATGCATTTGTGTATGTATATGCATTGGTGTATGCATATGCATGTGTATGCATATGCATTTGTGTATGCATATGCATATGCATTTGCATGTGTATGCATATGCATATGCATATGCATATGCATGTGTATGTATATGCATGTGTGTATGCATATGCATTTGTGTATGCATATGCATTTGTGTATGCATGTATGTATATGCATATGCATGTGTGTATGCATATGTGTGATATACTTACCGAAACTTAGATCTAGAAAAATAGAGAGGTGTGCATAGAGAGAGAGAGAGAGAGAGAGAGAGAGAGAGAGAGAGAGAGAGAGAGAAACAAGGAGATGTTGCTCGCGTGCACAAGTTCGACAGTAGTAGGTCAAGTTTCAAAAACGCGATGAATGTCGAATTTTTGCTCTCGAGCCCGGTTAAAAGACTGCGTCGGTAGTTTCCAATAATTTACTGACGCTTATATCGACACGCATATTGATGCACGTGTACTGACGCGTATATTGCCTAACCGGTTTTCCAAAGGTTTTCGAAGATCATATCGACACCAACGCATGACCGTCGGTATCCAGAATGTCAGTATGCCCTTGATATGTTGTAGTGAGATGATGACATAATGAAAGGAGAGACACGAAAAGGGAGAGAATGAAGCGGCATAATGAGGGGTTTCTTGATGTTATTCATTTATAAAAATAATTATGGCGCTTCATTTCTTAAGTTAATTTCATTTCTGATTCAGACTACGTTCCAACAGATTCTTAGTTAATTATAATATTATTAGTGCTTCATTATGTTAACTGCCACTCATTATCAAGATAACTATCTCTGTATCACAATGTGGGAAAGCATTAAGAATTGTTTGCTGAACAGTGTTTGCCAGAGGTTTAAATGTTTGAGTACATGATACATCATAAACATAGGTGCGTTAAAAACTGTGGTTTGCCTCTCTGAGAGTGTGTTACACTCTCATAAATCTGGAATTTAATCATGGTGAGAGTGAATGGCAGAGCATAATACGTAAATCATCACAAAACCTGGCAGAGTGCAACGAACATTCTGAAGACAACGAGAAACAACTATTCCATTAAGGTCTGACGAACTTAACTGCCACTCAGTGCCACGGTGACCATCTCTGAATCAGAAAGGCGAAAAACAAACAGAGACATCGATAAAAATTCCGCGAAGATGAAGACAGGTTCAAGAATCAGCTGCGTAAATATCGGTTTTCACCGATACTTAATTTATTCAACAAATATCAACGCAGTTTCCGATGTACGGATAGCACTAATTCCTGAATCGGGACTTCGACTACCATGAGATTAGATTGTCTTTTGGTAGGACATTGTACATAGGCCATCGCAAACGACATTGCTAATGCTGTAAAATGAAGCATACAGAGCAACGAATAGTATAGAGACCTAAAGAACCAGGTATATACAGTTAGGGTTAATGATCTTAGCTCCCAGTCAATGTCGAAATTACCATCACTCTGACGTAAGGGCGGAAAACAAAGAGATAGATACCTAAATTTCCTAGAGAGAGAAGGCAAAGACAATGACGAAACAAGAGTGGCAAGGAGTTCGCCGGGGCTTTTGGAACAGTTGATACATGATCAGCATAGAAATGGTTTCTTGACCGTGGCTCGAGTTCCTGTAAATACTGCTACCATTGTATAAGGGATTTAATCATAGTAAGAGTAAATTATAGCACGTTCGACCTGTTATATTTCTTGATGAGATCAGTACATCTATAGACATATACGCTGCTGTTCATAAGCCGGTAAATGTACAAAACATGGGCGGACATGCCGCATTGTCTCCGACAATCATCGCATGCAATATGGTTCGTGCTGTAAAGATACCACACAGAAATGGGTTATTGACTTTGGTTCTTCTACTGATGGGGTTCAAAACATGTACACACACAGATTATGGCTCCCACTTCTCCTCAGTTGAGTAGCTGAAAACATTGGAGTCTCTTTAGGATGGAGAACTTGGCAGACATAAGTACTTCAACGAAAATGTTGTTGACCTAATTCCACCGCAAGCAAAAGTTTCATAACCTGCAATTTATTCGACAATTACGTACCTGATCTAAATCCATATGAACAGAAAGGTTCATGATCTTGAGATCGTCAACAGAGAATGTGTCTAATCTGAGTTCGTCAGAACAGAAGAGCTGAATGCTCATTAAGACGTTTCGACGTACAGCCATAACAGACTTATGTTGGTGCTCGAATCATTCACGCATGAAGTGCCGATGCGTACCATTGTACATGACAGAAAGCATTGGCACCCGGATGATAGGGATATACTGTGGTAATGCTGGCTTTCGACGACAAGCTTTAACGGCGTGCCGTTCCTCTGAGTCTATATGCTGTGCAGAAAAGAAAAACCATGATCGCCATTGGAA
>CM035437.1:124766257-125026257 GCA_020310875.1 Ceratopteris richardii
GTAGAACAATCCTTCATTTATAGTGGCCTTGAGATATTGTAACTGTTATATAACTATGGGTCAAAGTGGCGAAAGACATGGGTTTTGAGGGTCCAAAACCACTTGGAAAACCCTTGGATTCTATTGGGAAACCGTTGGGAAAGTATCTCCAAGGGTGTGGTTTGAATCCTTGAGTTATTTGGATTTATTTACTCCCAATTGAAGGGTTTTGACCCTTAGGATATATTTCCTAAGGGTATGGTATTTAACCCTTAGGGAGGCCTCTCAAGCCTTGAGATTTGTATGTACAAGCTTGGGACAAATCCTTTTTAGAATCCATGTGAGGGCCATGAGATTCCATGTGATTTTCAAGGTTAGAAGGCCTTGGATTAGAATCCATATGGAGATGACACTTGGCAAGCTCTCCTCACATTTCCTCCCTTGGCCTTGAGGTATATATATGGGTGGAGTTGGATGGGTGGAAACGTGCTTTCTCTTCACCTTGGTGGTTTTTCTAGGTAGTTAGCCTTTAGTAGCTTGTTCCACAACATTGGTATTCAGATCAAGGTTTATCCTTTATGCTTAGAATTTGTCGAACCTCGAGCATGAGGGTTTTTCCCGCCTTGTGTTAGTCTATGTCTCACCTTCGAGAGTTCTTCAACACTTTTGCTGGGGTTTAAAAGTGTTGGTATGACCATCCTCTTGTGGAGGGCATATGATGCATCATGTGAACAGCCCTCGATGGGGCTACGCTTAGGCCAGGCGGCAGTACAGCCTCCACACGCATCTGTTGGAAACAATATCATATAAGTACAATATCCCATGGTCAAAAGCTCAAGATCCAATTGGACAAGATTGCCCAGAATTTTAAAAGATCTGTACATTATTCTTTTACTTCCTATACACGCAATAGCGTGGAATGTCTTGGTTAAAGCAAAGTGTTTCTAATACAACCACCAGGGTTCAAATCCCAGCGGGCGCAGCTCGTGATTCGTGAATACTTTTGGATAAGCTTTTACTTCATAAAAGCTCACGGCGGACAACGTCTCCCGATTGCGAAGAAGATGGCATACAGCGTTTTACAGATATCTTCTCTTTCAAATCACGATATTGAAAAGCTTTATGCGATCGTGGATTTTTGTGCTTTATTATTGCTTTTGGAAGAGACCAAAATACTATATAAGAAGAGCCTCATGCTCATTATATTCATCCTTCACCTAGGATCAACACAAGCTCTAGACGACATGTGTAAGGTGTTACGTAAGCCATCGCTTACTCATAGTATCATATATACCAATGTTCAATGTACAATGTGGGAGTAAAATTCTCAGCCACTCTATGTGATGAGAAATAGATGCATAAGTGAATGTACAATGTAACAAACATATTCAGATGTGTGGGCAGTAATCTGAATATACATGAGATGTGTGACCTAATAGGTTATAGAAGAGTGAATATGAGTGACTGAATGAGGAAGGATCAGTGTGAAACTGATGGTCAACAAACCTACATCTAAACTTAGGCTATGAAAGACCTTAAGTCAGATACGTGTGTGAAAAGATCACATATTTATAAAGTAGCATAGAATGCTAACAAGATTGTTGCCGGAAATCCTCAAACTCATGTGAACACACCTTCTCAAACACCTCATAAAAATATGCATAAAGCATATAAGTACTGATTCTCTTGTACCTATGCCGAATAGGATTCCTTCTGATATGAACGCCACAGCCTCCATAAACTTCAAGTAGTACCTGTGTGCATAAAGAGAATATGTACCTGAATACTTAACATAAGATGTGAATCTTATGTTAAACACCATCCAATGTCTTTGAAGTAGCCCGACATCTTCTTGTAGAAGACAATCTTCAACCTAATATCTTCCTGTAGAAGATAATCTTCAAAATCATGTAGATGGTCCCATCCAATGTCTTTGAAGTAGCCATACATCTTCTTGTAGAAGATAATATTCAACCTAACATCTTATTGTAGAAGATGATCTTCAAATACATCATGTAGATGGGCGATCCTCACCATCAAGCTGCTAATGACCAAGTCTTCTTGCCATGAACAAGAGATAACCTCCTCTCCATGAGGTAGAGTGTGAGCACACCCTTCATCTTCTCCAAGAAGAATCACCAAGAAGAACTCCATAGCTGCTCCTCAACATGCTTCAAGTTAGCACCATGGCTGCCCCATGTGCTAGAAGAAACACCACCTCTACTGAGGTCCAAGCTCTAGAAAGCTTGTGTTGATCCTAGGTGAAGGATGAATATAATGAGCATGAGGCTCTTCTTATATAGTATTTTGGTCTCTTCCAAAAGCAATAATAAAGCACAAAAATCCACGATCGCATAAAGCTTTTCAATATCGTGATTTGAAAGAGAAGATATCCGTAAAACGCTGTACGCCATCTTCTTCGCAATCGGGAGACGTTGTCCGCCATGAGCTTTTATGAAGTAAAAGCTTATCCAAAAGTATTCACGAATCACGAGCTGCGCCCGCTGGGATTTGAACCCTGGTGGTTGTATTAGAAACACTTTGCTTTAACCAAGACATTCCACGCTATTGCGTGTTTATGAAGTAAAAGAATAATGTACAGATCTTTTAAAATTCTGGGCAATCTTGTCCAATTGGATCTTGACCTTTTGACCATGGGATATTGTACTTATATGATATTGTTTCCAACAATCCCCCCTGCAATGTCATATTGGTATAAACTGAACTGGATCTGCAAACTGTTACAAGCTGTAAACTATCACAAGCTTCAAGCTTGTACTGTCGTACTTCAGAACTTGTTCTTTAAAAGTCTTCTTCAAAATTGAATTTGACTTTCGTTCAAAAAATATGAACTTGCTGATTATGAACCATAATACTTGAGAAAATATGCAAACTAGATATCCAATAGTGTACACATCAAGCAATCACTGCTTGACAAAAAATATAGCATGAACTATCTCTGAACCTGCTATCTCCTGTCTTCAAAAACCTGAAAACATACACTGGGATCCACATATTTGCATTTACCTTCCAAAAGGATTCTCAACGTACATCTGCTGTGTCATGTAAATACACTAAACAAAATCAGGAACTGAATCCTGGAACCTATGAACACTGCTGGTTCATCTCTGACTGTACTCAACTCAATATGAGTCAAAAAATCTATGATGTCATCATGTCTTCATCCTTTAAATCCTTCATACCTCTTTCCTTCAAAACTTGGTATAAACATATATGTGCGCACTTCTGAAAATACCTTTCTGAAATATCAAGCTTCTCTTCAATAGAACTCTGGAACCTTCTCCTGAACAGGAACATCCTAACAGGAACTTTCTCCAAACATTCTTCTTCTTCCTTCTTCTTTCAAAGCTGGAATATAAAGAGAACCTGACAAAGGAAATATAGGAATACCTGAAATAGGAATACCTGTAGGTATGAATCTGTATTCTTTTACATATGGCTTGAAAATAAGTCTTCATGTTTCATCACCCCCCTGGATGACTTAACACTAGTGTCCAGTATTCTTCAAATATATCAGACTTTATGAAATGTGGAACGTCTTCCTTCATAAATCTGATGTTCAGTGATCAATACCTGTATCTAAAACAAAATCTCTGAACCCTTTTTATTAGCATTGTGCACATGCCAATAGCTTTCCATGTCATTCTTCAGCTTTCCAAAATCTAGAATAAGGTTAGCTGATCCTAACATAACAAAACCTTGCTGAAAGCTTTTTAGGATTCATAAGCTTCTGTAACATAACAAGTATCTTCTATGTCTCTGTAACACAAATCTGATAGAACCTGAATCTTTGACTTACTTCTTCAAATGTTAAGAATCTTCACAAACAAAGGATAGACAATTGAATCATAAATACTCAAGATCATACAAGATCTATCCAAGATCAATGATCTCTCCTGTGTAGAATCTGCTCTCATCAAACCTTCATGACTGAATGTTTGATTTACTTCCTGAATGTCTCCAAGTGTCCATGCTTCTCAAAAAGTTGCTTTTCTTCAAACAAATCCTTCAAGGAATCTGCAATTCCTACTTGAAACAGAAGTGGACAAACTTCTCACCTTGAGGACTCCAAAAGTTGCAAGTTGATACTTCATAACTTTCATATTTTACCCGGGTGAAATGTGACAGTACCTGCTTGACTTTCTTTTGGCTAACTCCACTTCACAATCAAGTGATAGGATATGATGGAACACCTTTTTGAATACAAACATGTATCCAAAAGTCAAGACAATCACTAAAAGTAGATTCTTCAAATAACTGGTACATCAATAAGTCTGAATTTTCTGAAGTTTTCTGAAAGTACTGAATATGAGGTAACCTTTTCCAAACATAAAACCTCAACCCAAGTCTTCAACATCTGCTACAAAAAACTCTTTTACCTCAAGAGTTAGATAAAGAAGAAATATACTTCTCTGCAACTTGTCATATACCAAGTAGCTCTGTATTGACAGTCCAAGGGTTCTTTGAGGGAACATATAAGCTGCCTGCTTAAAAGCTTCAACATAACTCATACACATATGAGTGCTTTTGTTTCTCTCGATGCAATTCTTTGTCAAATCTACTAAATCATGACCAAGTGTAATGCAAAACAAGAAACTGCTTCTTCTTTAAACAAGATGTTCTCGTAGACTTGTCTTTGGGTGTAGAGGATAATATAGGAAAAGTATATGGAAAATATATGAGAAAAGGAAGCCTTACTTTTCTTTTGGAAATGATGGACTTTCTTCTTCTGCATCTTTCTTCCACCTGATGATGTCAACATCTTCAAACTTCTCTTCCATACCTTTTGTTCTCTTCATCTTGAAGTAGCAAGCACTCTTGACTTCTTCGAATGAACTTTTCTCTTCCTCTAATGTAAGAGTAAGAGATAAAACAAACATGGTATATAAATGGAAGTTGAATATAGAAACATGTTTTACCATCTCCTCATATCTCTGAATCAAAATGTTGTTTCAAATGTCTGAAACGACTAAATTCACCAATCGTTGTCTGAATGATGAATTGCCCTTCTAGAGTTACCTTCTCTAGATACATTTGTACTTTGATATCCAACCAACTTACAATAGAAAATTGGCTGAAAACAAAACTCATCTCATCTCTGCACTTGTCTTCTTAGATGAACTTTCTTGCCATGAAAGAGATCTTTCAAAACTCTCTAGAAAAACCTCTAGATACCTGTTTCGATGTAGCCTTTAACTTTCAAATGATGAAAGCGTATAAAAGCATTCCTTGAATTTCTTCAAATCTCTTCATAACTGCTCTTCTAAGACATGACCTGCAAATGATAATCTGATAGTAGAAACTGATACCTGTGATTTGATGTTGATCTGATTCCTTCATCTTCTCTAAACCATTGTTCTTCCTTGAATTTGAAGTAGTCTTCTCTTCATCAAGTCTGGGTCTTCAAACAATACTTTTGTAAAGTATTTGCATACTCTTCCAAAAATATTCGGCTGCTAACAGATCATCAACTTCATACTCCACACTGATGAATACACATGTAACTGAATTGTCTAATTCTCAAATCTCTACTCATCTAGATTAAGTGTGTATGTCAAATGTCAAATATTAGAAGATGCTTTCAAATCATATGTTGTAAATCTGGAATTCTGGGAACCTGAGATATGAATGAGCCTTAATGCATTGATGCAAAAGATCTAAAGTTCTGTAACCAAAACCTTAGTGCTCTGATACCAAATGTTGGACCTGTGACATGAGCCTAAGGGCCTACCTCACTTCCAACAACATCTCCATGCGCAGGCAACAAGCCTGATAGAACATACTTCACAGCGAAGCGCTACTCACGAAAGACTTCTCGTCACATTATGTTTATTTGATAGAGACCATGCGCTTTAAGAAGGGAGTTATTGAGTTGTTCACCTGAAATGTGGGATTAAAACTCCCGATTCTTCAGCCTACGGGGTCACTATCTCCCTTCTCCATAAGCTCCGAGAACGCGCAACAAAGATCTTCTATAGCAGCTTGCGAAGCACGTCATTATCTTATTATCGATGCCTACATGTTTTATTTTTTGCCAATCCATATGAAGAACGAGGAAGGATGGGGTGTCCGCACTTCCAAGCATAACAAAAGGAAAGTATTGGTTGAAGTTAAATAATCTCTTTTTCTTTTGCATATTTTGGAATTTATCATGCACTTATTGAACCATGTGATATAAAGGATGCATGATTTATAATTATTAGATTACTTGGATCATCACGGATTTGGAGAAGTATTTAATTATGTATCAACGGGCATTGTAAGCATGGAACTCATTGTATAGGTGAAGTGACAAGTAGAAAAAGGTTTCATGTATAAATATAAGTATGCATGAACTCCATAAATAAAGGCAAGCCTATGTTAGAACACCCTTAGATTTTTTATAGGGTTAAATGCATAATCGGGCATACAAGTAAGTAGGTTAAATGCCAACGGAAGGACATTGGAGATCGATCAAGAAAGATGATCCCAATTTTGCAACCTCGGTTTCAAAGTATCTCAATAGACAAGCCTCGTCATGCAATGGATCAAGGGATGGATGAAGCTATAATAGAGGTATGACATGTTAGTTTTCATTCGTTTGTTGGCCATGCTAAAGTAATTCATGAAAAAAAGCATTTTAAGAGAAGTAGGTGAGGTCCACATGCATTTAAAATAGTGCATGAATTTACTCATCTAAAGTGATGCCCTTAAGGAATACACAATAGGGATTCACTTCATAAGGATGGCCATGGAAGGTCCATCATAGCATGGCATGGACATGAATTAAACGATGTGCATATTATTGAAATTGAATTCTTGAATAGAATGGAATTCCAAGGATGAATTCCATGCATGCTTTAAGGAGGGGTTCAGTACTTGGACCTTATGCATGCTAAGCATCTTCAATCAAAGATGTATCGGTTCTTGGCATACACGGTATATTGAATCACATATGCATGGGTTGATGGGACATGAGAGAAAATTAAGTTCAGTAAGTTTAATGTTTAAGTCAGAAAAAAGAATTCTTCATATGAAGTCAAAAGCATAAAAGTTTAATGGTGCCTTGTAATTATGAGACTCAATGCCCATTACCTTTTGTGATTTTTATATGTTGGCTTAATCCAAAAGCCAACAAAATTTATTACAAATAGAAAAGCCTTAAGCTTTGAGTTGTACTTATGGACCCTGAAGTTCCATAATACCCATGGCATGCCTGATCAGCAAGGCCAAGGACTTAGGTTACAGACTAAGCGATGTTCACCATAAGATAGTGGTAATAAGAACGTGGATTGAAAGACATCCAAAGAGAAATGAGAAGCCTATATGAGACCCTACACTTATAGGGTAATTTTTCATTGTGAATGATGTTAAGAAGTTCATAGGAACTTAAACATCCGATCATTGAGGACAATGATCACACTAAAAGGGGGAAGAGAATGTCGTAAAATGACATATTAGGGAAAAAATGATTGAACCATTTTACCCTTTTAAGCATTCACTTCTTCCCCAATAAGCTTCTTCCTTCATTGAAAAGAGGTAGGATCCATTTGGAGCTTTTGAGAAAATTGCTTCAAGAGTGAAAAATTATAAACTCATTAAGCATATCTAGAGAAGAGGAATATTAAAGGGTTGAAAGAAACTCTTAATACCTCTACTCCAAAGTGTGCTCTATGAGTAAGAAACAATTTATCAAGATAATTAAAAAGGTAACCATTTAGAAAAGCTTATGATTGAATATATCCTTTGATACAAGTGCCTACTTATGTCAATAGATGATATCTAGTATGCTCTATTATCAAATGACATAAACAAAGATAACTTTGATTGCATCTAATCAAGGAAATAGTTCAACGAAAGCTCAATTTTCAAAGTCTTCTCAAAGAACAAATCAAGACTCTGTAAGAATGTAACTTACAAAGATTTTGATTATATTTGATAAGACTAAAATGAATGGAGTTTAATCCTTGAGTAAGAGCTAAAGTTGTCTACACTAAGGTGAGATTGTAAATCAGATGGTATGGGACGTCTAGGTTTACAAATGTCACTTAAGTGGGTTGAGTGGTATGGGACACTGAACTTATGGATAATGGAAGCTTAAGCTCAAGGATATTGGAGAGCTTTTTCAATCAAGGATTTAGCATAAATGAACCTCCCATTTGGATAGGAAATTAAAAGAACATCAATTTCCTGCAGTTTTCGAGGATGAAAACTCCTTAAAGGGGGGAAGAAAGGTATCATCAATATGATACTTCTAAGCAAAAGAAATTTCCTTAAATTTCATGAAAGTTAAGGTGTACATTGGATGTCCAAGTACCTAAGTGTGTTTGAGTTAAATCTCAAAACAAAATAAGAACCACATATGTAAGAAGGAACTCATTAAAGAATTCCAATTTGTGCAAGTAAACTAAGGTAAGCTAGCCAAAGACTTGAAGCATATTCAGAGTAGGGTATTTGAGAATGGATAAAGATGGATCCAAAGTTTGGATCACTAAGCATGATAACTTTCTTAAGTCAAAAGGGTGACATATAATTGTTGATCCCTAAAAGGAGAATAGTTAATGGTTTGAAGAACATCAACATGATGTTGAAGGCTTAAGCTAGGATATCAACTCATGAAGGTATGAGTTGAAGATCCCAAGAAAATCCCATGGGTAAATAAAAGGGATCTAAAGGAGAAAAGACTTGATCTTATCTCATGTTAAATGAGTTGGAGGAATGTTGAAAAAGCCAAGTGACCTAACTTGGTCAAATATATCAAAACCTTTATGGTTGGATAATCCAAGTGGCCTACATTGGTAAAAAAAGATCAAACCCTTTGTAAAGTTCAAAGGTCAACTTAAAGAGACCTTTGAATTATTTGGTATTAGATTTAGAAACCTTAGTCTTTGCTCTCATTAAAATGATGCCAAGGACTTACAAGATGGAATTCATGATCATGGTAAATGATCAAAGAGCATTGAAAAGATAAGGGCAAAGAAGGTGGAAACATTAAGGATGTGGTTCTATGGATTGGAGAAAGAACTCACTCGTATGGGACAGTGAGAACTAACTCCCATTGAGATTTTTCTCTGATGGCTAGGGAGAAAATAGGCTCAAGATCCGATAGGAAACATCACAGTAAGCCTTAAAGATAAGACCATTTAGATTAAGGTCTTAGGTTCATTATGAGGTGTAGAAATGAACCTCCTTGAACCAATTTAATACACCTAGTTGTATGAACAAAAGGGTAAATAGAATGAACATGACATTTATCCTAGAAAAGGCTATCCTTTATCCTCTTAAGCAAATGCATTTTTCTTAATAAAATGCATAGCCAAATTTTATATGGAACAATAAATTTGGATAAGTAAGAGGGTAAAGAATTTTGGGAGTTTACCAAGTTAAACTCCAAAAGTAAAGTCAAGCCTATTTAAGTATAATAACCTTGATGAAAGAATGATCTATAAAAGATCTTCTTTTGAATCTTTGGTGAGAACAAGAGATTCAAGAATGTTCCTAGCAAGATCTGAGATATGACGCCTAGAAATAGGTATCTTTCTTGCAAGTCCTTGGAACTAAAGATACAAAACTTGAATCATCTCAACTCCATCCAATAGAAAATCTAGAAGGTATCTTGATGAAGCATTATTCGTCAATTATATTTTTGAGGATTTGAAGGAATTGGTTTAGTAAGCTCTTTGCAAAGCTTTGGTGATCTTCGAGGTTAGTATACATAACTATCTCGAGTATGAACCAGAGTCAGTTCAAGATAATTAGTACTAATTCTCATTGGAAAGAACAGGCTAACAAAGAACAAGGTAGATACCCAAGAGAATGGTCTACCTGATAATTCCAATTCCTAAAGTCATCTTTGGATCTAAGTCTTGAATGTCAAAAAGATTAAATTCTTTTGAGAATTAATATAGGGAAAGTCAAAGACGATAAAGATAGGGATCCACTTGTAGATAGGGATCCACTTGGGTATATTGTCATTCGGAATACTTGAACTTTATGTTTCAAGTAAACCTGGATGATTGAAATAAGTCCACTGAAGCTGCCAAGGAATGAGAAGATAGTATTTCTCCTCATTTTATTGATCATCTTTTAGCAGGGACTCACTAGACTCACTTTGCTAAGTTCTTATCTTTAGCTAAGTCCTATCAAATACAAATAAAGTATATTTGTATTTGAAAAGGGCTATAAAAGAATAAGTTAAGTTTAGAACATCTGAAGATTCTTCTCCTTTCTATTGAAAGTGGAAGATGAATCTAGTATCTGGCCCTTTCAAGATAGAAATAGGATTTCTAGCATAGACTCCTAAAATTATAATTTTCTAGGGAAGTACAAAGTGTACTGAAATGTATTATTTTATGGAGCTCAAGGTTTGTGAAAGTGCCAAAGAAAAAGAACACCAAAGAAATCCACCCTTTTCACTAGTCCATAGGTACAAGGCATGCATGTACATTCAGGTGGACTAAGAGAAAGTGATTTGGGCAAGATTTTGATTCCTTTCTTTTCAGAATAAGGTAGGGATTAGCCCTTATCTGATTACTAGAAATGAATCTAAAGAGAGAGATGACCATGCTCAGAGTATAGATCATGGTGCACGAGGGAATACTTCACATATTATACCTACACACATTTTCGAGGATGAAAATGTTAAAGGGGGGAAGAATGTTATATAACTATGGGTCAAAGTGGCCAAAGACATGGGTTTTGAGGGTCCAAATCCACTTGGAAAACACTTGGATTCTATTGGGAAACGCCTTGGGAAAGTATCTCCAAGAGTGTGGTTTGAACCCTTGAGTTATTTGGATTTATCTACTCCCAATTGAAGGATTTTGACCCTTAGGATTGATATTTCCTAAGGGTATGGTATTTAACCCTTAGGGAGGCCACTCAAGCCTTGAGATTTGTACATACAAGCTTGGGACAAATCCTTTTTAGAATCCATTGAGGGCCATGAGAATCCATCTTATTTCCAAGGTTAGAAGGCCTTGGATTAGAATCCATATGGAGAGGACACTTGGCAAGCTCTCCTCACATTTCCTCCCTTGGCCTTGAGGTATATATATGGGTGGAGTTGGATGGGTGGAAACGTGCTCTCTCTTCACCTTGGTGGTTTTGCTAGGTAGTTAGCCTTTAGTAGCTTGTTCCACAACAATAACATTCTTCTTGCAGCTTGCAAGTGTGTAGTCCTTGGACTATGCATAAACTCCGATAACACTCCAACTCCATATGCTATGTCAGGCTTAGTTATTGTGGCATAATTGAAAGAGTCTACAATAGATCGATACAAAGTTACATCCTCTAATGGTTCTCCATCAATGGAGCTTAGCTTTACATTAACTTCCATGGGATTTGAAATAGGCTTGCAATGTAGCATCCCAAACCTCTCAAGTAGGTCTAGAATATACTTCCTTTGTATGAGCATAATACCTTCTTCTTTGTATACAACTTCAATGCCAAGAAAATACCTAAGATCTCCAAGATCTGAGATCCTAAACTCCTTTCCAAGCTTTGCCTTGATCTCCTCAATGCCCTTTGTATCATTACATGTAATGATAAGATCATCTACATACACACTGTAGCTCAGTGATGAGTAGCACCTCCTTTAATGTCAATCCGGGAAGACATGAGGATGGTATAAAGACCTCGAGCAAGTGAAGGCACAAGTGCGTGAGTGAGAAGCACACTAACATGCACACACATACACACACACGCGCACACGCAGTAAGACAAAGAGTGAGAAGCAATGGAGTTCTTAGATTACTTTCAAAAAGCTCATACCAATTCAAAACTATTACAAGCTAACCTCAAAAATGAGCTCTCTAGCTCTATTTATAGTTTTTGACTAGGTTTTGGCCTTGTCCAGACCTAGTGTCCAACCTAGTTTAAAATTAGGTTCTCTACCCTATTCGGAGGTTCAAACGAAGTCTAAAAAATGTGAAAACTGACAGGTAGATACTTCTAAAGCTCCTCAAGCTCAAGGACTCCTTGGCTTGCACAAAATGGAGCTACAAAAATGTGAAATGGTATTTACAATGGTTTTTAGTGATGAAAATCACTGTTTTTGTAGGGGATTCTTCTGAAGATTTGACATACACTTCTTGGAGCTCCCTACTTTCTCCTTCTCCTTGTGTGTCCACCTCTTTTATATGCGTTAGTGTCCTGAAAAAAATGTTGGCCTACTTGCCAGATCGTCATTGACTGCTCTGTCTGCTTGTACTTTCTCTTCTCTCTGACTCCGTTCTTAAGCTTCCTTGCCTAGTGAGTCCTTCAGTTCCAACACCCCCCCCTCTCTCGCGTCTGTCGTCCCTGACAGACCCTTGTTGGGTGGGTCGTTGGATGTAGTACTCAACAACGTCTTGTGCTAAGTGATGTTCTGCAATCCGCAACCCTTTGGCCAAGTCCGTGAGTAGAGCATCCCAATCTACCGGCCCGAGAACCTCTGGATGTGGTATACGTAACTTTTCTGAATGAAGAGCTTGTTCCACTGCAGACAACTGCAATAAATGTGATGGTCTGGGAATGAATATCTCTGAATGATATTCCCAGAATCCTGTGACAAACATTTCTTCAAACATCTGTTTGAAGCAGGCTGGTAGATACTTGATACGCGCGTGCCATGCATATACAACATTAATAGATGGGGTTGCGCTCATGTCGTAGACGAGGTCATGATTTCCTTCATTAAATCCAAGGGCTGACAGATGAGGTTCATTGACATTCTTGAAAGTCCTGAATGTGACCAACATGAGCTCAAAAATTTTCAAGCACATTTGGGCCATGACGTCTGGCACATTTTTAAACCTGACCCCCCAATGCCGAATCGTCGAGATCATATATCCTATGGTAGGTTGGCCTTTGGGTGGTGCTAAGTAAACATAATTAAGCCATTTCTCACATCCTTTGTTTGTCAGCACAGTTTTTGTGTATTCCGGCCATGACCTTCTTCGAAATACAGGGCAGTAGCATGGGTTGTATTTGATGTACAAGGGCATGTTATTCCATGTTCTTACCATTTCTGGGTAGGTTTCCAGTAGACGAATCCTCCACATCGGTTGATGAATATTGCCCTGCTTGGCACTCGCTGGGATGTCTTCCGGTGCGAATTGTGTGGCGGAGGTTGGTTCCTTTGAGGTATGTTGCTTTATTTCGGCATTGTAGTCCGCCATTAAGACACAGAAGGGAACATACAAATCGTCGGATGTGCCGATCCACCTATGATGAGAGAGGTTCCTAAAATAGTCCGATTTTATGACTACCTCTTCCAAGCGTGACATAGATGCTATCTGGACTGCCACCCTATCATCATGGGTTGTGGCCACTTTTTCCAACTTCTGCATCCATTTAGGAGCCTCTATTTCAATGGTGTCCATACCCTCGTCTGTTTGCTTGCCCCCTGGTGCAGGCATGGGAACATACGTGTCTTCGAAAGTTTCCTCTATCTCGATTGGCACTAGATCTTCAGGCTCGGGCTCAACAAGGGGGGAGGGCTGACGTTCGTATTGCATGACTTTGCTGCGTAATTCTTCGAATTCTGCTCTGAGTTTTGTGACTTCTTCGGATGTGTCGTCTGTGGCTGTGGCTTTGCTTGGTGACTCCTGCTGAGTTGTTAGTTGCTTCAGTAGATCATCCCTTTCTCGTTCTAGCGCTGCATGGGCCTCCAGGAGGTCGGCATGGGTTTCTAACACAGTTTTCATATTCTCTGAGGGAATGGCCTTGAATTTTTCTGGGTCGATTTCCTGCGGGGAACCCTCCATGGCTGCTTCCAAGTTCCCTTCATTCTGTTTCTGCAACCGTTTATTCTCTTCGAGAGCTGTAGACATGTGTTTTCGTAGGAGGGCCAGGTTGCGTCTAAGTTTGAGATTCTCCGTTATCTGGGAGTGTAGCAATTCATCCATATGTTGTCTTTCCTCTGCATCTGACTGGGGTGGATTGGCTTCTAACTGTTCATGTTGTTCCTGTAAAGTGGCATGTTGTTGTTGTAGTAGCCGCTTTTCCCTTTCAAGATCAATGAATCGGAGTTGAAGTTCCTCATGGCTTCGAAAGAGTCGTGTGTGTTGGTTATCAAGATGTTGGTAGTGCTGTTGCAGTTGCGACATATACTAATACATATTATTAAATACATTATTGATAGGGGTGGATGTGGGTAGGGTGTTGAATGCAGAGGGGAGGGAAAGGGGAAGGGGAATGGAAGTGTGGATAAACGGTGCTAGAAAATGGCGATGTGGGAGGTGGGGGGATGGGAGATGTTGGGGGTATGGGGGGAGGGAGGGGTGCTGATGTGGGTGAGATGTCCATAAAATCAACGGTGGATGCGGTAGTGGGAGTGACTGTGAATATTGGAATTGTGGGTGCGGTGATAGTGGTGAAAGTGTACAGTGGTGTGTGCAATTGTGAATACGAACTGCCGGGGAGTGTGATCGGGGGGTTGAGATTTTCTGTGGCAGCGGTTAGAACTACTGTTTCAGTGGCCGTATAGACAAAGGAAGTGGAGATGGGGTGTGTGGGTTGTGTGACGGTCTGTGCTTCGGTATGGGTAGTGGACTCGGAGGTAGTGACGGTCGTGGTTACACTAGTTGTGGGAGGTGAATGTGGTGGAGTTGGAGGTAGGGGTGGCAAAGGGGGTGATGTAGGTTCACTTGATACATGGGTTTCCTCAGTATCGTGGATAGTGTGTGCGGTGCCCGTGGTTGTGGATGTGCCTTGTGGTTCTGATACTAGTACATTCATCTGCTTCCCTGCTCGAGGGGGGTGTCTACCATATCTTCGTTCCGTTCTTCGTGCTTGTGCAAGGGTGGTATGCACCGTTTCAGGGACGCCTAATGCCTCAGATATCATGTCAAGGGTGGCACGATATTGCTCGTCGACGCCTTCCTCCTCAAGGATCTGATTCATAAGGGCCTTGCCTGCTGCTAGGGACAGTCTATGTTGTTCTTGAACTCTGTTCATGGTGTCATAGAGCTTTTTCAATGCTTTCGTATAAGCTGGGGCCTCTTCAAGTACCTGTAGAGCTTCCTGATCATATTCCTGCTCTTCTTCATTTGATTGCTCCTCGTGTTCCTCCTCTTGTTCTCCTTCTTCTTCACCCTCTACATCGACGACGTCTGGGTGTCTGGGATGGGGTTGGTCTGTAGCCGTTTGTTGCCCACTAGCTTGTTCTGCCTCAACTTCTGCATTAACAGCATCGATGATTCTGGCTACCTCCTCATCCGTTAGGTCTTCTAAAGTGAATCCGTGAGGAAACTCTAGGTCGGTTGGTACGGGTGGGAACACCAAATTAGGTCCGTCAGTGCTGTGCCTTGGTAATCTGATAGTGAAGGGTTGCACCCGCCTTGGAAGTCGCGGAGTGGTCTCTGGAGTCAATGTCGCACCGCGGGCTTGTGCGCAGGGCATCTGAACGGCACCTCTCATTTTCTTGGATGGTGGTCCTGCGGAGGATAATCGGCGCTGAAACTCTTGTACCCTGGTCCAAATGAGTGCCCTTTGCACTGGTACATCATACGCGAGACATCTATACACAATCCTGGTAAGAGCACAACATCCATACAGTACATATTTTTGTTTCTTATACCACCTTTGATGAGCCAAGTGGATTTGGTCGATAATCCAGTGGGGCATATTGATTGTCAAATCAAAGGCATCTGCCAAGTATAGACTAAACCAGGTCTTCTTAGGTGGCATTGTGAACCTCTCTTGAGCGAGAAATGCGAAATGCTGCATGACCATTCACAAGTGAATGACAATTGTAGGCGTCATTGCCACCATGTCTTTTAACTTTGTCAGATTCCTGTTCTTCATATTGTCGGGGACCATAGTCTCTTTCTCCGTAGGAATGTGCATACCTTTCATGTCCAGAGCTTCCCTTACCAAGTTGATAGTTAATATGAAATGCTTGAGCTCATTGCCCCTTGTGAGAGATGGGAGGACAAAGGAACTGTATCCCTTTTTGTCTTTGCTCGGAGTAAGGGTGCTAATCAAATAAGAGCATCTTAGAAAATCCGGCTTTGGCAATTGGAATTTGAAGTACTCGTAGAGTCCTGCCTTCTTCCATATAGGTTTCAATCCTTGATTATTCTGCAGTCTCTCAAATTCCCTAGTGAAAAAGTGATACCTGCCCCAGCGCCCATTGAATTCTATCTCGGCCTCCCACATATAAGTGCCTTCACCTAGGGGTCCTGCCACATCACTGAACCAATGAGAGTTTTTGCTGACTGGCATTGTGTGCCCTTGTGGAGGGTTTTGAACAGGTATGGCGTGTAATGCCCTCAATGCCATTGGGCGTTCCTTCAATTCCTCCTCAATGGGAAGGCTTTCAATGTCCACGACTTGGGGGCTGATGCCTGCCTGGGAGCTAGTTCCTACCATATCTACCATGTTACTTCTTGCCTCCTGATTCTGTGAGAATATAGAAACATTTGTTAACATTGTAGAGGACAAGATAGAACCGTTATTGTCCCCATTACAACATTAATATGAGGTTCGGGAAAGATTAGTAGGCTATTAAGTGCTCGGTGCTTGTGTGTGTAGTTAGGGATTGGTTAGACCTAGGAGCTAGATGGAATGATGTAGTGTGAGAGTGACGTAGTTAGTAGGTGGGCATGGATTTACAACTGGGGTCCGGGGGTTTATTACAAGTCTTAGGTTGCCAAATGCAATGGTTGGGCTTGGATCTTGATTTTGTGGAGACTCTGGAAGGTTTGATAGGTGTATCTACTTGAGAATGAGGCTTTTTAGGGGCCCATTGACGAGTGATTCTACTTTTGCGCATGGAGGAATATGTGTCCGTGCGTGATGTGTAAGAGTGGGCCTCAGATGTTCGAGTGAGTGAAACATGTTGTACCGGGTGTGGCCTTGGTGTAGCTATTTGGGCCCGCACGCAAGCCTTAGGCACCCAGATTTGTCGTGATTGTGGGCTGGCCTTCATTGACTTCCTGGGTACCCAAATAGACTTCACTTTCGTAGAAGAATTTATGAAAGACTTCTTATTAGTGTCATGTTGTTGACTACTAATAAGAGGTTTTGGCCGTGGGGTTGGCCTGGTCGCAACAGGGTGTTCGCCTTTCCGCATCCATACTTGTTTCAATGGTTGGAACAATCTGCTTTGCTCCTTTTTTTGGCTTCCAGTATAGGTAGTACTCTGCTCCTTCTGTACTTGAACCGCCTTTGGGCCTGGACACTTTGAACGTGATTGCAGGTTAAAGAATCAAAATAACAGAAGGCAGCAAAACAACTATGCATCCACCCATCATAGGTTTCAGGGGCATCTCATCTTTGCGTATAGGATACTGAGTTCTCTGACACACATCACACCGTTTCACATAGGTATGTGCATCCATGTGAAGGGTTGGCCACCAGAAGCCTGCAAATAGTATTGCCTTGATCACCCGATCTGGTCCAAAGTGTCCTCCTGCTACACCTTGGTGAGCAGTTTCCAAGATCTTGAGATATTCACTTTCATGGACACATAGTCTCAGGTAACCATCTTTCCCACGCTTGTATAGATTATCACCAATGAGTGAGTACTCTTGGGCTTCTTGTTCTAAACTCCTTTTCCTAGCCAGAGTCATGTATGGAGGGAATGTTTTCGTCCTCAGGAAGGATACTAGTGGTTCACTCCAATCTGGCACTATGGACACTTGATAAAGAGTGGCATGTTCCACAGGTGGTTTAGTGCAGCAGATTGGGCATTCCTTGCACAACTTCTGGACATCAGCTTCCATAGTTGGCCAATGCACTCCTAGTCTCCTCAGGGTTTGTAGGGTTCGTTGTTTTGAGTAGTGTTGCTCTAATGCACCTACATGTGCTAATTGCAACCATTTAGCGTACTCATCCTCTTCCACACAATATGCCAAGATCCCTTGATCTGTGTGCTTGTACATACTACCTGCCATGATGTGATATTTTTGGGCTTTTACTACCTCTCTATCCTGTGTGTTTATTACTGGATGGTTAGGCCCGTATGTCAATACTGGCAGTAGTGGCTTAGCCCACTGTGGCACCACTTCCAAATTAAACAAGTAAGCATCAGGAAGGTCATCTGACACTCCTTGTGGAGCTTCTCCAGATGTGAGTCTAGAGAGATGGTCTGCTCTCAAGTGAGTCCTACCTTTCCTTACCACAACCTCGAAGTCGTATTCCATTAGTAAGAGAAACCATCTTACTAATCTACCTGTATTGCATGGCTTATTCACGAGATATAGCAGTGCCTGATGATCAGTAAAAAATTTAAACTTATTTGCAAGCAAGTAATGTGTAAACTTTTTAACCGCATATACCATGCCTAATCCTTCTCTCTCCGTAGTGGTATAATTTCGTTCAGCTGCATTCAATTGTCTACTAGCATAGAAAATTGGAAGATCCATATTACCTTCACCGGTAGGCTGCGTGAGTACACACCCAATAGCATAATTAGATGCATCAACATGAACATGGAAAGGTTTATTCCAATCTGGTGTGGTCAAGATGGGTGCTGAACATAATCGCCATTTAAGCTCATTGAAGGAATGCTCACATTCATCCGTCCACTCAAAGTTAGTCAAAAGCCCATACAGAGGCTTTGCTATGATGGCATACATGTGTATAAACCGTCGGTAATAACCACAATGCCCCATCAAAGCTTGTACTTCCTTGACATTCTTTGGCCTAGGTAACTCGGCTATGGCTCTCACTTTCTCTTCATCAGTGGATATGCCATTCTTTGACACTATGTGTCCTAGAATCTTGCCTTGCCTGACCATAAAGACACACTTTTCTGGGTTCAGGCAGACTTGATATTCTCTACATTTGTCAAAGATTTGTCTAAGTTCAGGAATATGGGTTTGTCTGATGTTGGAATGAGCACAAAGATCATCAACATAGACTTCTAAGTTCTTCCTCAGGAACTCTTTAAATACATGGCACATTAGCCTCTAGAAGGTTGCTGGTGCATTGGTAAGCCCAAATGGCATTACTCTAAAGGCAAATATGCCCCATTCAGTGGCAAATGCCGTCTTATGCTGATCTTCTGGAGCTATGGCTACTTGATTGTAGCCCGAAAATCCATCAAGGAAGCTGTACACTTCCTTGCCTGCCACTCTTTCTAAGAGATGCTCTGTGATAGGAAGCGGATAGTTATCACGAATGGTGGTTGCATTAACCTTCTTTAAGTTGATGCATACACGCAACTTTCCATTTTTCTTGGGCACCACTACGATGGGGGATACCCACTCAGTGTGCTCAATTTCATAGATAAATCCAGCTTCAACCAGTCTATCTATCTCCTCTTTGATCTTGGCAGCGTAATTATCGTTATATGTATATGGCTTTTGCCTAGAGGGTTTGGCCTCTGAGGTCATGGGGATGGTGTGTGAGCATATGTCTGGGTCAACACCCTTCAAATCCTTGTAACTCCAAGCGAATACATCTCTGTATTCTCTTAGCAAGGCTATTAACGCATGCTCTTCTTCCTCTGTTAGGTCATGGCCTATGTACGTGCATCTCTCCTCTCCTTCTTCTAGGGCCACTACTATTTTCTTGGTGGTTTCTTTGTTATCATAGGCCTCTCCTGATTGTGCCTCTCGTTTAGGCATTCTTATCATGACTCTCCTGTTGTCTATCTCATACTTCTTAAAATTTTCCGAGACCTCAAACAAAGATTCTTCCTCTGCTTGTGTGACTTTTCTCTTCTTTCTTTTCTTTCCTTCTTCCTTAGGAGTTACATGCGTGGCTAGCCTTACCTCATTTGTAAGCTCTCCGTGCCTCTGGGGTTGAAATTCTACTTCATAGAAGTATTCTTCATCTGATGCAAAAGGTGGGTCCATAATGATTGACTCTAGATCGGAGTCACTTGCATCCTCAATTGCATCAGGGCTAGGTTCACACTCTTCTAACACTACCTCTCCCATGATTGGCTCTATGGAGAAGACTGAAATGTCATAGCCATCCTCATCACAGTGGGGTGTCCATTGTTCCTCATTGATGGCTACATCCATTGTTGCTAAGATTTCTGCCCAGCCATGAGGTTCGAACTCTTCATCGGGAAACACTACAGGTGCATAGGCTGGGTCTTGAATTGATCTATGTGTTTCCTTCACACCTATCTCTCTAGCTTTCTCTCTTTTCTCCTCTTCTACTGCCACTTTGCACATCCATAAGTGGGTGTCTTCATGCATCCATGAGGATCCTGATCCTATGGAATGCACAGATTCCGTATCATCTTTGGCTCTATGGATGGGATTCCATTGGATAGGAGGGACATCTCTATGAGAGTAATCTTTGAGATTCACTTTGGTCGTAACACCTAAGTGTTGCAGGTACAAGGAATTGGTTCCCCAGTCCTGTACCACTTGCAACTGTCGCATAAAGGGTCGTCCCAAGATCATTTCATAGGCATGATTTTTGCTAAAATCACATATAGCAAATGTATGCTCGAACTCGACACCACATGTGGTGAGAGTTATTCCTTCTAGCAAGCCTAAGGGTCTTTCTATGTGACCATCGGCCATCTGCAATTTCATCCTCGTGAGCCTGAGTGCTGGCTTGCCCCAACGCTTCCATAGGGAAGTGGTAGCAATTGCAACACCTACGCCTGAGTCTAGAATGGCCTTGGTGGTGTATCCTTGATGGGTGATAGGAAGATATGTGTTTCCCTCTTCGCCCTCACTCATGTCTCCTATCTTGTCCAATGGTATTTCTGGCACTGTTCTCTGGGATCCTACCTGGGAACGAGGTTTTGCTATCTCTGGTACTTGTTTGGCTACATGTTTCCATAGCTCTGGCCTTACTTTGAGTAGCTCTTCTAAGGTGAGGTTACATTGTACTTTAGTGTTTTTCACTACCTCTGTGTTCCTAGGTATGACTGAGTCCTCATTTCGTACCATGACCGTGGGTGCTCTCATACAAGTAGACTTAGCTTCCCATGGGCCCGTGAAGTGTGGTAATTCTTGTAGAGAGTTAGACTCAAAGTCTAATCTTTCCTGAGATTGGGTGCTCTCCTGCTCCTCATAAATGGATGGGCTGTCTTGTGGGAATTGGTCGTGTGCATCATCCACAAGTTCAATAGGAGGAGGGACTTCACTCTCTTTAGCCCATTTGTCTTCTTGAATCTCGTGTAGGAATTCTGGTGTGAACCGGTTCATAGAAGATGATGTGTCTGGCTCCGTAGAGTTAGGCACATAGGCTTCCTGGGCAGGAATGCTTACTCTTTCACTTGCCTTGTCCTTGCGTTGATGGGCGGGTTCCTTTTCTGATTGTACAATCAGCTTCTCTATTCTTTCTAACAGTCCATCAAAGTGCAACTAGGTCTTCGCTGAACTAGAGATGTTAAATAGGCGACTGGCCTCAAACATGGTCTGAGCCAATTCCACCATCTTAGCACAAATTTTGGTTCGTTCTAGCTCTAGTTCTGCTCTAGAGTAACACTTTTCATGATCAGTTACGTTTGGCCCTCCTTGGATTCTGGCCTGATATGCTTTAAGCATCATATTAAGGTCCTCGGGATTGGGATGTGCTAGGACTGATCCTACTCTAGGGGGTGGTGAAATTAGGTGAGGCGGGTTGGAAGATGGCGGGTCAGATGGAGTTGGGAATGGTGGAGGTGGGGTAGTGTGAGAGGGAGTTTGAGATGTGAGTTCAGTTATCCTGGCCTTTGTTTCCCTGAGGCTTTCCTCGAGTTCACTCATCTTTTTTGCCCATTGCCTTTTCATTCTTTCACGACTATCTCTCCAAGCTCTGGTCCTCTTCTTGGTCATGCTCTCTGTTTCACTAACATCTGGGCTCTTTTCCTGGCCTTCACTTTGGTTTTGCTGCAGTGCTTGAGCTCTTGTGATCACTTGCACTGGTGCAGTGGAAGTCACACTTCCTGTGGAATCTACCACTAACCCAATAACGTTAATGGGAGTGATTTTTGGCATATTGCTGGGATTCTTTGGACAATCTCGTAAGAGATGCTCCTTTTCACATTCTTGGCAAAAGCCCTGGATCGTCACTGACTGGGGTTGTGTAGGTGGAGGCACAGGACAATCACGAATGAGATGATCTCCTTGACATCTGTAGCATGGTCCTCTAGGGAATGGAGGTCTTACTTGCCTAGGTTGAGGTCTAGGGTTGGGGTTTGCATACATGACGTTTGTGAAGTCCGACTCCCAACTAGATTCATTTGGCTCTTCACTATAGTAGGACTCACCATGTTCCGGAGATTGCATGTAGTAGGCCTGGGGGCTGTCAATATGCGTCGAATCAAAGCTATGGTCACTCAGATCACTTTCAGAAAGCAATGGTGTTACAGAAACTATAGCTCTATTCAGGTTCTCTTCTGCAGTTGCATATTTTACTGGGATCACATTAGCTGGGGCAGGGGGTTGTTGTGCTAACACAGGCTGAGGCCTTTGTTGGTTTTGGTATTGTGGTTGGTCGATTTGTTGAGGCCTAGCATATTGCTGCGGTGGGTACTGATTCTGGTATCTTCCCTGCTGAGGATATGGCTGAGGGTAGGGTTGCCTAACCGCCTGCTTGTTGTATGGGTAGTCTTGTGCTGTGTGATTAGTGTATCTCCGTTCTATGGTGCAGTATTGGCTACTGGGATTCACTTGGGGTTGAGCCATAATGGGACATACATTCGCCATATGGTCACCCCCACAAGTATAGCATCTTTTCACAGGGGCAAACCTTGGGATTTGTTTGCTAGAGACGCCTGGTTTCTGAGCTACTTTCTCTGCTAATTTTTCAATTGATGTGGATTGCGAGGAAGAGAGGCGAGAGGCACTATCTGAGTCTTTGTAGATTTTGGAAAGCTCTAGCTCTTCCCCTAGGTTATCCTCGATGTCAATGCACATGCGTACACACTCTTCTATAGTCCGGGGGTCCTTCAAGTACACATATGATCTCAATTTGGTACTTAGCAATCCATCCAAGAATAAAGCCACTTGCTTCGCTAGTGTGGGTAATTCAGGGACATGGCATCTCTCTAAGTATTGCCTAAATCTTCTTCCTGCAAGTCTCACGGTCTCTTGAGGGGTTTGCTTGAAGCTGTGAATCAGCGAGGAAGTGTTATGTCTTATGCCACTTTTAGAGAATTCGATAATGAATGCCTCTAGAAGTTGGTCTATACTCCTGAATTGTCTCTCATTCAATGGTTGAAACCACGTAAGGGCAGTGTTCCTAAGGGTTAGACCAAAGGCATTGTATTGCGTGAACAGATCTTCCACTTGTTCAGCTCTCAGACTTGCCTAAACTCAGCCACATGATCGTATGGATCTCCAGTGCCATCGAAGTAGTTCTTCATGGACTTAACTAGCTGAGTCGGTCTCAGAGTCCTTATGTGCTCTCTAGGTCGTGGTAGAGGGAACTCATCCGCATTTCTTTGATTCCTCGGAGCTCTAAGTACCTCAGGTTCTACACTGTTTGTTTCCGTCCTCGTTCTTTCTCTGCCCCCTGGGTTGGCAAAGCTTACTTTTGGCCTATCTCTACTTCTGTCTCTTTGAGTTCCATGAGCTTGGGATGTCCCAGCTCCAGGGTGACCATAGGACACATTCGATCTTGGTTGGGGGAAAACGAATTCACCCTTCCAAGTGTAAGCGTGTCTATCATGTTCTGTAACCACAAAGATCCTCTCTGAAGCGTGATCTAAGTAGGTCACTCTGCCTGGGCTATCTGGATCTTTAAACTCATAGATCATGATTGTTCCTATATCATTTGGTCGATCAGATTTATACCTCCAAAAGGCTTCATCAGTCTCTCGGTTCAGAAACAGATCTATGCTCTTGTTGTCTTGGGGAATCCACTCAGGAGTGAGAATTCTCGTAAGAACAGATTTCCCTCGAGGGGTCCTGGGCTCTGCACCCATGTTTCCTTGTTCTAGGTCCTCTATGTCCGTCTCAGGGATCACATTCCCGAATTCATCTGGCCTCTCCGGGTGACTAGTGACCACGTATATGGTTCCCTCTTTATCAAGGTATGCACCATTTTCAAACTTGACAGCAGGGTGCTCTAGCCCAATAGATTGGTCTGGGTTTTTAATCTGGACCACTGATCTTCCTAGACCGTCCTCATAGATGCTAGCACCTAATCGGTTGGTCCTAATGTATTCCAACTGCGTCTTGTAGGGGCCTTCCACCCTATATAGATATGGCACTCCTGAACTTCCTGTAGGTCTGTCCATGCCTTGAGACATCTCTGATTCGCTAGTCTCAGAGCTAGGGTAATGCGAGTGGTGGCTCAACTGCTGGGCCCAAGACCTAGTAGTATGATTAACGCTAGCCTCTGAAGACCTAATACTTTGTTTGTCCCTTACTAGATGCCGTCCTGATCTAAGGTTCATATGCCTATTTAAGTAGCCCAAATTTGCCCAAGTACAACCTTGTTGCTGAGTTCTTTTGTATCAGTTACTTAATTCTTTTTTAGTGGATTACCATGTTTATACTCTTGTTTGATATCACGTTGTCAGGTATACTTGAGTGTATTTCCGCACTGTAAGTTGATCGTCCCACGTTAAGTTCTTTTCCTTTACAGTCCTCGACCGTACAAAGATTATGTTGTTAGCTTGAAATTGAGTATTTAGGTAGTCTTCAACTTGATAAATGCCTATCGCCACCCTGGCCTACTCCTATCACTAGTCGTTCTTAGCCTAAGCTAGGAATTGACAGAGGGAGTTGAGGATTTTCCAACCTTGAGTTTCTTTCCTTGTGTTGTTGCCCTGGTGTGCCCAGGACGCATATTCCCAAGCTTGCACTTACTCTTGCTTGAATGCCCTCAAGTGCTCTTACTGGACCTGTAAAAGTCCCACGGTTAGCTCAAGACTTAGATTCAAATGACACAATAGACCACTTTCATGCATATAACTCACAGACCAAATTATCCTTTGCCTTTATGGAAAATAATCCCAAGGATCCCTCAGTTTTCCTACCTCGGGGTATGGTCAACTTCAAAAAACCCTATCTAATAATCCTGATATAAATTTTCACATAACCAGTGGAAGTTTTGGTTGTACTCCTCACGAGCTTTCCAACAAGACAAGAATCACAGCAAACGGATTTCGTATGGGAAAGTTATGCCAGTTCAGGGTTTTGGGACTAAAACATGATTCAAACAGGCTGACAGATCACAGGAGTTTTCTCGAAATCACATGTGTAGAGACCTCACAAATCACTAATGATTCTCTAATTATGCCCAAAATTCCCCAAGGACTTGAAAAGATTAACCCTAATTTTTGGCCGAAAAGCCTGTCAATCGCGATCGACAGGTCTGTCAATCGCGATTGACAGAGGTGTTCGTCGGGGCCTGTCGGTCGCGATCGACACGTCAGTCGCGATTGACAGTGTCAATCGCGATCGATGGTGTCAATCGCGATCGACGCTTTTTCTGGGTTTTTCGCCGTGAATTCAGTCGATCGGGGCTGTGTCCGTCGCGATGGACACGTGGCTACGCGAAAAAGTCAATCAATCGTTGAAATTCAGTCGGTCGCAATCGACGGTGTCAATCGCGACTGTCAGAGGTGTCGATCGTGGCTGTCGATCGCGATCGACGGTGTCAATCGCGATTGACAGGGTCCTACGTGGCAGTCAATCGGTCGAGGGGTCTGTCGGTCGCGATCGACAGGTCTGTCGGTCGCGATTGACAGGGTCTGTCGGTCACGATCGATGGTGTCAATCGCGATTGATAGAGAAACACAGAATTTTCAACTGTTTCTAGTGATTTAGAATGTGCTCTTTGTGCTGGTCTTAGTGGTGCACTTTGTTTTACCAAATGGGCGTTTTTTCTGTCGATCGCGATCGACAGAGGCCGGCGACACAGAGACAGTTTCTGAGTTTTCCGTACCTGCACGAAGTGCTGGAGATGGTGATGCAGCAAGTACCTGCAAGAAAGCTCAAAAAACATGCAAAAACAATGCACACAATATCGCTCTCTCGCTCTCTCTCACAAGTGGAATGAGGGAAATGAGGTGGAGAAGGTGATATAGTCAAAAACTGAAAATTTTCGCGATGATGGAAATGGAGATCGGATGTGGTGAGGATGATGATGATGATGATGGTGGTGAGGTAAGGAAGGAAAAAATAAGAAAAGTGAGGAAATTACCTACAACGCCAACGTCTCAAAATCTACGTCTTACCATCACACGCTCGTCCTCAAAGCTCGGTCCCCGGCAACGGCGCCAAAATTTGGTGTAGCTCAGTGATGAGTAGCACCTCCTTTAATGTCAATCCGGGAAGACATGAGGATGGTATGAAGTCCTCGAGCAAGTGAAGGCACAAGTGCATGAGTGAGAAGCACACTAACATGCACACACATACACACACACGCGCACACGCAGTAAGACAAAGAGTGAGAAGCAATGGAGTTCTTAGATTACTTTCAAAAAGCTCATACCAGTTCAAAACTATTACAAGCTAACCTCAAAAATGAGCTCTCTAGCTCTATTTATAGTTTCTGACTAGGTTTTGGCCTTGTCCAGACCTAGTGTCCAACCTAGTTTAAAATTAGGTTCTCTACCCTATTCGGAGGTTCAAACGAAGTCTAAAAAATGTGAAAACTGACAGGTAGATACTTCTAAAGCTCCTCAAGCTCAAGGACTCCTTGGCTTGCACAAAATGGAGCTACAAAAATGTCAAATGGTATTTACAATGGTTTTTAGTGATGAAAATCACTGTTTTTGTAGGGGATTCTTCTGAAGATTTGACATACACTTCTTGGAGCTCCCTACTTTCTCCTTCTCCTTGTGTGTCCACCTCTTTTATATGCGTTAGTGTCCTGAAAAAAATATTGGCCTACTTGCCAGATCGTCGTTGACTGCTCTGTCTGCTTGTACTTTCTCTTCTCTTTGACTCCCTTCTTAAGCTTCCTTGCCTAGTGAGTCCTTCAGTTCCAACACACACACATGTAGACTATAAGTTCTCCTCTTTGTTTGATGAAGAGAGATGGATCCACCTTGCATTAATTCTAATCACATTGATCAAATAGTCCACCAATCTTTGATTCCAAGCCCTTGGAGCTTGCTTTAGGCCATAATGTGCCTTCTTCAACCTACAAACATGACGTGGAAATGTTTTATGAACAAAACCATGTGGTTGCTACATGTATACCTCTTCCTCCAAGTCTCCATTTAGAAAGGCATTCTTGATATCCAATTGGAAGAGCTTTCATCCTTTGCTTGCAGCCATTGCAGTGAGTGTCCTAATTGTGCTCATCTTTGCCATGGGGCTGAATGTCTCTTGAAAGTCCACTCCATAGGTTTGTGCAAAACCCTTCGCCACCAATCTTGCTTTGATCCATGGGGCTGAATGTCTCTTAAAAGTCCACTCCATAGGTTTGTGCAAAACCCTTCGCCACCAATCTTGCTTTGATCCATCTAAATTCCTCTTTACTTTATACACCCACTTATTTCCTATTACCTTCATGTTCTCCTTCTTGGACACTAGAGTTCATGTAGATTCTCCTCAAGTGCTTCAATCTCTTCTTGCATTGCCTCTTTCCATTCAGTGTACCTGCTTGCATCTTCATAACAATCGGGCTCATGATCTTCTACTACTTTGTTCATATATGCATGATGAGTTGCTATGTAAGAATCATAAGTAAACCTTTGATTCACCTTTTGGAGGAATACACCTTCTTTGCCTTGGGTACTTGATCTCTTTCTTTGACGTGGCTTCTTTCTCCATCATGTATCCTTCATCATCTTCAACTTCATTACCTTCATCCAACTCCACCAATGTTACTTTGTCTTTTTTGATTGATTGTGCTTCATAGCTTGATGAAGATCTCCCCGTCCATGGTGAATTCATGCTTGAGCTATCTTCATTGATGGAACACCTTGGGCCACTTAGCTCTAAGTAGATTTTTTCTTCATCATGTCCATGCTTTTCTTCTTCATATTCCTGCATACAATCATACTTCTTATACCAAGGCAATAGCTCATAAAATTCTACATCCCTTGATATCCTCAAGTACATCCAAATATCTTCAAGTGGGAAAGATCAGGTTTCTTACCATAATAGGCTTGATATGGTGTCAAGCCATGGATCCCTGAGGTAGAAGCTCTATTCATAAGATACACAACGGTATTTGCTGCATCACTCCAAAACATGTTAGGTACATTCATCTCGTTAAACATTGCTCTAGCAATCTCCGCAATGTATCAATTCTTTCTCTCTGCTACCCCATTTTGTTGGGGTGTGTACCTACATGTTACTTGCCTCTTGATGCCTTGATCCATTAAAAAATCAGAAAATTCATTGGAGAAATATTCTCGCCCTCCATCGGACCTTAGCTTCTTGATATATGTACCTGTTTCCTTCTCTACCATTGCCTTGAATGCTTTGAAACATGTAAACACATCTGTTTTGTTTTTTATGAAATAAACCCAAACCATCCTTGTGCAATCATCTATAAAAGTGACAAAGTAGTTTTTACCTCCAATGGATTGTTCTTTGGTTGGCACCAACACATCTGTATGTATCAACTCCAATGGATGTTGGCTTATGTTACCATTCTTCTGGAATGGAAGTCTCGCATGCTTCCCTAGTTGACACAATTCACATAAATGTTTCATACCTTGTCCTTGGAAGTTGGGAAGACATTCAACCAACCTCTTGAATTGCATTTCCTTCATTCATTGTATGTTGATGTGACCTATCCTCTTGTGCCACAAGTCCAACTTTGAAATGCTCTTGTTTCCATATGTGAAGTAGACATGTTGAGTGGAATGAGAATTTGCCTCCAAAGTGAAGAGTCTCCCTTGCTTCTTTCGTCTTGCTATGACCTTGTACCCTTGCTTAGGGTTTGCCACAAAGCATCCACCTTTGTTGAACCTTACTTGATAGCCTCCTTCAACCATTTGTCCTATGGACACCAAGTTCTTTGTGATGGTAGGCACATGCAAGACGTCCTTGAGACATCTTCCTTCCTCCTTCTCATCCAAAGCTACATCTCCAACATGGGAGATCTCATGGGCTACATCATCACTTGTTTCTACATGTCCTTTACCTTTGGGAGCATGTAGATTAGTAAACTAAGAAGCATTGCAACTCATATGCTTGCTACATCCACTATCAATAAACCAAGTGTTATCCACTTTGCTTGAATTCCCATTCATGTGCATCATCAAGAGATTGTCATTTTCTGAACTTGTAGAAGCATAACTACCTTGGCCTTTGTATGAAGTACCTTGATTATAGCTCCTTTGGTTTCCTCCTTGGTAGCAATCTCTAGCATAGTGGCCAAACTTGCCACATATGTAACATCCTTCTCCATCTTGATTCCTATTTTGTTGATGCCGTCCTCCTCTTCCTCTTGTTCTTGTTGATATATTTAGGTAGTGATGTGTGTGAACACTCTAGGACTGTTGGGGCACTTTTTTCCCTCTTTAGGAGGTTTTTTTCCCCCGGCTTGTATATATGCCTATTGCCCTAATGGGCTACTTATCTTTGTACATTCTAGTGGTAATACATTTAGTATTGCGTGTTGTGCTCCAAGCTTCTTCTTGTTCCTTGTGATGTTTGTGTGCTTCTGCAGACGTCTAACTCCAACAATTGGTATCAGAGTAGGTTGCCGTTTCATCTAGGGTGTCTTCTACACCTCTCCGGTTGCAGTCTCAGAATCGCATGAAATTTGGTACGTATACTCAAGGCGTTTCAGAGATCAAAACAACTTTGCTGTGTCGGCCGCTTGTCCATGCTATTTGATCTTTTTGTGCCAAAAGTATATACCAGTTTTGGTTTGCCAATGTAAGCATCTCGAAGTCTACTATAGGTTTAGCAGAATTCATATGGGCAATTCTGTTCAAATGTTTGAGATACAATCAATTTTCTGCATCAAGGTATTTTAGTCACCGACCATGGCTGAAAGCAGTGGTGTATTCTGTATGTTGGCTGTTGAGGATAAGTTGGATGGTACAAACTACCCATTGTGGGCTTATATGATGCGACATGCATTGGTTGCAAAAGGACTATAGAATATTTTGCAGGGTGTTGAAAGACGTCCAGTTACACCTCCGGATACAAGTACTGCAAATATAGGTGCTGGAGCTCATGGAGATGGTGTCGAAAACGATGTTATTCTGTAGATTCCTGTTCGTGCTATTGTTTCTATTGCAGCTACTGTAGAGAAAATTTTTTGGGATGGCAGAGATGCTCTAAGGCACATGCATTGATAGCTTTGTCTATCAAACATGCCATTATTCCTCATATTCGCTCTTGTAGAACAGGTAAGGATGCTTGGGATACACTGACCACATTGTTCCAGGCTAGGAATGAGGCTCGTGTTGGTTACCTCCGAAAACAGTTGGAGAGTGAGCACATGAATGAAGGTGATTCTATGGATAGTTTTCTAACAAAGATCAAATACTTGAAGGAAATATTGATTTCTATTGATGAAGTTATACCAGATAGCTCACTTGTGCAGACAGTTTTGAATGTTCTTCTTGATTCATATCAGAGTTCTACTTCTACTCTTCGGTTGGATGATGAAAGGCAATCCAAATGCCTCGTCATTTGAGGAGTTAGTCTGTGTTATGTTGTAAGAAGATCGATCCAGGCAGAACAGGTCCATTATGCATGTTGCAAATCAAGCTTTCCTGGCTAGTCAGAAGGGCAAAGGAAAATGGAGCTCACTAATAAGCAAAAATCTGCTAATTTTGCACAATCGAAGAGGGAAGACAAAGATGAAAAGAAATTAAAAAAGTAGAAATTGTTTTGTAAATACTATAAAGCAAATGATCATGTCATTAAGAGCCCTCCAAAACTGGTTGGTAAAGAGGCAAAGAAGAAAGAGGCTAGAATGGTTGTTGCAAAGGCCTCTACACCAAAAATAGAGTCTTCCAATCTTGTGCAGGAAGAAGAATGGGTGTTTACTACTGTTTGTAGTTTTGACCCATCTTCTCATGAGGAGTGCATGTCCGCAGTAGACTCAGATGTTTGGTACTTTGATAGTGGGGTGACCAAATATATTACCTCGCAGCATAATTTTTTCTCTTCACTCGAGCCTACCCCTACAGGGAACATTGTTACATGTGCAAAGAACTCCTCTTATCCTGTTATTGGAGTTGGTAAGATCATTCTGACTACTGCTGATGATAGTTCTTTCACTTTGTGAGATGCTTTATTTGTGCCAGGGATCAAAAAAACTTGGACTTCACTCTTTGACTGATATCTCATAGAATATATAAGATTTGAAGGAGATATTTGAGACATAGATAATCTTTTCAATGAGTGTTTAAACACAAGAAATGGTTACATATGCACTGAGATATGAGCTTCACAACAAAGCTGTGTACAAAATGATGTGCGGCTGGAAGGAGTCTATGGGAAGACAAAATGACAAAATGACCAGATGCAACTATTGGGAGCTCTTGCTTCTTTCTCTCCTTGTTTAGAACATGCTCCCACTCCACTTCTATAACCAATGAGCATGTGAAGAAGTTTGTGCCTCCTTCTTAACTTACCACTTTGCCCACTACATGCCACTGACTATAAGGCATATATTGTATCTTTTACTCATCATGAATTTTGACTAGAATTTTTCTTTTCTTTTTTTTTTCTTTTCTCTTATTGTCCTTTATCTTTATATTTGGTAAATTTATCCAAGCATAGCTCATGTGAAAATGAGCTTGTACATTTATCTTCAACACTCCCCCTCAAGCTCATTTGGGAGTTATCTTCAACCATGTCGTGCAAATTTATCACATCCTTGAAACCTTTGAGTTTAGAAGCATCCAAGAAATTTGTAAACATATCTGCAACCTGCTTTTTGGTTCTGATGAACTTTATCTCCACATCATTGCTCAATACCTTCTCCCTCACATAATGGTAGTGGACCTCTATGTGCTTGCTCCTTTCATGAAACATAGGATTGCTTGCCAAGTAAATACTTGACATGTTATCACCGTATATATGGATGGTTCCAACTTGCACTTCAAGATCAGCCAAAAGCTTTTTAATCCACATTGCTTCACATGTGGCAAATGATAGTCCTTTATATTCAGTCTGCATGGATGAAAGTGCAACACTAGGTTGTTTCTTTGAGCTCCATGTGATAGGTTTGCTTCCTATCATGAACACATAACTTGAGGTTGATCTCCTATCTTCCTTTGAACCTGCCCAATCAGCATCGCTAAAGACTTTGACCTGCAATTCTTCATCAAAATTGTAAGACAAAGCATGATTAACTATATGCTTTATGTATCTCAACGTCACTCTCTTGGTTGAATTTAAATGTTCACTTGTCGAGGCTTGCATAAACTAAGAAAGTACATCAACAACATAAGATAAATCAGGTCTTATAATGTTCGCATAGATTAATGATCCTACAATGCTTCTGTATGTCATTACATCTTCCAATATTTCTCCATCATTTGAGTAAATCTTTGTATTTGTGTCCGTGGGTTGAGTGAGTGGTTTGCATTCACTCATTCCAAATCTGAAAAGAACATCCAACAAGTACTTCCTTTGCATCAAGTAGATGCCACTTTCTTCATAAACAACTTTAATTCCTAAAAAATATTTCAGCTCTCCAAGATCTGAAATTTTATACTCCTTACAAAGCTTCCTTTTGATATCTTTAATCCCGCTAACATCATTTCATGTTATGATGAGGTCGTTGATGTATATGCAAGTATATACCTCTCTATTTTCTTCCTTCTTCATGTACAATGAAGGATATGCACTACTTGGGTTGTATCCACACTTAGTTAGATATTCTACCAATCTCCGATTCCATGCTCTTGGTGCTTGCTTCAAGCCTTAAAGTGCCTTTTTCAACCTGCAAACAAAGTGCGGATGTTTTTCATCTTCAAATTCAACCAGTTGACTCATGTATACCTCTTCTTTTAGTTCTCCATTAAGAAAAGCATTTTTGATGTCGAGATGATATAATGGCCATATCCTTGAAGCACCAATTGCTAATAATGTTATGATTGTTCCCATCTTTGCAACATGGCTAAAAACTTCATCATAATCTATGCCTTGTGTTTGTTTAAATCCTTTGGCAACTAATCTAGCTTTATATCTAGCTACTGAACCATCAACAATCCTCTTTACTTTAAACACCCATTTGTTTGGAACAATCTTCATAATTTCTTTCTTTGGCACTATCTCCCATGTGTGATTATCTTTGAGAGCTTTGATCTCCTCTTTCATAGCTTGCTTCCATTCCTTTTGTGTGCAAGCTTCTTCATATGTCTTAGGCTCTTTGTATTTGATAACCTGCATCATGTATGCAAAATGTTTTGCCATGAAACTATCATAACTCAGCCTTTGAGTTGGATACCTTGTCCTTGAAGATCTTCTTTCATTGCCTTTAGAAAGTTGCTTCTTTAACCTATTAAGCTTTACCTTCAAAGTGATTACCTCTTCATATTCTTCTTCACTTGCATCTATCTCACTGTTTGGAGTAGCACTTGCTTCTTCGGCTCTACTATGAGTTGAATTTGGAGACAAAGAATGACTCCCCCTCCATGTTGAGCATTCTTCATTTGATGTAGAAGCCTCTGGACCTGAAACCTTTGTGCTAGATTGTTGAACTTCACTTTGATTTGTTCCTGCATAATCATCTCAATCTTCTTCAGTAATCTTTTCCTTTCCTTTATCTTTATACCATGGTCTTAGTTCATCAAAGACCACATCTCGCGAGACTCTTACTTCCTTTGTTCTAGGGTTGTAACACTTGTATCCTTTTTGCTCCGTCGAGTAGCCGATGAAAATGCATTTTTCTGATTTTGATTCCATCTTTGTTCTAACTTCTCATGGAATGTGAACAAAGCAAACACATCCAAACACTTTGAGGTGTGTAAGATCAGGTTTTTACCAGAATATACCTCCTCTGGAGTCAAGTGATGTATTCCCAATGTTATGCACCTATTTATCAAGTAAATGGCGGTTCTGGTAGCTTCAACCCAATAGTACAATGGTACCTTCATCTCATTGAGCATGCATCTTGTAATTTCAACAATTTGCCTATGTTTCCTCTTAGCTACTCCACTTTGTTCTGGTGTGTACCTACAAGTAAACTGCCTTTTGATCCCATTCTCTTGTAGAAAATCTGAAAATTCTTTGGAGAAGTATTCTCCTCCATCATCGAACCTTAATATTTTGATAGACCTTCCTGTTTCTTTTTCAACTTCAACTTTGAATCTTTTGAATATAAAAGACACCTCTGATTTTTGTTTCATACAAAACAACCATACCTTTCTTGAGTGATCATCAATGAAGGTGACAAAAAATGTATTACCAACCATTGATGCCTCTTGGGTTGGTCCCCATACATGCGTGTGTATCAAGTCCAAGACATTTGGGGCCACATAATTGCTCCTCTTGAATGGCTTCCTCGTTTGCTTTCCTAGTTGACAAGCTTCACATAACTCATGTAGTCCAATGCTATTAAATTTTGGAAGACCTCTTACCACTTCATGTTTGCTCATGTCCTTTAGCTTTGGAATGTTGATGTGTCCTATTCTTTTGTGCCATAAGTCCAACTCTGAAATCTTCTTGTTCCCACATTGAATGTACATGACCTTTTCATGTGGATGTTGGATGTCCAAAGTGAACATCCTTACTTCTCTTCTACCTCGAGAAATGAGCTTGAAGCCTTCCTTTGGATTCTTTATGAAGCACCCATTCTCATTGAATATGACATGATAACCCTTCTCTACCATTTTTCCTACTAAAATCAAGTTCTTTGGAATTGTAGGAACATGAAAGAACATTAGATAGTACCTTTGTGTTGCTTGTATCTCCAAGCCTTATATCTCCAATATGTTCAATCATGTGTTGAGTATCATCACCTATTTCAACACATCCTTTTCCACTTGGTACCTCTAGATTAGTGAACAAACTTCCTTGGCATGACATATGGTTACTATAGCCTGAATCAATGTACCATTTTTTGTCATCTTCACAAGAGCTTCTATACTCATGTCTCATTGCAAGTAGTGTGTCCTTGCTTCCTTCACTTGAGGTGCTTGACTAGTTGCTTTGGCTCCTTTGATTGCCTCCATTTGGTCTTCCATTCTTCAGCCAACAATCACTAGCATAGTGTCCTACTTTACCACAATGATAGCATGTTATACCTTCATGAGAATTGTAGGAGCCTCATCCTCTTCCTCTACGTCTACCTCGACCTCTTCCTTAAGTGTTGGCATTTGATGCATCCTTGTTGTCTTCCGAATCGTTTTGATTATAGTTGGAGTTGTTGTGACCTCTTCCTTTTCCGCTTGATCCTCGTCTTGGGTTCCTTCCTTTAACTCGACCTGCATATAACATTTGGTTGTGGCTGTCCTTTCCTTTGGGGCTACCAAAGCTAAGCTCTTCTGTGACAAGATGAGGGATTAGTTGTTCAAAACCTGGATATGCATCTTTCAAGTTAATGGAAGTTATAAAAGGCTTTCATATTTCATATTCTCTCAATCCATTGAGAGTATAACACACAAGATCTTCGTCTTCAATAGTTGTGCCAATAGAAGCTAAAGCATCCCTTAGCTCCTTAATCTTCAAAGTATATTCAACTATGGATTAACTCGAACTTTTCTTGATTGTGTTCAACTCATTCTTGTGTTGAAGTTTCCTAGCTTTGGTATTTGTTGAATACATCCTTTCAAGAGCTTCCCAAGCATCCTTAGCTTTCTCTAGATGTTGAATATGCCCTATCATGGCATTAGTAATGACTTGTGAAATGAGGAACATGACTCTCCTATTCCTCTCTTCCCATTCTTTTGCTTGCCTCCTTTGGACTTCGGTGGCCATAGCTTGATTGATTTGAGGTTGAGCATCATCGCCGCTCACAATACCCCACAAGCCTTTGCCCATTAGGTATTTGGTCATTCTAAACTTCCACACGGGATAGTTATCCTTATCCAATTTCTCTACTTGTTGACCCAAGTCAGCCATTGAAGACTATAAAAAACTTTGAGAGTTACCTCAAACAGTTGTATTGTCCTTTGCTCTTGCGTTTGTGAAGCTCCCCCTTGTTTTTTAGCTCTCTTTTGCTTTGATTTAACTCCAGCTCTGTTGATGAAGCTTCAGCACCAAGTTTACTCTGATACCAACTATGGAGAATGAGTTCTCCTATGCTCAACGAAAATGTGTAGTGAACCCTTGTATGTCAAACACTTGGACAAATAGCTGCACCTTAGATAGCTTGCTGCTCTCAATAAAAAACTCAAATGGACTTGTGCCTTTACTCCATCAAATTAGAAAACGAGAGCTTTTTAACAAGCTATAGATAACTTAATTTGGATAAGTTTTGGCTAGGAAACACAACTAACAAAGATCAACTACCTGTCCACACAAGTATGCTGAAGAACTGAACTTCACTCTTGGACTGATAACTCCCTGAATATATATCCTTTGAGGAAGATATTTAAGAGGGACAAAGTGAACACAAATAGCTTTCCAACAATCTAAAAATCAATTAATTTGGATGCGTTTTGGTCAAGAAACTCAATTGACTAAAATAGACCACCTGAACACACAAGTATACTAAAAACTGGACTTCAGTCTCTGATAGATACCTCACAAAATACAAAACTTTTGAAAGTGATATTGGAGACGCAAAGTGCATGCAAAGAGCTTTCCAATAAGCCAATAATCAAGCAATGTGGATACGTTTTGGTTGGGAAACTTAACCAACCAAAATAGACTACCTATCTACATAGGTATACTGAAAACTTGGACTTCACTCTTTGACTGATATCTCACAGAATATATAAGCTTTGAAGAAGATATTTGAGAGACAGAAAACATACAAGATAAAATTTCCAATGAGTGTTTAAATGCAAGAAATGGTTACATATACACTCAAATATGAGCTTCACAATAGAGCTATGTACAAAATGACGTGCGGCTGGAAGGAGTCTATGGGAAGACATTTCGCCTTCTTGTAGCTGCATTTTGTTTAAGTTGAGGAGTCCTCAAGCTTGAGGAGTGTTAGAAGTATCATCCTACCAATTTTCATAATTTTTAGACTCCGTTTGGGCCCTCAAATAAGCCCTAGAGCCTAATTTTTAACTAGGTCGGACACTAGGTCTAGACATGGCCAAAACTACTCAAAAAACTATAAAAAGAGCTAGAGAGCTCATTTTTGAGGTTAGCTTGTTAGAGAGTTGGCTTGTTAGAGATGCTTTGTAAGAGACTTCTTGTAATAGAAGCTTTCCATTGTTCCTCTCTTTGCTCTTACCGTGTGCATGTGTGTGTATGTGTGTGCATACTTGTGTGCTTTCACTCACGCACTTGTGCCTTCACTTGCTCATGGTATTCATACCAGTCCTCATGTCTCCGTGGATTGACAAGTAAAGGAGGTGGTGCTTCTGCTTGAGTTACACCAAATTTTGGTGCCGTTGCTGGGGAGAGAGCTTCGAGGATGAGTGTTGTGATGGTAAGATCATAGATTTGCGATGTTGGAAGGTAAAAGCTAGTCATTTTTTGTTATTTTTCTGATTTTTCTTCTCCATCTTCATCATCATCACCATATCCATCTTCTTCCATCTTCATCTTCACATAAATTTTTTGTTTTTCACTAGATCTTCCACATTTTCACCTCATTTTTCATTTGTGGGTGTGCAAGAAGGGGAGAGAGAGGCAAGGTGCTTGTGTGCAAGTTTCTGTGATTTCCATGACCCTAGGCTCAATGCGCAAGCCTCGGTGCTGAAGTTCAAAGTTTTTGGCAAAAATCTTAGAAAATCGTGATTTAGTGGTAAAAATCGCAATTCTATGAAAAATTCAAAGTTTTTGAAAATCACGATTTTCTATTTCCTGCCTAAAGCTTTCAAAAAAAAAAAAAACTATTTTGAGATCATTCTCAGAATTGTGATTCTCAGGTTATGCTCAAAATTGCGATTCTCTAAGTTTCTCAAAAAAACACGATTCTAAGCAAAAAATACGATTCTAAGCAAAAACACGATTTTCAGTCAAGATCGCGATTTTTAGGTCATTCTCAAAATCGTGATTTTCACAAAACACGATTCTTTGGTCATTCTCAAAAGCAGAATTTTTTTGCGATTCTCACAAATATGATTCTGAGGCAAAATTGTGATTTTCAAGTCAAAAACACGATTTTGAGAAAACATGATTTTTAGTTAAAATCGCGATTTTCATGTCAAAAACATGATTTTAAGAAAACACGATCTTCAGTCAAAATCGCGATTTTCAGGTCATTCTCAAAATCACGATTCTTACAAAAACACGATTTTCTGTGAGGGTCGCGTTTTTCATGATTCTCACTCAAAATCGCGTTTTTCATGATTCTCACTCAAAATCGCGTTTTTCACGATTCTCACTCAAAATCACATTTTTCACGATTCTCACTCAAAATCGCCTTTTTCACGATTTTCAATCAAAATCGTGTTTTTCATGATTTTTAGTCAAAATCATGTTTTTCACAATTCTCATTCAAAATCACAATTTTTGGGGGTTGCTCAGGATCGTGATTTTCGTTGAAAATTGTGATTTCCAAGTTGTCTCAAGATCGCGATTTTCAATAAAAAATTATGATTTTCTCATAACTTTCTTTTTTCCTATTTTGACCCCCAGGAGCTTGATTTGACATGACTTTTTCATCAAAAGTCCATTTTTTGAGCTCTATAGCTTGTTGGAAATTGCGTTTTGAATCCCACAAGTGGGACTAGGAAACCAAGGGGACTCCAAAGGATTTTGAGTAATACAAAGGGGAATCATGGGACCAGAAGACGAAGCTTATGAACCTGAGATCTGGTAGACACATAGGCAAGGATAGACAAAGCATTAGATATTCTGAGGCTAGTGTCAACCATACAGCTAAGTCTTGGGCAGAACAACTCAGTGGTTATTCCTATGTGCTAAGTTCAGGCACAAGTGATTCAGAAATGTCTTTTAGCATGGGGAAACCTGTAGGTGGCTCAGACACTGCCTATCTACAAACACTAGAAGGTCCATATAAGAAATATATTCGGACCAACCGATTAGGTGCTCACATTGATGAGGATGGCCTCAGGCGATCAGTGGTCCAACTCAAAAATTGAGATCAACCCTTTGGACTTGAATACCTAGTAGTCAAGTTCGAAGAGGGTTCAGACATTGATAAGGAAGGAACTATGTATGTGGTGACTAACTTACCAGACAAGATAGATGAGTTTGGAAATATCATTCTTGAGCATGAGATAGGAGACCTAGAGCAAGGAGATGTAGGACAAGAACCCAAGGCTCCTAAAGGTAAGTTAGTTTTGACCAGAGCACATAGGCATCAAAGAACCGAACATGATTTTCCATTGCCTCAACCCCATGAGCACCCAAGAACCCTTAGACCCTCTCAAGTGGTCAAGGCAATGAAGAACTATTTTGACGGGACAGAAGATCCTTATGATCATGTGGCCGAGTTCAAACAACTGTTAAGAGTTGAACAAGTTGAAGACTTGTTCACCCAGTTTGAGGCATTTGGTTTGACTCTCAAGGGCACTACCTTAGCTTGGTTTCAACCACTAAACAGTTGCAACTATCGAGATGTAGGTCAACTGCTAGACGAATTCATTGTAGAATTTTCCAAGAGTGGTATCAGGCATAACACATCATCCTTGATCCACAGCTTCAAGCAGAAACCCCAAGAAATAGTGCAACTAACAGGAAGAAGGTTTAGACAGTACACAAAAAGATGCCTTGTTACGGAATTACCCACACCGGCCAAACAAGTGGCTTTGTTTTTAGATGGCTTACTAGGCACAAAGTTAAGATCATATATGTACTTGAAAGAGCCTAGATCCATAGAAGAGTGTGTGCGGATTTTCATTGACATAGAAGATAACTTGGGTGAGAAGTTAGGATTTTCCAAACTCTATAAGGATTCTGATAGTTCTACTAGTCATACTTCGAGAATATCCATGGAAATAGATGAGATAGCTGAGCAAGTTGCCAAGAAAAGGTTGTGGATTCCATTTACAAAGCAATTTCTTGTATCAAAGGATGTCACATTTGATGAGCAAAGTACTTGGTACTCAGGTGCAAATAATACTTATGCAGATCTTGAAGAAACATTGAATCAGAAGAAAGTTAAATCAAAGGTTCAAATCTTTGAGGAAGAAGAGAACAATTAAGTACTAGTTGAAGATGAAGAAATGCCAAGGTTTGATCCAAAATGTGATGAACCAAAAACTTCAAGAAGTGGAGAACTTAGAAGATCATCAAGGCACAAATGGCAACCCACAAGGTATAGCTATGATGCTTCATTCTTGACTACTAAAGATTATGCTTACATGATAAAAGCAGATGAAGACCCATCCACATATGATGAAGCCAAAGGAAAGGAGAATTGGGAAAAAGCTATTTAGGAAGAGTATGATGCACTCATTGAGCATGAGACTTGGGAAATGGTACATAAACCAATTAATCAAAAGGTAATTGGATGTAAGTGGGTTTACAAAACAAAAAGATTTGCAGATGGAAGTGTGTCTAGGTACAAAGCCAGACTTGTTGTAAAAGGATATGCACAGACATATGGTGTGGACTGTGATGAAACTTATAGTCCTATTGGAAAGATGACAACCATAAGGACTCTCATAGCTATTGCTGCTTGCAAAGGTTGGAACTTATCTCAACTAGATGTGAAGAATGCATTTTTGAATGGCTACATTTCACTTGAAGTTTACATGGAATAACCAGATGGTCTTAAAGATCAATTTTATCCAGATCATGTGTGTAAGCTCAAGAGAGCTTTGTATGGCTTGAAGCAGGCCCCAAAAGCATGGATTTATAGGCTTGTAAAGTTCTTGAAGGAACTTGGTTTTTGAGCATCGAAGGCAGATAGTAGCTTGCTAGTCAAAGCAAGTGAAGATGGATTTATATATGTTTGTATTTATGTTGATGACATAATACTTACAAGTACAAATGACAAAGGCATTCAGGGTTTTAAAAGGCAAATGGAAAAAGAATTCAATATCAATGACTTGGGAGATTTGTCATATTTCCTAGGAATGGAGATTTTATATTCTCAACATGGAGTATATGTAACTCAAGAAAGGTATTTGAAGAATTTTCTAATCAAATTTAAAATGGAAGATTGCAGGATAGCACCAACTCCAATGGAGTTGAATCACAAATTGAGTAGATATGGAGGAGAAGAATTCAAAGACATGAAGCTTTATCAGAGTTTGGTGGGTAGCTTGATTTATGCTACATTGACAAGGCCTCACTTATCATATGAAGTTGGAGTTTTATCTCAGTTCATGCATTGCCCAAGAAAGGTACATTGGATTGTAGGACAAAGGGTACTAAGGTATATCAAGGGTACACTTGAAGAAGGTTTGTATTATGGGTTCAGTGTTGCAAGTACAAGGAGTTGGCTCCCCAATCTTGTACTATTTGCAGTTGTTGTAGGAAGGGTCTTCCTAGGATCATTTCATAGACGTTATTTTTTCCAAAGTCACATATAGCAAAGGTGTGTTCAAACCCTACACCACAAGTGCTTTGCATTATCCCTTCTAGCAATCCTAGAGGTCTTTCAATATGGCCATCAGCCATTTTAAGCTTCATTCTAGTTGGTCTTAATGCAGGTTTGCTCCATTGCTTCCACAAGGAGGTAGTTGCAATCGCAACACCAGCACCTGAATCTAAGATAGCTTTGGTTGTGTAACCTTGGTAGGTGATTGCAAGATAAGTATTACCTTCTTCACCTTCACTCATGTCTCCTATTTTGTCAAGAGGTATCTTTAGGACTTTTTGCTTAGAGCTTGCTTTTGACATATTGGAACGAAGTTTTGGAACTTGATTCACCACATGTTTCCCTAACTCAAGTTTTACTTTGAGTAGCTCTTCTGAAGTGAGATGACACTGGACCATAGTGTTATTCATGATTTTAGTGTTTCTTGGAACCAATGAGTCTTCATTTCTTTTCAATATTGTGGGAGCTCTGGTCTGAAGAGATTTAGATTCCCATGGGCTTGTGAATTGTGGCAACTCTTGTAAAGAATTAGATTCAAAATCTAACCTTTCATCTTCTTGTTGCTCTACTTTTTGTCCATAAATATATGGAATGTCTTGGGGAAACTGATCATGAAGGTCATAAATTTCAAGAATAGGAGGAGAATTACCCTTCTCTTGGACCATTTCTCTTCTTGTATTTCCTGCAAGAACTCTCGAGAGTACTGCTCAATTGAAAGAGGTGTTCCATCATCCATGGAATCACGAACATAAACTTTCATTGGTGATGAGCTTTCTCTTTCAACAATTGGTTGAGCCTATGGAGGTAAAGAAACCTGTGGCTTGTTTACCGATTGCTCTAATCTTTCTAATAAGCCCTGGAAATGCAAACTTAGTTTGATAGAATTTGTTAGATTGAGCAATTGATTGGCCTTGAGCATAGCTTGAGCTAGTTATACCATTTTCATGCAATATTTTATCCATTCAATCTCTAAATCTGCTCTAGGGTAACTCTTGTCTAGGTTTGTAGCTGTTGGCCCTTCTTGAAGTCGAGCTTGGTAGGCCTTGAACATCATGTCCAAGCCTTGTGGGTTGGATCTACGAGAACATACCCTAGTTGTGGTCTATTTACAATTGTTGGTGGGGTTGGATGAAGTGGTGTGGATGGATTTTCGGCATGCAAGGGGTTTTGAGATGCCATGTCTGTTATTTTTATTCTTGCGTCTCTCAAGCTTTCTTCTAGTTTTAATAACTTTGTAGCCCACTTACGATTGGCCTTCTGCTAGGTATCCTTCCATGTTCTTGTTTTCCTCTTACTAGGCTCTCCTAATTCACTTGACTCTGATTGTTTAGCTAGTTTAGCATGTTTTAAGGCTTGTGCCCCAGTGATTGACTGTATAGGAGCCACATTAATGCTACTTGAACTTGAATCCACCACTAAGCCTACCACATTAATGGGTGTAACCTTGGGCACACTAGAGGGGTTCCTTGGACAATCTCTCAGTAGATGTTCCTTGCCGCACTCAAGACAAAATCCTTGTCTTGTGATGTTCTGTCCTTGTCCTAGAGCTGATGGGTGGGGACATTCACAAATGGTCACCCTGATGTCTAAAACATGGTCCTCCGGGGGCTTGTAGTCTCATTTGTCTTAATTGGGGCCTAGGGTTAGGATTTTTATACATGACATTGGAGTATTCTGGCTCCCAATTTGGTTCCATAGGTGGTTCCTCATATTGATACAGATAAGTCTCACTATGATCATGTGACTCTATGGAATAACCTTGTGAACTATCTTCTTGGGTGTAGTAAAAAATTTGAGCATGGAAGTCACTTTCTAAGACCAAAGGGTTCATTGGCACCAATGCTTTATTAGGATTGTCCTCTGCCATTGCATGCTTAACTGGGATCACATTGGCAAGAGGTGGCAGTTGGTTTCTTAGGGATGGTTGTGGCCTATATGGTGCTTGACATTGCTGTTGGTATTGAGGTTGATATTGTTGTCATGGCCTATAATACAATTGTTGGTATTGGTTAAGATACTACCCTATTGGTAAGTTTGTTGAAACGTTTGTCTGATAGCTTGCCTATTGTATGGACAATCTTGAGCCATGTGGTTGTATTTTCTTTCAATAGTGCAAGATGGAGCATTTGGTTCTCTCATGTTCTGGTTTTGCATTGGGCGTATGTTAGCCATGTGGTCGCCTCCGCAAGCATAACATCACTTCAATGAGGTGATCCTTGGTGTTTGTCTATTTTGAACTCCTAGCTTCCTTGCAACTTGCTTAGCTATCTCATCTATCTCAGTGGAGGGTCTAGAAGTATGACTAGTAGAATTATCAGAATCCTTATAGAGTTTGGGCAATTCTAACTCTTCACCCAAGTTGTCTTCTATGTCAATACACATTCTCAAAGCATTGATGTAATATGATTGGCTCCTTGAGATATACATATGACCTAAGTTTCCCACTAAGAAGTCCATCTAATAAGAAGGAAACTTGTTTTGCTTGTGTGGGTAATTCAGGTGTGAGGCATCTTTCCACATATTGCTTAAATCTTCCTCCAGCTAGCCGATTTTTTTCTTATGGTGTCTGCTTGAAGTTCTGGATCAAGGATGATGTGTTATGCCTAATGCCACTCTTGGAAAATTCTACAATGAATTCTTCTAGCAGTTGACCCATATTTTGATAATTGCAACTATTTGGAGGTTGAAACTAGGCTAAGGCAGTACCCTTCAGGGTCAAACCAAATGCCTCGAACTAGGTGGACAAGTCCTCGACCTATTCAGCTCTTAACACTTGTTTGAATTTGGCCACATGATCATAAGGAGGGTCTAGGCGATGGAAAATCATGTTCATCTCTTTGATGCCTATGTGCTCTATGTCTCTTTCTTCCAGGTCTTTCACTTTCAAATCCTCATCGCTCTCTTCGTAAGTGGTTTGCAAAGCTCACTTCATGTCTCTCTCTAGCTCTTTTCCTTTGGTTTTCATGAGCCTAGCATAACCCTGCTCCTTGGATGCCATGGGAAACATTAGACCTTGGTGGAGGGAAAATCCATTCGTCTTGCGAAGTGTATGCATGCCTGCCATGCTATGTTACCAAGAACATTGTCTTCGACATATTATCTAGATAGACAACTTTGCCAAGTATCTCTGAATCTTTGAACTTGTAGATGGTGACTCCACCTATTTTTCTAAGTTCATCTTTCTTGAATCTCCAAAAAGCTTCCTCTTTTTCTTTATTGAAGAATAGTTCTATGCTTTTGTTGTCTTGGGGAGCCCACTCTGGAGTAATGACTCTAGTCAAGACGGATTTGCCTCGAGGAGTCTTGGGTTCTCATCCTAGACCTCCTTGCTCTAGGTCTCCTGCCTCATTCTTAGCAATGACATTTTCTGTGATCGATCCCCTTAAGTCCTTTTCTCTTAGGGTTTATCATAACAATATCTTAGCTATGCTTGAACTTGAGAAATTAGAGTTTTCTTGGACTTGATTCGTACCTATCATAGCCCTAATTAATCAATATCACTACTTGTATTTAGCCTAAGCTAAGAATTGAACAAGGGAGTTAAATATGATTCCAACCTCAAGTTGCTCTCCCTTGATCACACTTGGATGCCCTAGACACACGTTCCCAAACTTGCATCAAAATTGCCACCTTGCTTTGACACCCTTGAATGGCTCTCAGTGGACCTGTAAAAGTCCCAAGGTTAGATCAAGCTTAAACTTCAATTTATTTGATAGATAGTTTGATTCAAGTATTTTTGAAGACTCTTTTTTGCCCTTTGTAGTGCTCAAAATCCTTTGGAGCTCCCTTGGCTTCTCAATCCCACCTAAAGGTAAATTTCAAATTACCCTATCTAAAACTCAACACACTCTAGAGCTCAAAAAACGGATTTTTGGATGAAAACGTTATGATAAATTAGGCTCCTAGGGGTCAAAAGAGATAAACAGGATGTGTCAAAGAATCGTTATTTTTTTAACATCATACAACCACAAAGTCATGATTTTTTGAAAACCAAAGGCCAAAAAGTTGTGATTCTTTGCTAGATAAGTATCCAAAAATTTGCGATTTTTTACTCTTTTCTTCTATCAAAAGTCGCAAATTTCTCAAAAAAGTTGCAAATTTCTCAAATATGGGTTTGCAAAAAGTTGTGATTTCTTCAAAAGATTGATTCCAAAAAGTTGCAAATTTCTTCTGTAAGAAAATAACAGCACAGCGGAATAGACCTATAGATAGAGTTGAGAGAAAAATGCAAACAAAGATAGATGCAGACTAAGAGATATAGAACTCAAATTCTCAGATTGTCGAGCGTAATGTAGTTACAATGATGGTGCTGTCCACCCGTACGCTCCCAATGTGGAGCTTAGATGGCGATTTAGATAGACTCTAGATGAAGGGCTTACTAGTGCATAATGCTATGTAAAGCTCAAACTGGGCCATGCTTATATAGCTTTTACAATATGGTTCGGTATAGATAAATGTAGTTAGGAGATACAAAATAGTCGATAAAATATACGATCCGATAATATCTTCACAACTAGAAGTCCTATTGTCTTGGCCCTATGGGACGGGGGGATAGGCCCCTCGGACCCCGCAGAAGGCGGCAAGCCCCCCTCTACACTCCCCCCATTAAGGTTCTATGGGGAAATTGCACAACACCATAGGGCCTTTATTTTCTCCTTAAATGGAAACCCAGTGGCCTAGAAGTTTATACCGTACCTAACCTAATGACTAGGCTCACAAAGATCATCTACAACCATCAACGGTCACACATAGACGTCATCTAACTTGGAAGTTAGGGTTCCACAAATGTCCGGGCTCTCGTAATGGCTTCTCCTCATAATGGGGGCCTTACAACTTAGAGTACCATGGATCATTTGTGGTCACATGAGGGTGGAGTATTGAGCATATCTAACATCTTCAACAATAGGATTGCAAAGAGTTGCAATTTTCTCAAGAATTACCTTCCAAAAAGTTGTTATTTCCTCAAAATCTTGAATGCAAAAAGTCGCAATTTTTACCCAAAAAGTATCAAAAAATTCGTGATTTCTTTCTCTTTTCGTCCTTCAAAAAGTCGCGATTTTCTCAAAATTTTGATTGCAAAAAATTTCAAATTTCTCAAAAATTCTAATGGCAAAGATTCGCAATTTCCTCATAAATTGCTTCCCAAAAATTTGCGATTTTCTCAAAAAGTCATCTTGCAAAAATTCATGATTTTCTCAAAAAGTCACCTTGCAAAAAGTCATGATTTTCTCAAAATCTAGATCGCAGAAAGTTGCAAATTTCTCAAAGTTGCCTTATCTAAAAGTAACGATTTTCTCACACTTCAAGAGCTGAAAAATGGTGATTTTCTCAAAACTTGACTGTCAAGAAGTCACAATTTTCTTTAAGTTGATGGCACAAATTAGAGATTTTCTCAAAATCTAGATGGCAAAAAGTCGCAAATTTCTCTAAACTTTGAGTGCAAAAAGTCCCAATTTTCTGAAAATGGGTTTGTAGAGAATCGTGATTTTCTCAAAAACTAGATAGCAAAAAATCGTGAGTTTTCTAAAAAATGATCTTTGAAAGAGTCGTGAATCTCTCAAAATTTAATTGCAAAAAGTCCCAATTTTTTCTTGAAGCTCAACCCAGAAAGTCACCATTTTTTGAGTCAGAAATCCAATGATTCGCGATTTTCTTGAGAGACAAAAACCAAAAATCATGATTTTTTCCAAACTTAGAAAGCCAAAAGTCGCGAATTTCTCAAACTTAGAGAGCCAAAGAGTCGCAATTTTCTCAATAGTTCCCTTGCAAAAAGTCATGATTTTTTGAGTGATTTTAGGTGGCAACCAGAGAATCATGAAATTCAAAAAATTTTGAAATGTCTAAAAAGTCGTGATTTTTTTCCAAAAATTGGCGATTTTCTAAAAGTTTTGGTGAGTAGTTTGAAATCAAGCACCAAGGCTTGCACTTTGTGTAGAGGGTCGTGAAAAGCACAAAAACTCACAAACACAAACACTTTACCTCCATTTGTCTCTCTCTCTCTCTCTCGCATAGCCATGAATGGAAAATGAGGTGAAAATAGTGAATATACAATCAAAAACAAAAAAATTCAGCAAAGATGAACAAGGGAGAAGATGGTGATGGTGACGATGATGAATGTACAAAAAGAAAATAAAAAACTTAACAGAAAATGACTATTTTTTACCTTGCAACGTCGCAAATCTATGATCTTACCATCACAATGCTCGTCCTCGAGCAACGCTCCCTGGTAATGACAGTAATACGTCCTTTACTTGTCAATCTAGGAGATATGAGGAGGATATGAAGATCATGAGAAATCATGATGAGAAAATATGAGTGACAAGCACATACATGCACATACACACACATACACAAGGCACGATCAAAGAGAGGAACAATGGAAAGCTTCAACTCCACAAGAACTCTCTTATAAAAGCTTCACTCTCTACTAAGACAACTCTCTAACAAGCTACTAAGAAGCGCACCCCAAAAATGAGCTCTCTAGCTGCTTTTATAGTTTTTTGACTAGTTTTCTCCCTATCCAGACTTAGTGTCTTGCCTACTTAAAAGTTAGGTTCCAAGGCTTATTTGAGGGCTCAAACAGAGTCTAAAAATTATGAAAATTGGTAGGTAGACGCTTCTAATATCCTCAAGCTCAAGGACTCCTTGGCTTGAAAAAAATGGAGTTGCAAAAATGTTAAATGGTATTTACAATGGTTTTTAGTGATCAAAATCATCGTTTTCAAAGGGCTTTCTTCTAAAAATTTGACATAAACTTCTTGGAGCTCCCTACATGCTCCCTCTTCTTTTGTGTCCACTTCTTTGATGCATTTGTGCACCTTGTGCTTGACCTTGAGTTCCAACACCATGATAGGAGTTACCTTCCTTTATGCTATTGTTGGCCTCTTCATTGAAGATTTATCCAAGAAAGATAGTGAATTTTGGAGCTTGCACATCAATGATGAGATCATAAGCTATGGTGAAAGACTTTCATTGCTTGTCATGTCTAATCCCATTGAGAATTTGCCTCATTATGGCCTATTCTCCAATGAGCTCCACGATGGATGCCAATTGATCAACAAGTTCCTTGACCTTTGTAAGAAACTCTATGATGGTTTGTTTAGGTGTCTTCTCCATTTGGTTGAACTCGTTCCAAAGATGGTTCTTCCTTGCCTTTGTGCAGCAAAAAAGAACATCTATAGGGCATCCCAAGTCTCTTGAGATGTCTTCCATCCTCTAATATGTGATAATAGAAAATTTGAGATAGAGTTTAGATGTATGAACTTGCTTGAGCATCCCTTGCACACCAAAGTGTGAGCTTATTTGTCTCGTCTTGTGTAGGTCCTCCTTTGGATCTTGGAGTAGGCATAGCTTCATCACCTGCTAAAATTCCATAAAGATTTCTACCTTGCAAATAGGCCTCCATTTTGATTTGCCAAGCTGCATAGTTTTGTCCATCAAGCCTCTCAATCATTCAGGTAAAGCAATCACCCATCTTGATCAAGCTTTGATACCATTGAAAGAACTTGAAGAAGCTTGTAGGAGGTAGAAAAGTGAGTTGTGAAGTGACGAAGTTCGCTCTAGCCAACTAGCATAGGACCAGCCCTTGAGATTATGAATGCTCAAATAGACCTTATAAGCATGTGGTAAGTGCAATAAAATCCACTATTTACTTTGGAGCATCAAGGAGAAAGAGTTGATACAATACAAATAGATTTGTGCATTGTGTAGCTCAAAAAGCTTGCTATCTTTGGATCAAACAATCAACTTCAAATGATCATAGGAGCTAGCATGATTACAATTGGAAAAAGTCCTTTTAGAGGAAATATACACATAGGGTTGGGTGTATAAAATACAAAAGATTAGAACTATTAAGCAAAATATGCTACTCAAATGAACTTGACACTCAATAGTGGTACCTCCTATTTTTCAGAGCTACACAGAGATAGACTATGAAATAGAAACACTGCAATTTCTTCACATCTACTAAACCAAATGCTTTGCAAAATTGTACACATAAACTAGAAACTAACATCTTTCCAAAGAATCCTCACGTATCTTATTTGGAGCTTTGTAGAGAGAGCAACAACCTTTGGAATTTCACTGTTCTTGAAGAAGATGATGCAGGGAAATGAAGGAGCAAGAGAATGATGGACAAGAGTGTATGTATATTGCTTCCATGTAATGTAAAAGTGATTTCAAGTATTTATATAGATGCTTGAAGTGCTCCATCACTTCAAAAAGTGGATTCTGAATTCAAATGAAGGCAAGATTAGTTGTTGACGAGAATCAATTCACTCCAGGAAAAGTGAAGATATAATTCGATGTATTTTTAGGTGATTGATTGATTCATTGATTGTCAAGATCAATCATTCCAATTTGTGGAATATGAGCTATCATTTTCTTCTTTTACATGTCTAAATCTAGGGCTTTACATTGATATATGATCCATAAAAAATCTTTAGAAAAAATACAATAAATGTGCATAAACAAAAGAACGCATCAATGGGTATTTTGAAATAATCCAAACAATAGATTTTTGATGTAGATCAAATCCACCTTAAGCATAGTGTAAGCTTGGTGTTCCAATAGCTTCTTCTTCTTCCTTGTATTTTTCACATGCTTCCACAGATGTCAGTCTTCAAGAATCGGTATGAGAGCATGTCACCATTGTCATAGAGAAATTGATCTCTACTTCTTTTGGAAGGACAAAACCTATTGGATTATAAACAATGAATAAGTATCAAATGAGATAATGATCATAAAAATGAAGCAGAGGTCTTAATATCGGAGTATCCTTGATATCACCCTCATGAGGATGCATAGAGGTGGTACATGTCATGGGTATCCATAGTTGTTGGTCAACTTGTGCCACTACAAAGGGAGACTAACTCGAGCTGATAAAGGTTGTACCTTTATTTACAACAAATTGACCCTGACGAGGTCATACTTTTTGCTCTTCATTAATCCACTACTACAAATGATATCGCTTTTTGGTGCAACAATAATGGGAGAAATCCAGTGACACAATTCTAACGTTTCTTGATGATTAAAAGTCTGCATGTCCTTTTGGAGGGTGGTTATTTCCTTTAAGTGAAAGTTAAGGGAATGAAAAGGATTGTGGTACGAACATCAAAAGCATGACTTTTTTCTTGTGAGTACCATGAATTACAACGGAATGCTCTTTCAAACGAGTTTTGATATATTTCCCACATCCGTCTTCTATCTATTAATTCCAACTATTGTTGCATGATACCATCGACAATCACACATTAATTGCTTTGCATCCAAACATCGGACAATATGAAAATTCACTTCACAATTTTAACGTGCATCTATTGATTTCAATAATTTAACTTGTGTCATATCCAACAGAAAGACAAATATAGATTCTTGTGGACCTAAGATTTGATACGCTGGATTTTAACAAAAGTTTACTCTACCTTGCACTTTGATTCAAGTTATCGAAAGAATTGGGTTTCCCTATTCGAGCTTGTTGTGAGTTTAAATCATATGTTTGAGTTGATGAGGACTTGAGGCCATAGTTCCATGGAACTGCACATGATGATCAACATGATGTCCTAGGATGCTAAAGTGCTTTTTCTTATAACTTCTCTAAGAAATGATCATTATTTTTTACAAGTTGATCTAACAAATCTTTATGAATTTCTATTCATCATTTGAGTTCCGGCTAGTATGATCTTGCATGCATCGTCACTTGGAACACTAGCAATTGACTTGTTCCGTCAACCAAGCCCTTCACTCCGAAACCACTTCATCTAGGTTGTCATCGACACCCTTCTGGTCACAATCTCAAAATAGCACAAAAATTGGTGAGCATACTCAGGGCCTTCGAAGGCACTATCACAATGATTGTGCACGAAATTTCATCCTTTTGTGCCAAACATATATACAGGTTTCCGTTCGCCCATCTAAGCACCTCAAAGCCTGCTAGAGGTTTCCTAGAGCTCGACAGGGTAGTTTTGTTCAACTTTTTGAGATACAATCATTTTTTTTGCATAATGGTATTTTAGTCAATGGCCATGGTTGAAAGCAATGATGTGTTTTGTATGTTGGCTATTGAGGATAAGTTCGATGGTCCACATTGGTAGCAACTAGGGCAATCAAGGTGGCGTTACAAGACAAGAAAGCCATCAAAGAGGATCAGAACAGAGGGAGAGTTAAGCAGGACCAAGCAGGTAGAGCAATCAATGAAGATCCAACAACTAAGCCTACCTAATTTTTCAAAGAATAACACCTTTACAACAGTGATTTGTGATCACTACACACCGTTGTAAATACCATTTTTGATGATTCACACTCCATTTTGTGCAAGCCGCGGAGTCCTCGAGGTTGAGGAGTATTAGATCTAATTATGTACCAATTTTCATATTTTTTAGAGCTCATTTGAGCCTCCAAATTAGCCCAAGAACCTATTTTTTAATTAGGCAAGACACTAGGTTTGGACAGGGCCATAGCTAGTCAAAAACTATAAAAGGAGCTAGAGAGCTCATTTTTGAGGGTAGTGAATTGGGAATTGAAGTGAACAAAAGAGCTTGTAATCTTGTTTTTGGTTAATTAAGGATTCCATTGCTCCATCTCTCTCTTGCCTTGTGTGTGCGTGTGTGTATGTGTGTGAATGCTTGTGTGCTTCTCACTCACTCACATGCACTTCACTTGCTCATGGTCATCATACCCTCCTCACATCTTCCCGAATTGACAATTATGAGGTGGATCTCCTCACGTTGGTACTTGCCATTGTGCTAGAGTGACACCAAATTTGGTGTTGTTGCTCGAGATCAAACTTTGAGGACAATCGTGTGATGGTAAGATGTAGAGACATGATGTTGGATTCATAGGTCATCTCTTACTTTTTACTCTTCTACCTTCTTCATCATCACCACCACCATCTCTACTCTCCATCACCTTCCATCACCATCTTCACCAATTCTAGTCATATCCCCACATTTCATCTTCATTTCCTCATTTCACTAGTGAGCATGAGAGAGAGCAAATTTGTGTGCCTTGTTTTTGCATGTTTCTTGAGCGTTCTTGCAGGTACAAGCATCCACAACAGCTGCACCAACTCTTGGATGGTACAGAAAAACTTTGCACAAGTCTCAGGGCATTGATATTTGTTCATCATGATAAGCAAAAAAAGTTGCCTTTTAGTAAAACTAAGTGGACAATCATATAGTAAAGGACTTGCACATCACAAATCCACAAAATTTTCAAAAAAAATTGCATTTTTTTTTTCCATCACAATAGACAACATCTATCATGCTTGACATCATCCATTGTGATGGAAAACTTTTCCATCGCGATTGATAGACCACAACGGATGCCTCTGTCCATCACGATAGATAGCATCCATCGTGATTCACATTTCCATTGCAATTGAAAACATCCATCACTGTTGGAGCAAGTCTATGACAAGCCTAAGTATTGGCTTGAGTCCCACAAAGTCTTAGAAGAAGCTTTAAAAAGAAGACTATGTAAAGTTCACTTGTGAACTACCTCTTGTAATTTTTTGAAGAGTTTACTTAATGTAAAAGTAAGAGAATCTTAAGTGGTTGAGTCCACATGATCAAAAAGGGAAAGAGGAGCCACGAATTCATGATTTGTGGTAGGTAGAAAATCAAATCAATCATTGATTGATTGGAGAGTGATTGAGGGAAGTTAGCTTCCCAAACTCAACTATAAATAGATGGCAGTTTTAGTCGTGGTTAGAGAGACCTATGTGAAGACCTCCAAGAGCTGAGCTTTATGCCATATCAAGGTGTGATTACAAGGCACACATATGTATCAGTAAGTCATTGTATTGTACAAGCAATATACTTTCATTTTCATGATTATTTGAGTTCATCTTTCCATGTTCTTGTGAAGTGTACTACTCACTGCCATTACTCTCAGTTTTCTCAGTCAGCTTGCAGAGATGTTTTCTCTGAGCTTGGTGCATCATTTTCCGTGATTTAACTTGGTAACGTTAGCTCTATACGTCTACTATATGCTCACAAATTTTCATGTCATTTGGATTTTGCAAACTTCAGTTATGTTCATTTGAAGTCAACAGGGTCTGTTCATCTTCACTTCTATGTCAGGTACCCGACTTTTTCACTCATCTTGGCAGAGCCATTGCTCAGTGGTTACTTATCCAAATTCAGTGATTTAAAGCTTGTTGGATTCAGATTACTGTCGAGTATAACCATACAAAGTTTCATAATCATTGGAGTCCTAAATTTTGAGTTATGTTGATTTTGCTGCTCACTGGTCTCAAACTGTAGCAGCCCGTGAAAATCGGGATGATGTCATCAGTTGTTAAAACTCATTCTCAGTGTGTGGTTCATTATTTTTGATGAGATTACTCTTGAAAGTTAGCTCTTTAAGCTACCTAGACTTCTCCAAGAGGAATTAAGCTAATTGCTGTTGTGGTTAGAGAATTATGTAAAACACTGGACAGGTGTATGAACCAAGAATAGCAAGTTTTCACCTCTGAGCTAACTCCAACTTATCTGTTTTGATCTATCTTTTTGAGAGTGATCTTCCAAGGTACATAGGGTGTATAATACATCCATTGGCAAGCTAAAAGGGCCCACCATATACTCCTGGAGTTCAATTGGCTGGTGTAGATCAAGGAGTTTGCAACACCTCTTCTTCTTCAAACACATACCTATCCATCTCTTCACAGTGGTATCAAAGCAAGGTTGGACAACATGGCAGATGGATTTCCTTCATCAATTGACAAATTGGACAGAGGTAACTACTCAGCTTGGTCATTAAGGATGGAAGCTTATCTCCAAGGTAGAAGTTTATATGGTTATGTGGCTGGAGATGAAGTTATGCCAAGTTTCAGGAACAAAAGTCAACCAACACAAGAAGAGCAAGAAAGATTGAGCACATGGTGCTCCAAGGATGCACTTGCAAGGTCTTATCTCCTCAACTCTATCTCATATTTTTTGTTGCCTCACATTAGAAGTTGTAAGACATCTCAGGAAGTGTGGGATGCACTTGAATCTTTCTTTTCTTCAAGTACTAAAGCTAGGAAGCATCAACTATGGCTGGATTTCACAACTCTCAAGAAGGCTCCCAAACAAAATGTGACTGATTTTGTCACAAAGCTCAAGGACATAGCAGATCAGTTGGGAAGTATTGGAGAGGTAATAGATGAAGAGCAAATTGTAAGGCAGGTCATCAATGGCTTGAAGGCAGATGACAAGTGGGAAGCATTCACCATAGCTATGGATTTGTACATGGACATGCATGTACCTGATTTCAATACACTCATTGGACAACTACTTACTCAAGAGGCAAAGCTTATAAAAAATGGAGAAAGCTCTAAAGGTAATCAGTCTTCAGCTTTATACACTGATAAAAGCAAATCCAAAGATAACAAAGGAAAGGCAAAGAAAGTGGATGATGAAGTAGGTACATATCAAGCTAACTATGCAGGTAGAGGAAGACATGGCAGAGGTAGAGGAAGAGGAGGTAGACAAGGCAGGGGGAGATCCCAAGACTCCAACTCATGTTCTATTTGTGGATTAACTAATCATACAACTGAAAATTGCTTTAGGAATTCCAGGAATCAAAGAGGCAGAGGATACAATAGAGGAAGTTATGGCTACTCAAGAGGAAGGTTCAACAACTACCATGGCAACTACAACAACTACAATCATTCAAACTATCAAGGAGGCTACAAAGGAAGGAGAGACTACAATAACTACACAGAAGACTCAAACAAAGAGGATTCATTATTGATCATGAATATGGCTATGCCAAAAGGTAAATCTGATGAGCATGTTTTCTACATAGATTCAGGTTGTTCAAATCATGTGGCAGGAAATGTGGCACTCCTATCAGATTTAGAAGATCCAAGGAATAAGCATGAGGTACAAACAGGAGATGATACAAAACATCCTGTGGAGAAAATAGGTAATGTCAAAGCACCTGATGGAAACATCAACCTACTCAGTAAGGTACTCTATGTCCCTACCATTACAAAGAATTTGATAAGTGTTGGGCAGATAGTAGAGAAAGGGTTGCAAGTCAGGTTCACAAAAGCAGGAGCATTTGTTGAAGATCCAAGTCAAGGATTCGGAAGAATTGCAAAAGGTGAAAAGATAGGTAGATTGTTCACATTTGAATTATAGGACACTAGAAACATTGCTCTCTTTAATTATGGTAGTCAGACACTCACAGAATTGGAAGTATGGCACAAAAGGTTAGCACATATTGGTGAAAGGTCATTAAAGCAAATTTGCAGGGACCAAAGTGTACTTGGACTCCCTAATTTGTCAAAACAACATATGATTTATAAGTGTAGTGCATGTCAATTTGGAAAGTCTCACAGGTTACCATTCATGAAGAAAGGTTATATGCATGGAGATCTCTTGGAGTTGGTTCATACAGATGTATGGGGACCTAGCAAGGAAGCTTCAATATCTGGATCAAGGTATTATGTTTCCTTTATTGATGATTGCAGCAGATGGACTATCCTATTCTTTATGAAACACAAAGATGAAGTTTTTTCATGTTTCAAAAGATATTTGGCTCTTGTGGAGAATCAAACAGGTAAATCACTAAAAAGGCTAAGGTCAGATGGAGGGAGAGAATACTTCTCCCATGAGTTTGATTCTTTTCTTCAAGAAAGAGGAATCAAAAGAGAGGTAACTACAAGGTACACTCCTGAGCAAAATGGAGTGGCAGAAAGGAGGAATAGGACAATTGTTGAAGCTGCAAGGTCTATGTTAAACGAAAAGCATTTACCTAATTACTTATGGGCCGAGGCTGTATCTACAACCACTTACTTGATTAACAGGTTGTCTTCAAAATCCCTTGATGGGATGACTCCATATGAGGCTTGGAATGGAAGAAGACCAAGCTTAGATCATTGTAAAATTTTTGGATGTATTGCTTTTGCTCATGTTCCTTCACAGGTTAGAGGCAAGATGGATCCAAAGGCAGAAAGGTGTGTATTTATTGGATATGACAACAATCAAAAGGGCTAAAGGTTATACAACCCTACCAACAAAGGATTCTTGGTAAGCAGAGATGTAGTTTTTGATGAGAACAATTCATGGTATGAAGATTCATGCAGGAAGATCAATTTACCATATGATCTTGAAGAAGATTTTCCAAAGCTTGGTAGAGAACAATCAAAGATTGAAGAACAAGACACCTCAGAGGATGATGAAGAATCTCACATGGAAAAAATCAAAGCATGGAAGTCTAAAGGTAAAGCAAAATTGCAGGAACTTGGACATGAGGCAGAATCATCACATCATGGCCTAAGAAGATCTATGAGGGAAAAGAAAAAACCAGAAAGGTATGGGTTTGACACCTCATTAGTAACTAAACATTCTATCTACATAGCACAGGACATAAACCAAGAGGAGCCATCATCATTTGAAGAGGCCAAAGCAAAAACAGAATGGAAGCATGCAATGAAGGAAGAGATTGAAGCACTTGAGGAAAACAACACTTGGGATTTGGTGCCCAAGACTTCATCCATGAAGGTAATAGGCTCAAGATGGGTCTATAAACTCAAGAAGAATTCTGATGGCTCCATTAACAGGTATAAGGCAAGGCTTGTAGCAAAAGGCTTTGCACAAACTCAGGGAATTGATTATGAGGAGACCTTCTCTCCTGTGGCAAAGATGCCTACTATTAGGGTTTTGCTTAGTATTGCCTCTTCCAAGAATTGGAAGATACTTCAACTAGATGTAAAGAATGCATTTTTGAATGGTTGGATATCAGAAGAGGTATATATGGCACAACCACCTGGTTTTGAGAATCAAGTTTATCCTGATTATGTGTGTAAACTTAACAAAGCATTGTATGGTCTCAAGCAAGCTCCAAGAGCTTGGAATTTCAGGCTTGTTTCATTCTTGCAGGACAAAGGCTTTCAACCAAGCAAGGCAGATCCTTCACTCTTTATTAAAAAGAGTAATTCCGAGGTCATCTACCTATGTGTATATGTAGATGATATTATATTGACAGGAAATGATGCAGATGGTATGAAGAAGATCAAAGATCAGATGAGAGAAGAGTTCAAGATAAGTGATTTGGGTTCACTTACCTACTTCCTAGGTTTGGAAGTTGTCTACAAAGATCATGGTTTGTTTCTCACTCAAAGAAAGTACATTAAGGACATGTTGGCAAAATTCAAGATGCAAGATTGTAAGATTGCAGGTACTCCAAAGGAGGTCAATCACAAATTGAGCTCACATGAAGGTGAACTCATAGAGGACATCACATCATATCAAAGTCTAGTGGGTAGTCTCAACTATGCCACATTGACAAGAGTAGATATATGTTACAGTGTGAGTGTGCTAAGTCAATTTATGCACACACCAAGGAAACCACATATGGATGCTGCCAAAAGGATTCTCAAGTATCTCAAAGGAACCATCAATGAAGGACTTTATTATCCTTATGTATCTGATTCAGGTTTGAAGCTATTTTCTGATGCAGATTGGGCTGGCTCCAAGGAAGATAGAAGGAGCACTTCAGGTTATCTTACTTTTGCAGGTTCAAAGCTTATTTCATGGTCATCCAAGAAGCAACCCATAGTTTCTCTCTCTTCTACTGAAGTTGAATATAGAGGTCTTGCCATAGCTACACAAGAAGCTATGTGGATGAAGACATTATTCAAAGATCTTGGATTGGAGTTTGGAACTCCAACTATTTTTGGTGACAATATGAGTTCTATTCATTTGGCTGCTAATCCTATTTTTCATGCAAGGACTAAACATATTGAAGTTCATTATCACTATGTACGAGAGAAGGTTCTAAGCAAAGAGATTCAAATATCATATGTGTCCACTCATCAACAATGTGCAGATATTCTAACCAAAGCATTGGATGGTACAAAGCTTTGCAAATTCAAGGCTATGATAGGTTTGCAGGTAATCTTGGAAGATTGAAGAACTCAAGAATACTTGGCTTGAGGGGGAGCTGTTGGAGCAAGTCTATGACAAGCCTAAGTATTGGTTTGAGTCCCACAAAGTCTTAGACGAAGCTTTAAAAAGAAGACTATGTAAAGTTCACTTGTGAACTACCTCTTGTAATTTTTTGAAGAGTTTACTTAACGTAAAAGTAAGAGAATCTTAAGTGGTTGAGTCCACATGATCAAAAAGGTAGGTAGAGAATCAAATCAATCATTGATTGATTGGAGAGTGATTGAGGGAAGTTAGCCTCCCAAACTCAACTATAAATAGATGGCAGTTTTAGTCGTGGTTAGAGAGACCTATGTGAAGACCTCCAAGAGCTCAGCTTTATGCCATATCAAGGTGTGATTACAAGGCACACATATGTATCAGTAAGTCATTGTATTGTACAAGCAATATACTTTCATTTTCATGATTATTTGAGTTCATCTTTCCATGTTCTTGTGAAGTGTACTACTCACTGCCATTACTCTCAGTTTTCTCAGTCAGCTTGTAGAGATGTTTTCTCTGAGCTTGGTGCATCATTTTCAGTGCTTTAACTTGGTAAAGTTAGCTCTATAAGTCTACTATATGCTCACAAATTTTCATGTCATTTGGATGTTGAAAACTTCAGTTATGTTCATTTGAAGTCAACAGGGTCTGTTCATCTTCACTTCTCTGTCAGGTACCCGACTTTTTCACTCATCGTGTCAGAGCCATTGCTCAGTGGTTACTTATCCAAATTCAGTGATTTAAAGCTTGTTGGATTCAGCTTACTGTCTAGTATAACCATACAAATGTTCATAATCATTGGATGCCTAAATTGTGAGTTATGTTGATTTTTCTGCTCACTGGTCTCAAACTGTAGCAGCCCGTGAAAATCGGGATGATGTCATCAGTTGTTAAAACTCATTCTCAGTGTGTGGTTCATTATTTTTTATGAGATTACTCTTGAAAGTTATCTCTTTAAGCTACCTAGACTTCCCCAAGAGGAATTAAGATAATTACTGCTGTGCTCAGAGAATTATGTAAAACATTGGATAGGTGTATGAACCAAGAATAGCAAGTTTTCACCTCTGAGCTAACTCCAACTTATCTGTTTTGATCTATCTTTTTGAGAGTGATCTTCCAAGGTACATAGGGTGTCTAATACATCCATTGGCAAGCTAAAAGGGCCCACCATATACTCCTGGAGTTCAATTGGCTAGTGTAGATCAAGGATTTTGCAACACCTCTTCATCTTCAAACACATACCTATCCATCTCTTCACAATCACGATTAACACCATCCATCGTGATTGACACGTCCATCGCAATTGACACCATCCATTGTGACTGACACCATCCATCATGATTGACACCATGCATTGCGATCGATAGGCCATGACACGTAGCTCTGTCCATCGTGATTGACAATCAATTTTGGCCAAATTTTAGGGTTTGTAATTTTTATCTTTTTTGCTAATTTTGGTCAATAATTTTGAGTAATTTGAGCATTATGAGGCCCCCAAGCAAATATTTCAAGAATTCCTATTTGCATGTTTGCCTATTTTAACCCCCAAGACCCTGAACTGACATAACATTTTCATACAAAATCCATTTTTTGAGCTCTAGAGTGCATTGGAAAGATCATTTTTTGATAGGGTATTTTGAAGTTGACCCTCAAGTGGGATTAGGAAACCAAGGGTGCTCTAGATGGTTGTTCATCAATGCAAGGTGTCCAGAGCAAGAGGGGGCTACAAGCTTGAGAATGCATGTCTTGAGCACTCAAGTGTGATCCAATTGATAAGCGACTTGAGAGTGGAGCATTCTCAACCCCATTAGTCAATTCCTACCTTAGGATAATTATAGTTATTGGTATTGATTATTTAGGGATATATTAGGCACGATACAAGTACAAGAACCCTAATTACTCAAGTGCAAGCATGAATAGTATAGTTTGGCGACAAAATCTAAAGTAAAAGGACATAAATTAAGTGATCAATTTCAAGTACGATAAAACTCAAGTATTCCTCATGACGTAAACTATTGGACAAGAAGTGAAAACCTAAGTAAAATAAAAAGAACAAGGGACTAATACAAAGAATTTTACAAATGAGGTTGTACTTGGGAAAATTGGGATAACAGTCAAGGCTTGTGAACTCGAGATCAGGAAGATATCTAGGATGGGATAGACAAAGCATTAGATCTTCTAAATCCAAGAATTGAGTCATTACCCAACAATTGAGTGATTACCCATACATTCTTAGTTCAAAAACGAGTGAATCTGAGATGTTGTATAACATGGAGAGACCAGTACATAGCTCAGGGGTAGCGTACCTAGAAAAACTAGAAGGGCCTTACAAGACTCAATTGGAATATATCAAGGCCAACTAATTAGGTGCTCCCATCTATGAGGACAGTCTAAGAAGATCCATTGTCCAAATTAAGAACCCTGATCAGCCTGCTGGACTAGAACATCTAGTAGTCAAATTTGAAGATGGTTCATACATTGATAAAGAAGGAACCATGTACGTAGTCACCAACCAACCAAATAGAACATAAGAATTTGGAAATGTGATCCCAGAGACTAAAATAGGTGACATAAAGCAAGGGAATTTAGGAGGAGAGCCAAGAACCCTGAGAGACAAATCAATCTTAACCATAATACTCTCACTAGAATGGATTCACCAAGACAACAAAGGTGTAGAGTTGTTCTTGAATAGAGAGACTAATGAAGCCTTTTATAGGTTTGAGACCGATCAACCTAGCAAATTAGGAAACATGACAATATATGAATTTAAGGATCCTAATACCCCAGGCAAAGTGTTCTATTTAGATTGCAGATTGGAGAGAGTGTTCATGGTAATGGAACTTGGTAGGCATGCCTACACTTGGAAGGGTGAATTTGGCTTTCCCCAACAAGATCCAATGTCTCTGATGGTCACCATGGAGCTAGAACATCCCAAGCTCATGGAACTCAAAGGGACAAGAGTAGAGATAGGCCCGAGGTAAGCTTTGCTAACCCAATGGGAAGAGAAAGAATGGGAACAAAAATAGATAGAATGGAAGATGAGAGGCATAGGGACCCAAGGAATCGAAGAAATGCAGATGAATTCCCTCTGCCAAGGCCTAGAGAACACCCTAGGATCTTTGTTGGTGCATTTTCATCCAAGCCTAGTGTTACTCCGGTCTCCACTCACTCTTGATGAAAATGTCAAAGTCAAATAAGTGACCAAGATACTGTGTGAAGAAGAATTGCAATGTATTTCTAAGGTCCGGATCCAAGAGTTGGGAAGGTTTGGGTGAACCCTCCCTTAATTGTTTTTAAGTGTACATTGAAGAATTAAAAGGCAAAGGTATGTGCAAAGGTATATGAAGTGGCGTACGTAGAAGTAAAAGTGTATGATCCAATCCAATCACTAAAGGACAAAACAAGGATTCATTGGCTGTCCACTTTTGGAGATAATCTTGGTACATCAAAGTGAGCTCCAAGATACTCTAGCAGTTAGGAGCGTACGTGAATCGACACTCAAATCAAGGCAAGGACTATTCTTGGGGGACTAAGCAAGGTGAGCATAGTTTAGACTAAGCAAGGGAGAGAAGTGCAAGAGAAACACCATGTGTGACGCATAGAAGTGAAGTGCAAGGTGTGAATGAAGAGTGACTAAGAAGTGTACAGAGAAGTGCTAAGCTTACAACCAAAGATCCCAAGGTCCCATTGAAGCTGTGCACATGCCGTCAGAAGGTATCCATCCCTCCCCTTGTTGGAAGCTTGGTGCAAGGTGGGCACAAGTGCAGGCTTGGAGAAGGTGGAGGTCTAGTGCAGGGAAGGCCGACAGCAACAAGACCCTTGGGTATTTTGTATTTTGTGATTGTGCACTCTATGGGATTTTGCACAGAAGCATTGGATTGTATTGTGCATCACCATTGTAGTTAGCTTCTTACAATCAATCAATAGAGACTTCCAATGTGTATCTTTCTTCTTATCTTTCCCTTTTCTCCTACAAATACTCAAATCCCTCTTTATAGAAGAATCCCCCAACAAAATTTGGCACGCACGGTGGGAGTCCAAGGAGATATGAGCATAGGAGAAGAAATATTGCAGTGTGGAGAAGCATTATTCAAGTGCCGACAGTACTACTTCATTGGGTTAAGAGGTAAATATTTTTATCAATTATCTCATACTAAGAGGACTATGAACAACTCATGATTGCAACCCAGTCCCAAACATTGAGGGTCAGCTGCAAAGCAACAAGAAGGAAGGCTATTAGAAGATCCTCCAGTCCACTATCGTCAACCTCATCGGTAAAGAGCATGGCAGGTCAAGTAGATTTGGAAACCCTACTATCAACATTAAATATAAAATTTCCTTCTTTCAAAGGTTTAGCTGAGGAAGATTCGAAGGAGCATATTAGGAGGTTTTTAGCACTATGCAAAACAAGAGGCTTGATGGGAAGAGAGGGTGCCTTTTTTATACTCTTCCCTGCCACATTAGAAGGGTTAGCAGATAAATGGTTCAACCAGTTTGTTGAAAACCATTTCACCACTTGGGACTTCATGAAAGATGCATTCAAAACTCAATTCCAACATGGAAATACTACAGAGATCATCATAGAGGAATTAGAAAACTTGAGATAGGTCCAGGAGAAAAGTTTCTAAAGTTTGTAACTAGGGCCAAGGCACTAATGGCTAAGTTGCCAGATCCTCCACATGATTTTTTATTAAGAAATGGTTAGTTAAGCCACTTCCAGTGACCACACAATGTAAAATCAAGGAATTATTGTTGCCAATAGCCTCCATAGAGGAGTTCATCAATGCAGGTACACAAATGGAGCAAATAAGGCAACAATATGGAGGAATTTCTTCTCAACTACCCTATTCTACAGAAATGGAGGATCCAGTAATCCAGCTAAGGAAAGAGCTGGAGGGCTTAAAAAGGAATAAGCCCCACAAAGAGGAGGGGAATGCTGTTACTCAGTTGAGGAGGGAGATTGAGGCATTGAAGCTACAAAAGGAAGAGGAAGCCCAAGGAGAAGAACTGGCTCAGCTTCGATAGGAGTTGCAAGAACTCAAAGGGGGTGGCATCAAAAGTGGGCTATGGTGTACCATGTGCAGCAAGCAAGGTCATGTAGTAAGTGAATGTCCTCTGTTAAGTGTAACTTGCCAACTATGCAGGAAAGCTAGTCATGAGGCCCACAAATGTCAATCAAGAGGAATCCTGCAACAACATATTGGACACAAGGAGGACCCCTACCACTAGCAAATGTGATGGTGGCTGCACCTAATCAAGGTAACAATTACAACCCTAGACAGAGGAATAACTTTGGAAATGGGCCTCGGAGGCCAATTATTTGTTTCAGATGTGGAGAATATGGGCATTACCAAAGTAGGTGCACTCTACCAGAAACTGCCCAGAGGCCAGAGACCACTATACTTATTGTTGTCCTAAGAACCAAACATCTTCATCTGGGCCCCACATTCAAATGATTTCTGTGTGTAAAGATGAAATAATAGATCAAGTCAATGTGCCATCTCCATCTACCAGGGTGGTGAAATGAGAGGAAAGTGAATCTTTTACAGTGCAGACAAGAAGCAAGGCAAAGGATTAAGTAGATATAGGTCAAGAATCAAGGATTAATGGATTGAACAAAGACAAAGAGACATCTGAAGACAAAGCCACCACATGTGTAGATACAAAGCAAAAAGAAAACCTCATAGGTACTAGTGATGCCATTGGACATGCATTCAGAAGGGCTCATGAGGAGGTTGATAAGCCCATTGGAGCCCATGATCTTAAGGAATCAGAAGCTTCACGCCTACTCAAGTCCATGAAAAAGGAGGTTAGTATTTTTTATTTAATAAAGATGGATGGGAAATTCAGGTCAGAACTCTTGCAGATAATTGATGAGGCTTCCACAAAAAGTTTAGTGGCAAAGGCTGTTGTTATGCAAAAAGATAAAATTGGAGGGGAAGCACCCCTCACAGATTACAAGAGCCCTCGACTAAAAGTCTCTATCAAAGGTCATGAGTTTCAAGGAGTTATTGTGGATGGTGGTTCTGGCATTAACTTGATGCCTGAACATACCATGAAAAAGATTGGACTACATCCTTCAAGACTACCAACTTCAATGTAACATTGACAGACCAAAGTACAGTCAGACCTATTGGAGTAGTCCCTAACATTCATATGGAAGTACAAGGTAACACATTTGTCTTGGACTTTGTGATTATAAGATTACCAAATGTGCAAGGAGGGTTTCCTCTATTAATTGGAAGACCCTGGCTAAGGCATGCTAGTGTAATACATGATTGGGGCAAAGATACCATGTGGGTCCAACAAGAAGGTGCTGAATTAAGACAATTATTGTTGGAGGAAGGTCCCAATCAACAAGGATATACCAGCATGATGCAGTCAGTTGGTATACACATAGATATGGACTATATAGACAATCAAGAAGGTAAGGAAGTTGATCTATATGATGAAGACAATATGCTCACATGGTTAGAAGCAGCGAATTCTTTTCCTTGCTTTGGAATTTTTCCACCTAACTCAGACATAGAAGGGTATTCAAAAAAAGAGGAAAAAAATTCAAGTCGCTGGGCTGGGAGAGCCAGCAAAAGACCACAAAAGGGGAGGGAAATCTCCTTTATACAGCCATAAAGAGGAAGTTGTTCTGTGGATTGCAACCAAAGGGAAGGTTTAGAGTTAAAAGGTAAGAATAAGAATATAGAAGAGGATTCATTACCACTTCATGAGATCCCTCCAGGATGGATTCAAGAGCAAGAAGTGCAACTAGACATCCAAGATGTTCTTGCTTATGATACCGAAGCTATGTGGAACAATGCAACTAAGAATGCTACTCAGGAAGGACTTACAGATAACATTGTAAATAGGCATCCAGTGAAGGAGGTTCAGTTGGGCAATGAGGATCAACCACGTCCCATTTTAATAGCCACATGGATAGGGAATCATCTGGAGGTGCTCTTAAAGTTAACATCTTTCATGAAGTCATTTGCAGAAATCTTTGCTTGGCACTACAAGGATTTAGAAGGAGTACCAACTAGTTATGGAGAGCACAGAATCTCTCTCATTGAAGGAGCAAAACCAGTGAGAGGTAAGAGTTATAGGCTGAATCCTAAATATGCTGAAGCTGTTTACTCAGAAATTCAAAAAATGGAAGATGCAAGAATTATCTTCCCTGTAGAGCATTCAGAAAGGCTATCTCCTATGGTAATTGTTCCAAAGAAAAACACTAACAAGATCAGAATCTATGTGGATTTTAGAGCATTGAACAGGGTCACCATCCGAGATGGATTTCCAATGCCATTTGCTGAACAGGTCATAGAAGAAGTAGTTGGACACACACTTTACAACTTCATGGATGGATTCAGTGGATATAATCAAATATCCATCCACCCTGAGGATCGAGAGAAAAATGCATTCATTACACCTTGGGGAACTTATGTATATTTAAAGATGTCATTTGGACTGAGAAAAGGTACTTTCAATCGAATAGTTAATCTCATTTTTGGACCATTGCTGCTAGAGTCTCTCAGAATTTTCATGGATGATTTTTCATCCTTTTTAGGTACTCTTGCAGAGACTCCATTGGATTGTTTAGAAAAGCATCTCATTCAATTAGAACAAGTTTTTAAGAGGTGCAGAGAAACAAAGTTGAAATTGAACCCAAATAAATGCCATTTTTTGGTGACTGAAGGTACCCTCCTGGGACATGTGGTGTCCTCCAAAGGTATGGCACCTGAACCAGACAAAATTATAGCTATATTAAAGTTACCTAGACCTAAATCTCCAAAAGATATTCAAAGTTTTCTACGACATATAGGGTATCACCAGAGGTTTATTAAAATGTATGCAAAAATAGCCCCACCATTGAATAGTCTTACAGGCAAGGAAGTACCTTTTAAATAGGAAGAAGAAGAGGAAAAAGCATATCAAACATTAAGGTCAAGGTTAGTAGTTGCTCCCATTCTGATCACACTTGAGTGGTAAAGAAATTTTCATATACATGTAGATGCCAGTGCATATGCAGTGGTGGTAGTTTTGACTCAACATAGTGAAGAATACAAAGTGAACACACCAATTCAATATGCCAGTCGAATTTCAACCAAGGCTGAAAGGAATTATAACACCACAAAAAGGGAGGCCTTAGCCATGGTTTTTGTTGTCCAAAAGTTTCTTCATTACTTGCTGGGAGTGAAATTTGTTATCATAACTGATCACAAACCACTCAATTACTTACTGAACAAAGCACAAGCGATTGGTAGGATATGGAGGTGGTTACTGTTGTTCCAAGAATTTGATTTTTCTATAGCCCATAGACTAGGTAAAGAAAATGTTATGGCATACCACTTATCATGATCAACATGATGGATCAAGCAATTGGAGTAAATGATGATTTTTGAGATGCTAATCTGTTTGTAGTACAAGCTCAAGGTTGGTATGAGGACATCAAGAATTTTATTAAAGCTAGATTGTATCCGGAGAAGGCAAGTGCTGTGCAAAGAAAAAGACTACTAATCAAAAGCAGAACTTTTACCTTCATTGAAGGAAAATTATATAGACAGGGAAAAGATAACAGGGTTAGGAAGTGCATGGAAGAAGAAGAAGTGAGGGAAGTCCTTAGATCTTCACATGAAGGAACAGGTGGCGGGCACCTTCCAGGACACATTATGAGTCAGAGGATCCTTGATGCTGGCTTATGGTGGCCTACATTATTCAAAGATGCAGATGAATGGGGAAAAGCATGTGATGTTTGCCAGAGGTGTGGACCCAAGCCAACAAAGCAGAGGCACAACCCCTTAATTATTTCCACTTCTTGGCAATCATTTGAGAAGTGGGGGCTAGATTTCGTAGGGCCTATCTACCCTCCATTGATTCCAAAAAGGGAAAAGTATCTATTGATCACCACTGATTATGCAACAAAGTGGGCTGAAGCTATTGCCTCCCCTGATTGCACCACTCAAATTGTTGCTGATTTCATTTATGGTAATATCATTTGCAGGTTTGGATAACCCCTTGAAATTTGTACAGACCAAGGTACTCATTTTGTGAACAAGGTCCTGAGGAAATTTTTTACAGATATAGAATTCTACATAGGACCTCTTGTGCCTATTATCCAAGAGCTAATGGACAGGCAGAATCCACTAATAAGGCATTAATTGCCATGTTAAGGAAGGAATGTATGTTACAACCCACTTCCTAGGGCATCGCTTATCAAGGTACCCTATGGGCATACAGGTTAGCTTACAAAGAAGCTAATGGATATTCCCCATTCCAACTGGTTTATGGGATATTGCCTATTGAACCCTTTGAATTTCTACATGGATCACCAAAAGTAGCATTCATGCAGGGAAAGAAATATTGTGGTGTCTCTCAGAGGCTTGGAGCATTGCATAAAGTGGAAGAAATATGTATACATGTTGCAAAACAATTGATAGAGAATCAAATGAAGAGGAAGGAGGCACATGATCGGAATCTATGGAACAATAACTTACAAACATGCATGTTAGTTCTTCTCCATAGACCTCAAATCCACACACAAGTAAGGGGAAAATCGCTTCCACACTGGGAAGGGCCTTATCAAATTAAAACAGTGTTGAATTGGGGTGCAGTGGAGTTAGAGACACTAAAAGGAGAGGCCCTGCCACTGGTCAACATATCACGACTCAAGGCCTACCGTCAGTAGGGCTTTGGCACAAGCTAGATTGCCTGGAATGCAATAATTGTCCTGGAATGGAATAATTGTCCAGGTTGTATAGAGATTTTCTTTTTATATGGGGGAGTCCTATCCATTTTTTTTTCATGTTTATCCGTTATGGTTTTTAGTTATCATATGCCACTTGAATAAAATTTCCATTTTTCCCTATATATATTACTCGTTTTTTTCCACGAAAATAAGAATCCATATTTAATGCGCTCTCTTTAAATCATTTCAATACAATTTCATAAAATTCATTCTCTTTTATTCATATGTAGAATTCGCCCGTAAAACTCTTCAATTGTTGCCCTCCTTTTTTTTGGCGGTCTTTTTTAATGGCAATAAGTCATTTTAATTTTACTTTGGGTTTTATCCTTCCCTTTTTTGTTGGAACAGCCATTCTTTTTAACTTCTCTTGTGGTTGGCAATTATCTTTGCGGAGCCTCTCCTTTGGACTTGCTTTATCACCTACACCACACTTTTGGTTAGCTTCATCGTGCACCCCACTCTTGCTAGACTCAGTCTGGCTATAAATTGACGCCCACATTCATAACTTACATAGGTCTTTTTCGTGCCGCACTTGGAGTTTGCTCGGATGATGGTCGGCTTCACCCTCCCTCTAGTTCCTCTAGTTACTTGCCTCACTCCATTACCTTCTCCCTCCCTCCAAAACTCCTTCCTCGCCTCCCTCGCCTCCCTCCATAACCATCTCCCCCCAACCTCAATCGCCCCAACTTACTGCGTACCTTCCGATTCCACTGGGTTGTATAGCCCACCCTCCATCCATAGAGACAACTCTCCATCCAGCACTTCACTTCGCTCACAATCTCAAAGCTCTCAACCAAATTCCCCTTCCGCTGATTATGTCCGGGTATTTCATCCTGCTGATTTTAGGCTCTAGATTCGCATTCACTTATCACTTCCATCTGTCGAGCTGATTGCACTTTTTTCAGAGGAGAACCTTCACCATGCTGGTCTATGGGGATTAGCTAATGTTCTTTTGAATGACCTTACCAATAATAGCGATGCATATGAAGCACTTAGATTGTTCCCTCATTTCCGTTCTGGTGCTCTTTCCATTCTTGCTCTTGCACAGGGTATATGGTCAACACTGATAAGCTTTCACAATCCCCCATTTTTATATTCTGGCTTGTCTCCCAATGACACTACGGACTTTTGTCAGGAACGATTTGCCTACAATGCTCGATTTTCCATTCGCATGATGTCCATCCTAAATTCTTTCATCTTTTTTTTTTCTTTTACGTAACCCATCTTCTTCCATCCCATGGTCCGACATTAGAATTGCAGACCCTCTTTATTGCTTCCTCAATAGCCGACCATACCCTTACGCTGCCCTCATCTATGGATCCTTAAACTTACGATCACGTCTCCTTCATGAAGCCATGAATCATGGCTCCAAGTCATTTTCTATTTACTCAGCTCCGTTCTTAGCTTGGCTTTATCATTTACCAACCCACCCTTCAGTCACCCTTCCTTCAGCCAACCCTTCAGTCACCCTCCCTTCAGCCACCCATTCCACCACCCTACCTTCAGACACCCTAGCTTTCCTTCTGTCGCATGGAATTCAACCCCACCGGGTTCACGCCCGTACTAGTGACACCTGCCATCCCTTTGCCTCTGCCCTTCCTCTCTCGCCTCACATCTCGATTGATTCAGCCTCCGCATCCACTCCCATTCCAAACCCAAATCATCTTCCTTCCATTTCACAGTCTACCTCAATTCCTCATCACGAGAACCCTGCAACACATCAACAAGCATTCCTAAATACCATAAACACCCCTTTGGAAAATATGAAACCTCCTTCCCATGTCATTCATCCTCCAACAGTCTCCTCCGTGCCGCTCCAACCACCTGCACATCCAACCAGTACTCCTACTTTCGAGCATCACATTCCCCTTTCTGCCCCACCTCTAGCCACTGTTGCACACGACCCCTCTATTCTGTCTGTTTCCACAGTTGATATTCCATTTCCAACTGTTCCCACAGTTGATATCCCAAATGCCCCCTCGTTTCTCAATTTACTCCGCGATGCTAGTGCCATTGCTATAGGTAGTGCTAATGCCTCCAGGGTATCTTTGGATTCTGTGTCAGCCACGACATCAATTCATCAACAATATATAACAACTATAGATAACATCAATAGGCTCATCACATCTCAATGGCAATCTCTCCAAGATTCAGTGCGCTTTCTCAAAGAAGAACAAGATAGATACCGTGATATTGCCGATTCAGCCACTAAAGCCTTATCAGATCTCCAAAATTGCTACTCCATGGGTCTATGCGATAGCACTGCATGCCTTCGTATAAGAGAGAAAGGGATCAAATTAGGCAGTTCATGAGTTCCCTACATATCATGCTTGAATAAGCTTCCGTTCCCCTGCCTTCCTCTTCCCCACCCTCAGATGCTGGCCACAAGCCTCCCCTTCCAACAAATCCTTAATTAAGCAACTTCCACTAGCTTTCTCATGCATTCTACATTCTCTTTCTCTCCATGTAATAAAATAATAAAGCGATAATTTCTCTTTTCTCTAGTCTTCTCTGGTCTCGTTCAATTTTGTTGTCTCATTCCATTTTGTGGTATCCCGGCCCCCGCATTGGTTCTTGCTTTTGGGTCTGGTATGTGGTCTCTCCGGGACGGAGAGTCCAGTCGGTGGTGGGCATCTGTTATACTGGTCTCCCCTCACTCTTGATACAAATGTCAAAGTCAAATAAGTGACCAAGATACCATGTGAAGAAGAATTGCAATGTATTTCTAAGGCCCGGATCCAAGTGTTGGGAAGGTTTGGGTGAACCCTCACTTAAGTGTTTTTAAGTGTACATTGAAAAATTAAAAGGCAAAGGTATGTGCAAAGGTATATGAAGTGGCGTACGTAGAAGTAAAAGTGTATGGTCCAATCCAATCACTAGAGGACAAAATAGGGATTCATTGTCTGTCCACTTTTGGAGACAATCTTGGGACATCAAAGTGAGCACCAAGATACTCTAGCAGTTAGGAGCGTACATGAATCGACACTCCAATCAAGGCAAGGACTATTCTTGGGGGACTAATCAAGGTGAGCATAGTCTAGACTAAGCAAGAGAGAGAAGTGCAAGAGACACAGAGTGTGCGACGCAGAGAAGTGAAGTGCAAGGTATGCATGAAGAGTGACTAAGACGTGTGCAGAGAAGTGCTAAGCTTACAACCAAAGATCCCAAGTTCCCATTGAAGCTGTGCGCGTGCCGTCAGAAGGTGTCCATCCCTCGCCCTTATTGGAAGCTTGGTGCAAGGTGTGCACAAGTGCAGGCTTGGAGAAGGTGGAGGTTTGGTGCAGGGAAGGCCGGCAGCAACAAGACCCTTGGGTATTTTGTATTTTGTGATTGTGTACTCTGTGGGATTTTGCACAGAAGCATTGGATTGTATTGTGCATCACCATTGTAGTTGTCTTCTTATAATCAATCGACAGAGGCTTCCAGTGTGTATCTTTCTTCTTATCTTTCCCTTTTCTCCTACAAACACTCAGATCCATCTTTATACAAGAATCCCCCAACACCTAGTGCTTGATCACTCATCAATGAAAAAGCATTGGTAATGTATACTCTCAATGAGAGAAGCCATAAAAACAAACTCTTGTAATACTCATTAGTTGAAAAGTAACTACATCAAAAGCAAATGTAAAGTGAGAAAGTGGTGGCCTTGTTTGGCACAAATCACGATACTAAGTTAGGAGAGATTGATTAGATGATATTTCCCTAACTTGAGGAAACTTTTAGGTATAATCCCTCAAAAGTTTGAATCCAAAAACTTCTATATAAACACACAAAAGTAGTCGTGGAGATAGAGCATTTCAAGCTACATTTTGAGGACACTCTGATCAAGTATCAAGCTATTTGTGAAGCACACATTGTGCTCCTCCTTCCCAAGATTCATACTCATTCATATCATGTACCATATGTGCAATACATATTGATATTTCAAGATACATCTTGGAGTTCTCTTCATCTACTACCACAGGTCTATGTTCATATTTTCAACCAACTTCAATTATTGAGTTCTCTATGTATACTAAGCGTTTTGACGAGATTTAAATTATTAATAATTTGACAAGTCTAGTTCCATCATATCTATTGGAGGAGATGGTGGATAGTCTTCAAAGATGAAGTGGTGTTGCTTGATCCTACTTCACATCTGCCATGAATAGTTGTTGGAGAGTGTAGTGGGCCTGTTTATCTAGCTAATGATCATAAATAATCATATATCATGTTTGGAACATGATCCACTAATCAATGGATCAAAATAGATAGATAGGAAATTAATCTAAGACCAAAAAACTTGTTATTCTTGTCTCTACACCTGTCCAATATTTTGAACAATTCTTTGAGCACAATAGCAATAAGCTTAATTCCTTTTGGTGATGTCTAATTATCTTAGATAGCTACAAATCATGAGTGATCTCATAAAAAATGATGAACTACACACGGAGAATGGTGTTTAGCAAATCACAGTACTGCCTGGCATTATGGGGGTGCATCAGTCAATACACTAGAGAGTAAGGATGTGTTAATATCTCACGATTCAGAGAACAACTGATAATGAGATTTTGTAGTTATATACTAGACAGTATGTTGAATCTACCATGCTTTAAATCACGACAAATGATCAATCATACACTGAGAAAAAGCTTTGAGAAGATTACTATTCTGATGTAGTCATAGCAAAGAAGTGAAAATGAAGATATGATAGAATTTATGTATTAAAACATGTACTAATACAATGTCATTGGCAATGATCCATTGTACAATGTGAGAGGTATGAATGCGCTATGGAGTGAGCTCTTCAAATCACAATATATCCTCTAAAATGATCTCATTGAATCAAGATAGCACGCGGATGTCTGATCCTTCTTTTAAAGTTGAGGATGGAGTCAAACTTTTGAATTTAAATTCAAAAGTTCACCTAAAAGTGAATCCTAAAGTATAGGATATATTCTCTCATTACACAACTACCAAATACTTTGAGATTTGATGCTTCTTAACTTCCTCATGGTTGTAGGGTGCTTTTACAAAGGATAAATGTAAATGCTTTTTTTACAGGATTGATCACATAGGATTCCAAAAGAAATGTGCTAATTAACCAAGTATGTGGGCTTGGTTTCTATTGCACCAACAGCTCCCCGTCAAGCCTACTATGCTTGGCCTTCATTCCTGCTTGATTTCTTGCAAACCAATCATCAATTTGAGTCTGTTCATCTTGGTTCCATCCAAAGAATTTGTAAGTATATCTGCACATTGTGAATGAGTTAATACATAGGATAGTTGAATATCCTTGCTAAGAAATTTCTCCCTTACATAATGATAGTGCACTTCAATGTGCTTAGTCCTTGCATGATATACAGGATTAGCAGCCAAATGAAGTGAACTAGATTGTCTCCAAAGATTATTGGAGTCTAAGAGTGTAACCCCAAATCTGTATAGAGTTGCTTGAGCCACATAGCTTCTTGAGTTGCATTTGTTAGCCCTTTGTATTCTGCTTCTGTAGATGATAAGGCCACAGTTGGTTGCTTCTTAGATGACCATGTTCTAAGCTTTGAACTGGCAAAAGATAGGTACCCTGAAGTAATCCTCCTATCATCCTTGGAGCTAGCCCAATCTGCATCTGAATAATTTTTATATCTAAGTGAGAAGTGAAGGGATAAAACAACCCTTCATTTATGGTACCCTTTAGATACTTTAGCACCCTCTTGGCAGCTTCCATGTGGGGCTTCCTTGGTGCATGCATAAAGTGACTCAGTGTACTTACTCCATGGGTTTGAGCAAACCCCTTTGCCGCTAGCCTTGCCTTATACCTCTTTATAGAACCATCTGAATTTTTTTTATATATATCCACTTGGATCGTATTACCTTCATGCTTGGCTTCTTAGTCCCAAGTATGGTTTTATTGAAGTGCGTCTAGTTCATCTTACTAGCCTCTTCAAATCAAGAAGGTTCTTCTGTCATAGAGTCTTTAGTGAGATACACAGAATGCTTGGTGACTAATGATGTATCATAGCCATACCTTATGGGCTTTTTACTCTCTTTTTCAGGTCTCCTAAGTGCTTGATTGGAGGACTCTAAAATGTCTTCCAATTGCTTCATCTTGGCCTTGCCTTTTGACTTCCAAGCCTTGAAATCCATTTGCTCTTCATCCTCTGGATTGATATCTTCTGGTAATTGTTGATCTTCTTGATCGAGAGTTGGAAAATCACTTTCCAAATCATAAGCTAACTTGACTTTCCTACAATGATCTTCAAACCATGAATTATTTTCATCAAATACTACATCCCTACTAGCTAGAAATCCTTTTTAATGGGATTGTATAGCCTATAACCTTTCTAGTTTTGGTCATACCCAATGAATATACATTTTCAGCTTTAGGGTCAAGCTTCCCTTTAAACTGTGAGGGAATGTGTGCATAAGCAATGCACCCAAATATTTTGCAATGATCCAATGAGGGTCTTTTACCGTTCCATGCTTCATAGGGTGTCATTCCGTCCAAGGATTTGGATGGGAGCCTATTAACCAAGTAAGTGGCTATGGAAACAACCTCTTCCCATAGGTAATTAGGTAGCTTCTTCTCATTCAACATTGATCTAGCAGCTTCAACTATTAACTTGTTACTTTTCTTTGCTACTCCATTCAATTCAGGAGTATATCTTGTTGTTACTTCCCTCTTTATGCCTCTGTCCTATAAAATTGAATCAAATTCATATGAAAAGTACTCATCACCTCCATCACATCTAATACTCTTCAAGCTTCTACCTGTTTGGTTTTCAACTAATGCCAAATACTTTTTTGAAACCTGCAAATACTTCATCCTTATGTTTCATGAAATAAAGGATTGTCCATCTACTGCAATCATCTATAAATGAAACATAGTACCTTGAACTTGAGATTGATGGATCTTTGCTAGGACCCCACACATCTGTGTGTACAAGCTCCAAGTAGTCTTCATACATGTACCCCTTTCTGTTGAATTGTTGCCTGTGAGCTTTATTGAATTGACATGCTTCACATTTGTATATCATGTGTTGCTTGGACACATTGGGGATGCCAAGCATACTGTGATCCTTGCATATTTGCTTTAGTGTTATTTCTCCTATGTGTCCTACCCTTTTGTGCCATATCTCTAGCTCAGATAGGGTTTGATTTTTGTAGTTGAAGAGTGCTATGTTTCTGGTGTCTTCAATCTCAAATGTAAATAATCTACCAGATTTCTCACCTTTAGCAATCCTTTTGAAGCCTTGTTGAAGTGTTTAGTGTCATCACCTATCTGTACCTCATGCTTCCCTTTTGGTTCTTCAAGGTCAGATAGTAGTGCTATACTTCCAGCCACGTGATTGGAGCAACTTGAATCAATATAGAAAAGATGATCATCATCTTTACCTTGCTTGGATGTCATGTTCATGATGAGTAGAGAGTCCTCTTGGTCTTCTGTGTAGTTTTTATAATCTCTTCTTCCTCGGAAATCTCCTTGATAATTGTTGTTGTTGTAGCCTTGATTGTAGTTATGATTATAGCTGCTTCCTCCATTGTTGTATTTGCCTTTGGATTGTCCATAGCTACCTCTATGGAAGCCTCTTCCCCTCTGATTCCTTGTGTTTTTGAAGCATTCTTCTGTGGTGTGGTTGGTAAGGCCACAAATATTGCAAGGTGGAGTGTTATCGGATCTCCCCCTGCCTTGATTTCCTCCTCTGCGCCTTCCTCTAGCACCTCTTCCTCTACCTATGTAGTTAGCTTGAGAGGTACTAGCCTCTTCTTCATTTTTCTTGTTTTTACCTTTATCCTTACTTTTATTCTTAGCTATATAAAGGGTAGAAGATTGGTTACCTCTAGAGTTGTCACCATTCTTGTTGAGTTTTGTCTCGTGGGTGAAGAGTTGCCCCATCAAGGTGTTGAGGTCAGATATTTGCATATCCATGTAAAGGTCCATTGTTGTGGTGAAGGACTCCCACTTATCATCAGCTTTGATGCCATTAATGATCGGCCTTACTATGTGTTCTTCTTCTCTCTCCTCTCCAATGCTTGCAAGTTGGTCATCCACATCCTTCATCTTGGTTACATAATCAGCTACACTGCTTTGATTGCTTCTTTAGAGTTGTAAACTCCATCCATAGCTGATTCTTCCTAGCTCTTGTATTTGATGAGAAATATGATGAGAGTACTTCCCAAGTCTCTTGGGAGGTCTTGCAATTCCTAATATGAGGCAATAAGAAATCAGATATTGAGTTTAGTAGATAATACCTGGCAAGGGCATCCTTTGCACACCATGCTATCAACTTTTCTTGTTCTTCCCTTGTGGGTTGATGCTTGCTTCTGAATGTTGGCATCTCTTCATCTCTTGAGATGTATCCATATAGACTTCTCCATTGAAGGTAGGCTTTCATCCTTAGTGACCATGCTGAGTAGTTGTTTCTGTCCAATTTGTCAATGAAGGATTGAAATCCATCTCTCATCTTGTTTGTTGTTTCTCAGATACCACTGTTGGAGGAGATGGTGGATAGTCTTCTGAGATGAAGTGGTGTTGCTTGATCTTGCTTCACACCTGCCAAGAATAGTTGCTAGAGAGTGTAGTGGGCCTCTTTATCTAGCTAATGATCATAAATAATCATATATGATGCTTGGAACATGATCCACTAATCAATGGATCAAAACAGATAGATAGGAAATTAATCCAAGACCAAAAAACTTGCTATTCTTGTCTGTATATCTATCTAATATTGATTGCAGGTTAGGTTTACAAGATATGGAGCATATTTGGAAGACCCCAAGCAAGGATTTAGAAGGTTTGCTAATGGAGAAAAGATAGGAAGACTCTTCACCTTTGAAGTGGAAGACACCAAGAACATATCATTGTTTAGCTATGGATCTCAAACACCCTCTAAATTTGAGGTATGGCATAAAAGGCTTGCTCATATTGGTGAGAGAACCTTGAAAAAAATTTGCAAGGATCAAAGTGTACTTGCATTTCCAATGGACAAGATCCTAGAGGGATAGACATGAAAGAATGAAGAGACAATGGTCAAAGAAGATGAGCAAACTTAAGGAAAGCCTCAGAGAAACAAAAGCCAAGATAACTGAACTCACATCTCAAATGCACTCTCACACACCACCATTGCTGCCATCCCCACCACCATCTTTTTAACCTCATTTAGCCCCATCACACCTAGAGTAGGATCAATCTTAGCAGATCCTCCTCTTGAGGACTTAGACATGATGCTTAAATCATATCAGGCCAGAATCCAAGAAGGGCCAAACATGACAAAACATGAAAAATGTTAACCAGGGCTGACCTAGAAATCGAAAGAACAAAGCTTTGTGAAAAAATGGTAGAATTGGCTCAAAATATGTTTGAGTCTAGTCGTCTGTTCAACTGCACAACCTTAGCCAAAACAGAGTTATGCTTTGATGGATTATTAGAAAGATGGGAAAAGATGATGGTTGAGTCAAGAAAGCAAGCTACATCTCAAGTGAGTAATAGTAGAAGTGAAAAGATAAGCCTTCTTCCCAAGGATTCTTATGTTCCCAATCCACCAAGTCAGGAACCTTTGCCTCTATGAATCAATCCCATTGAACTTGTAGATTACCTACATGATGAATTACCACAAGATGTTCCTTCTATTTATGGAGAACAAGAGGATGCACAGTCTAGTGAACGATTAGACTTCGAGTCGAATTCCATGCAAGAATTGCATCATTTCACAGGTCCATGGAAAGAAAAGTCTACTTGTATGAGAGCATCCGCCATCATGGTAAGGAATGAAGACTCGATTTTACCTAGAAATAGAGAGGCAGTAAAGAACACTAAAGTGCAATGCAATCTCACTTTAGAGGAGCTACTCAAGGTTAAGCAAGAATTGTGGAAACACATAGAAAATCAAGTGCTAAAAGTAGCTAAAACCCATTCCTAGGTAGGATCACATAGAACAATGCCAGAATTACCCTTGGATAAGATAAGAGACATGAGTGAAGGAGAATAAGGAAACACCTATCTTCCTATCACTCATCAGGTTACACAACCAAGGCTATTTTGAACTCAGGTGTAGGAGTTGCAATTGCTACCACTTCCCTATTGAAGCGTCGGGGTAAACCAACACTAAGGCCAATGAGAATGAAATTACAAATGGCCGATGGTCACATAGAGAGACCCTTGGGACTCCTAGAAGGAATAACTCTCACTACTTGTGGTGTAGAGTTTGAGCATACTTTTGCCATATGTGACTTTAGAAAAAAATAGGCTTATGAGATTATTCTGGGAAGACCATTCATGAGACAATTGCAAGTAGTAGAAGATTGGGGAACCAATTCCTTGTGTATGCAACAATTAGGAGTTACAACTAGAGTCAATCTCAAGGACTACTCTCATAGAGACGTGCCCCCTATACAATTGCATCCCATCCATAGAGCCATAGATGATATGGAGTCAATGCATTCCATTGGATCATCCTCTTGGATGCATGAAGACACTCACTTATGGATGTTCAAAGTGGTAGTAGAAGAAGAAAAAAGAAAAAACTCCACAGAGGTAGGTGTGAAGGAAACTCATAGATCTATTCGAGACCTAGACTATGCACTTGTAGCATTTTCAGATGAAGAGTTTGAACCTCATGGTTGGGTAGAAATCCTAGCCAAAATGGATGTAGCTATCAACAAAGAACAATGGACACCCCACTGTGATGAATATGGATATGATGTTTCGGTTTTGATTATAGAACCATTCATGTGTGATTTGGTTATCGAAGGATGTGAGCCTAGCACAAAAGAAATTGGACAAGCAAGTGACTCGGATTTAGATTCAATTGTCATGGATCCTTTTTTTTGTGCATCAGAAGAGGAATACATGTATGAAGTAGAAGCTCACCCTCAAGGATAGACAGATCTTATGAACGATGTGAAGTTAACTAAGGTAACCACCAAGAGTGAAGATAGGAAAAGAAAGAAGAGAGAACTCCCACTAGAAGAGGAGGAATCTTTATTTTAGGTCCCTAAAAACTTTAAGAAGTATGAGATCGAGGATAGAAAAGTCATGATCAAAATGCTTGAATGAGAAGCACTCACAAGAGTGGAATATGATAATAAAGAGACAACTAAGAAAATTATTGTGACCATAGAAGAAGGTGAAGAATGATGCACATACATAGGACACGACCTGACCGAGGAAGAGGAAAAAGAGTTGATTGACTTATTAAGAGAATATAGAGATATGTTTGCATGGAGCTATAAGGACCTAAAAGGAGTAGAACCTGACAAATGCACATATGATTCCCATGACCTCAGAAGCCAAACCCTCTAAGCACAAGCCATGCACATATAAAGACAATGATGCTACCAAGATCAAGGAAGAAATATATCGGTTCTCAGAAGCTAGATTTATCTATGAAATTGAGCACATTGAATGGGTTTCCCCCATTGGAGTGGTGCCCAAAAAGAATGGAAAGTTATGTGTATGCATTAACTTGAAGAAGGTTAACGGAGCCGCCATTAGAGATAGTTATCTGCTTCGTATCACTGAGCATCTATTAGAAAGGGTAGCAGGAAAGGAAGTATATAGATTCCTTGATGTGTTCTCTAGCTACAATCAAGTGGCCATTGCCCTAGAAGACCAACATAAGGTAATGCCATTTGGGCTCACCAATGCACCAACCACCTTCCAAAGGCTGATGTGCCATGTGTTTAAAGAGTTCTTGCATAAAAACTTGGAAGTCTTTGTTGATGATCTATGTGCTCATTTGAACATTAGACAAACACATATACCTGAGCTAAGACAAATCTTTGACAAATGTAGAGAATATCAATTCTTCTTGAAACCAAAAAAGGGTGTTTTTATGGTCAAGCAAGGCAAGATTCTAGGACACATAGTGTCAAAGAACGGAATATCCATAGATGCGGATAAAGTTAGAGCTATTGTAGAGCTACCTAGACCAAAGAATGTCTAGGAAGGACAAGCTTTCATGGGGCATTGCATAGATTATCGACGTTTCATTCATATGTATGCGATCATTGCAAAGCCTCTGTACTTCTCTTTGACTAACTTTGAGCGGAAAAAAGAATGTGAAAAATCCTTTAATGAGCTTAAGAGATGATTGTGTTCAGCACCAATCTTGACTACACCAGATTGGAACAAGTCATTCCATGTTCATGTGGATGCATCCAACTATGCAATTGGGTGTGTATTAGCACAACCTACTGGTGAAGGTAACCTGGATCTGCCCATTGCTTATGCTAGTAGACAATTGAATGCGGTTGAACAAAATTATACCACTACTGAAAGAGAAGGATTAGGCATGGTATATGCAGTTAAAATGTTAAGGCATTATTTGCTTGCAAGTAAGTTTTAATTTTTTACAAACCATCAAGCACTATTATATCTCGTGAATGAATTTTGCAATATTGGCACATTAGTAAGATGGTTCCTCTTACTAATGGGATATGACTTTGAAGTTGTGGTTAGGAAAGGTAGGAATCAAGGCATATTGGCTTCCTGTGTAGAAGAAGATGAGCATGCAAAATGGTTGCAAATGGCACATGTATGTGCATTACAATAGCACCACTCCAAACATTGAACCCTACAAATGCTACAAAGACTAGGAGTGCATTGGCCAATTATGGAAACACATGTCCATAAGTTATGCAAGGAATGCCCAATCTATCGTATTAGACCACCCATGGAACATGCTATGCTATATCAAGTGTCTCTAGTACCAGATTGGAGTGAACCATTGGTAAACATTTTGAGAACGAAAACATTCCCTCAAGAAATGACATCAGCCAAACGATAGAGTTTAGAACAAGAAGCTCTAGATTACACACTCATAGGTGGTAATGTATACAAATGAGGAGGAGACGACTATCTTAGATTGTGTGTACATGAGAGTGAATACCTCAAAGATCTTAATAAATGCTCACCAAGGCATAGCAGGAGGACACTTTGACCAAATAGGGTGATCAGGGCAATACTTTTTGTAGGTCTTTGGTGGCCAACTCTTCACATGGATGAACATACCTATGTGAGAAGGTGTGATATTTGTCAGCAAAATCAGTACCCTATATGTAAAGATGAGATGCCACTACAAACCATGATGGGTGTGTTAGATATACTCAATACTTCACCCTCAAGTGACTACAAATGATCCATGGTGCTTTAAGTTGTAAGGCCCCCATTATGAGGAGAAGTCATTGTGAGAGCACAAACATTTGTGGAACCCTAACTTCCAAGTTAGATGAGGTCTATGTGTGATTGTCGATGGTTATAGATGATCTTTGTGAGCCTAGCCATTGGGTTACATAGGGCATAAACTTCCAGGCCACTAGGTTGCCATTCAAGGAAAAAATAAAGGCCCTATGGTGTTGCATGGTTTCCCCATAGAACATTAATAGGGGGAGTGCAGAGGGAGCCTTGCCCCCTTTTGCGGGGTCAGGGGGGGCTTTTCCCCTCGGCCTGTAGGACTCAGACATTAGGACTTTTGGTTGTGGAGATATTGTTAGATTATATATTTATAGACTATTTTGTATCTCCTGACTATGGTTATCTATACGAAATCGCCTTGTAAAAGCTATATAAGCATGGCCCAGGTTGAGCTTTACATAGCATTGTGCACTAGTAAGCCCTTCATCTAGAGTCTATCTAGATCGCCATCTAAGCTCCACATTGGGAGTGCACGGGTGGAAAACACCATCATTGTAGCTACATTGCTCTTTGCAATCTGAGAATCTGTGTTCTCTATCTCTTAGTCTGCATCTATCTTTGTCTGCATTTTTCTCTCAACTCTGTCTATTGGTCTATTCTGCTATGCTATTATTTTCTTACATGGTATTAGAGCTCAAGAGGTTATGAGTGGTGTAGAAGCAAAAATGTAGAGGTTGCAGAGGTCTCAATGAAAAAGAGAGAAGATGTCAAGCATCACATCATCATCTATGACTAGGAATCAAGGTGGTTCGTCAATAGGAGTAGGTGGAGCACAAGCAGGAGCAACAATGATGCCAATCATCCCAACGTTGTGGATATGACCACCAACCTTCACGGAAGGTAAACTTGATGGTACAAATTACACCTTGTGGAAGTTTAAAATTACTTATATCCTTGATTCATATGAGCTTCTAGAGAGTGTTCTTCAGACTGAACATGATCCCAAAGAAACACCTCATCCAAATAATCTTGGTCCAATGATTCCTCTTGATGTTGATCTTCTACATGCTTGGAAACTTAGAAATGCAAATGCACTCTGTGCTCTAGTTACAAGTACTACTGATAGTGTTTGGACTCTCATTGAGCATATTACCAAGGCTTGTGAAGCAAGGAACATATTGAGAGATTAGTATGAAACTCATAATCAGACACGAATTCAAAACTTGGAGAATCAGCTTGCAGTAGAAAGGTTTGCTGATGGGGAGACTATTCAGATGTTTATCACTCGCATAAAGAATCCACGAGATCAAATGGCAAGAGCAGGTGTACAAAAGTCAAGCGAGGAGCTAACTTGGTGTTGTCTTTGGATCTATCCACCAAAGTTTGATGGTTTGGTTATTGCTCTCAATACTCAAATTAGACCTCAGCCACTAACATTTGAAGAATTCAGTGCCTTACTCATGGAGGAGGAGCTCTGACTCAAGGCAAGGAGTGGTGGTAGGAAAGGAGATGCTGCATTCACAACAAATGCCAAAGGAGGCAAAGTGGACTCTCCAAGTCACTCAAAGATGTTCTTTATGTACCAAGCCTTTGTCAAAACCTTCTCTCAGTGAAGGCCATCAAAAAGTGCAACATGACGGTTCAATTCGATCACAACAAAGTTCAAGTCATTGATCCTGAATCCAATGAAGTGATAGCTCAAGGCTTTGAAGACAAAGATCTCTACAAGCTTCCAAGTTTTATGGCCAAAGATTCAAGTCTTAGCTTGTGACATTGTAGATTTGGACATAACTCTTACTTAGCTAAGATCTCTTTGAATCATCTTGTCAAGGATTTACCCAGGATTGCACAAGTGGAATTGAATTGCCAAGCATGTGCCAAGCAAACAATTAGCCCTTTGCCTAAAGAAGCATCTATTTCTGCAAATAAACCCTTAGCATTAGTCCATGCGGACATTTGTGGACCTATGCATACACCTTCTCTAAGTGGATCAATCTACTTCTTCGTGATAGTAGATGACTTCACTAGATACACATGGGTTTATTCACTCAAGCATAGAGAGGATGCCCTTTCCAAGTTTAAGGAGTGGCTACAAATAATTCAAGAACACTTTCCACATTCTTTGAAGGTCATCTGATCTGATGGAGACAGTAGCTTTGTCAATTACAACTTCTCCAAGTACTTGAAGCAACATGGAATCAAGTATCAAACCAAGCAAGATACTTCACAAAGTATTGCCATATAGAAGAGTCGAAGTGTGATCCAAATGGCCAAAGTTATGATTAGTCAAAAGCAACTTCCACTAAAGTATTGGGGTGAATTAGTACAGAGAGCAGTACATATTCAGAAGAGAGGGTTCTCAGATGTCTTGAAGAACCAAACACCATTTGAGGATTACTTTAAGAAGAAGCCGAATGTGAGCTATTTCCACGTCTTTGGTAGTGATGCCTACATCCAAGGCCATGATGATGATTGGCCTAAGCAATACATTTTCATCGGGTATAGTTAGCAAAAGAAGGCATACAAACTCTATGACCCAAAGAGTCACTTAGTTACAGTAACCAAAGACTGCATCTTTGATGAATACTCTAAGTATTCATCCCTTTTGGATCCTCCCATTTCCACTTCAGAGGGTGATCATTCCAGTTTTGAACAATCACACTATGTGGAGCATGCTCTCTTTGTACATGATTTTCCAGATCATGATAAAGTTTTGGAGCAGAAGGAATTAGAGATATCATCTCAGCTTATACCTCAAATGGCTACACCTCCTATCTTACCATTGAAGGATTATATTTCCCCTCCATTTCAGCTGGGCATTACTCTAGGATCAGTGACTCGTCATTTTCCATTCCTATCTTTGAGAGTCCACTTACCTCATCTACAACAGCATTCTGAGCACGTACTTTTCCATTCATGGAGTCCATCATCTTTTCATCTACCATAGGATACTTCTACATCTATTTGGATTCATCACTCAATTGGATCCTATTTTGAGCCAGCTTCTCGGTTCAGAGGGGTCTTCCATGGTCCTACCGACACACATCAGGACTTTGTACCTTCCATGGAGGATTATAGCATAGAGATGTACTGCCATGTGACTATGCTTTTATGCTTTGTGCTTTATATTTCACTCTTGGAGGACCTACTTCTTGGCGATACACATCTCATGGTGGATATTGTCAAAGATTTGGAGGTTCCTATGTACCACATGGAGGCATCCTACCTCTCTCGCATGGAGGTGATCTTGTCAAGTGATACCTTATACCGTTCTTGTACCTCGTTGGTGGCATCCCTCTAGAGCATCCACTTGATCCATCTGGTGGACATCTTATGGAGTACCTAGTGATCCTGCATGGTCGATACCACTTGGAGGCTATGGATTCCAAGAAGATGACTTCCTATTTCCTGCTCGTGCTACTGCTACATTCTTGATGGACCTTCCTCTCATACCCTAGCAGCTTCCATACTCTACAAAATGGAGTTGTAGAGGGGGTGTTGAGAATATGAGAGTGCATCTCCCTTTATATCTTGGAATCACTCTATTTCCATTCCATTTCCATTATATTTCCAGTTTATATATATCCTTTGTATTTGGATACCTTGCCATTTGCTTCTACAGTTGTATTCATTCTCCTTTCAGAGGAATTATCCCACATGAGATGTACTTTTGAGATCCCCTCCCAAATCTATATAAGGAGGGCCTCTCCCCTCATTTGTACTTGGTTAGAATCTTGAGAAGCCTACTCCATGCTCTTGGCAAGCTCATTTCTAATCCACATGAGTTTACCCATTTCATCGTCTACTCATTTTGAGTCTCACACACTCTTTCTTTTGTGAGTACACTCTTCTTTTCATTTTGCTTCTGTGCTTGTACTCTTTACACCAAACACTTCTGATCTTTCCTTCAAAACATAAAGAGTTATCAATCTTGTAGCATCATCAATAAAAAGAATATAATACCTAGAGCCATTGATTGATCCTTCTTTTGTTGGTCCCCATATATCTGTATGTATGAGCTCTAGTAATCCATCATGCTTGAATCCATTCTTCTAAAATGGTAATCTATGTGCTTTTTCCCATTTGGCATGCTTCACATTTTTGGACCAGGTGTTGGTTCTCCACATTTGGTAGCCCTAGTACAGATTGGTTTGCCACCATAGCTTTGATTCCTCTTTCATTCAAATGTCCTAACCTCTTACGCCAGAGGTCTAATTCTGTAATCACTTCATCACCATGTGTGAGAAAGGCTTGACCAATATTCGCTTGCACTTTTAGAGTAAAGAGTCTACCTTCCTTCTTACCATAAACAATTTGATTATATTCATTCTCTCGATCTTTCACAAATACTCCTTCATTTGTAAATCTGACTTGAAAACCTTTCTCAACAATTTGTCCCACACTAATTAGATTCTTAGGTATTGTAGGAGCATACAAAACATTGGTTAGCAAGTTTGCTCCACTCCTACATTTCACTTTTCCAATTGAATGCACATTGTGTCTTGTGTTATCACCTGTTTGAACTGTATGACTAGACATTCCTTCTTCTAACTACAATGTCAATTCTATATTACCTCACAAATGATCAAAACAACCAGAATCAATATAGAATACCTTGTGATATTCTTTCTTTGATGTACTTATTGAATTTATCATCAATGTTCTATGGTTCTCATTCTGTGTATCATTTGCATAATTATAGTAGGTGGTGTTGTAGGATTGATTTTGTCCCCAATTTCTTCATCCACCTCTATTATATCCATCTGTTTGACTTTGCCTTCCTCTTTGAAATTGACTTTGAGATCTTCCACCTCTTCCTCTAACATTGTTACTTTGATTTTGATTTGAGCGTTGTTGATTGTGCCAACAATCATAAGCTAGATGATTGCTCAAGCCACAAATCGAACATGTCTTCTTATGTTATTCTGATTACCTCTACCTCTTCCATTTCCTCTACCTTTACCTCTACCATTACCTCTTCCTTTTACAAAATTAGCCTGAGATGTTGATTCTTCTTCATACTTTGCTTTAGCTTTATCTCCTTTCTTCTTATTCTTTACATACATAGCAGAGATATGTCCTTTCTCTCCATCTAACTTCAAGTCTTGCTCAATAGTGAGCATCAATCCAAGAAATTGATTTAGATATGGTACAAAATGATTTAATGAAAGCTCACTGGAAAGTACAAAAGCTTCCCACATTTCATCTCCTCTCAACCCTACAAGTAATTGTGTAATCAACCTATGATCTTCAATATCTTTGTCTATAGATCCAAGACTATCTGCCAATTCCTTCATCTTAATGACATAATCACTAATGCTTTGGCTTTGCTTCTTCTTGAATGTTGTGATGCTAGCCTTCCTAGATTTAGTAGTGTTTTGAAAGTGATCTTCCAATGCATTCCATATGTTTTCAACTGTTTCTAAACCTCTAATGTGAGGTAGCAAATGGTTTGTTATAATGTTGTATATGCAGGCTCTTGCACTTGCATCTTTCTTCCACCATAACTTCAAAGCTTCTAGCTCTTCTCTCTTTGGTCAACTATCATCTTCAAATGTAGGATTTTTTTCTTCACCAATCACATATATCATGAGATCTTTACTCATAAATAAGGCTTCCATTCTCATTACCCAAGTAGCATAGTTATCTCTAACCAATTTTTCAATAGAGATATGATCTACCATGATCTTCTTGCTTTTGTTGCAACCTCGCAGTTTGAGATTAAAGAAAGGTACCTTTTGTAGATATTTACTCTTGGGACTGACTTCCAAGTAATTCTTTGATGACTTTTGTTGTTGGATGCTTCAACTTTCAACTTTCTAGTGAAAGTTTGTCAAGACTTCTTGTATCTGCACTTCCTTCTATGCTTTATGAACTTTCTGCTCTGATACCACTTGTTGGTGTATGAAACACCACAAGAACCAAGATAATGTGATATTAGAACACCTCTATAACCATTGTTAGCTCACCAAACCTTCAATCTTCAAACCTTTAACAATTTCTTTACTAAAATGTGAACTTTCACTTTCTTGAAACCATGCCTTTTATTTTAGTTTCAATTCTTCTTTGATTTGAATTGAATCGTAACGATTCTTGTGCTCAATAATTAATAAGAATCCTTACATATAGTCAATAACACATTCCAAGCAAAACTTTCAAGTAATAACTTGTAAATAACTTGAAATATCCTCAAAAGTTACACTATGTTTGAAAACTGAGAATTACCTTCATCGATTTGACATGCCTTCACTGTTAGAATCATTTCTTTGAGCACACATCTCCTTTTGTAAAGATATTTTGGTCAATTGTAGTTGAGGATGATAGCTTCAAAGTGAGCTATCCTTCATGAAAAATTTTACATTGTACTCTAAGAAGTAATGCTTAGAAGATTAGAGAAATGTGTGCCAGAAAACCTGTAACTTCCAACTAACTTCATATAGTTATGAAATCACTTATATTTCTTTGCACAAAGAGAATTGGCTCAAATCCTTCAACACAAACATGTGTTTACTATTAGATAAGATGTGTATAGAATGGCATGGCCTTATTTTGCTCATAGCCATAATAAGATCTCCTACTGTGAGTGACCTCTTATCATCATCTCTTTAAGAATTAACCCGATTGCCTCTCTACTCACATAGGACTTAAAAAATCGAGTTCTTACTTACTTTCTTTCTCTCAAATTAACTTATATACATTTGTTCTATGTACTCCTGAACTCAGAACACAAAATTCTAGATCTTCTGAACTAAATTTCATCTCTAATTTGACACTATATTACGTGTGAATTTGTCCCTTCACATAGGCATGGTTTTCTCAGTATGTTACATCCATAACTCTTTATCCTTCTTCCTCCCTCTTATGTCTTCATGTCTTCATGCCTAATTAGTGAGTGAAGCCCCAACATAGGGAATGAATAATAAGGGTGGATCTAAAAACATCCTTGGCTGATTCAATGTTTAAAATAGACATCATTCCAATTACTAGTACATTTCTAGGCATGGACTTAGTAATTCAGGTGGCATTTGTATCCCTATCAAGACATTGAGATCTGTTGTATTTTATGGAATCATGGAAGGTTAAATGGATAGTTAATGTTTTAAATGTCCAAAAGGTTTTAATGTGGTTGTGTTTGATCTAGCAGGTGAAAAAGCATGAGGGCGTGGATACAAGTGGATGCACATAAATAAATGAATTCGAAGACTAAATCGAAGACTTCTAGAATACCTAAAAAATAGGAGGTACCATCGTTGAGTATTTGATTCATTCCAAAAGCATACTTTGCTTTCTTCTATTGTTGTGCATTAAATACACTCAACCCTATGTGTATCACTCCCATAAAAGGATTATTTCTAATTCTACTCACACTCGTCGCTATGAGCATTTGAAGTTTATTGTCTCATCCATAGAAAGTAAGTTTTTTGAGCTAGTCAATGCACGAACCTATTTGTTTTGTATTGATTCCTTTGGTCTTGTGCTAGTCGGTATCAGAGCTTCTCCTATAAGCTTCTCCAAGTTCTTTGAGTGGTATCAGAGCTAGATCAAGATGGATGATGGCTTTCCCTCAATGATCAAGAAGCTTGATCGACACAACTATGCAGCTTGGCCAATCAGAATGGAGGCATATTTGCAAGGTAGAAATCTTTATGGAATTGTAGCAGGCAATGAAGTTATGCCTATTCCAAGATCCAAAGGAGGACCTACACAAGAGGAGGCAGATAAGCTCACACTTTGGTGCACAAGGGATGCTCAAGCAAGGTCGTACATGCTAAACTCTATCTGTGACTTTCCATTACCATATGTTAGAGGATGCAAGACATCTCAAGAGATTTGGGATGCACTCGAAGCTTTCTTTTCTACTAGTACCAAAGCAAGAAAGAAACATCTTTGGAACGAGTTCAACCAAATGAAGAAGACACCGAAACAAACCATCACAGAGTTTGTTACCAAGATCAAGGAGGTTGCAGATCAGTTAGCATCCATTGAAGAGCTAATTGAAGAAGAGGCTATCATGAGGCAAATTCTCAATGGGATTCGAAGTGATAAGCAATGGCAATCCTTCACCAAGGCCTATGATCTCATCATGGATGTGAAAACTGCAGACTTCAACATATTTCTTGGACAACTCTTCAATCAAGAGGCCAACAATGGCATAAAGGAAGGTAACTCCCATCATGATAATTCAGCTAGTGCTCTATATGCAAATAAGAAGGATAAGAAGCTGAAAGGCAAGAAGAAGGAAGAAGATGAAGAGAAGACTGCCCAAGCCAACTTCGCAAGCAAGAGTAAGTGGAAAGGGAAGAAGAAAGGACCAACGCATGACAAAGTGAAAGGTCAAAATGTTCAACCTTGTGTCGTATGCAATAAGACCAACCACACCACTCAGAATTGCTGGTTCAATGGGAAGACCCAGAAAGGAAGTGGAAGAGGTGGATATGGCAACAATAGAGGGAGAGGTGGAGAAAACTTCAACAATAACAATAGAGGCTATAATAGAAGGGACTTCAACAATTATTAAGAAGATCAAATACATGAAGACTCATTGTTTGGTATGAATCTAAGCCACAAAGAAGGTAAAGAAGATGATCATTTGTTCTACATAGATTCAGGATGTTCAAATCATGTTGCAGGCAACATTGCTCTTCTATTTGACTTGGAAAGTCAAAAGCATAGACATGAAGTTCAAACACGGGATGATACAAAGCACAACGTGGAGAAAATTGGTAATGTCAAAGCTTTTGTGGAAGATCCATGTCAAGGCTTCAAGAAGATAGCGAGAGGTGAGAAGCATGGTAGGATCTTTACTTTTGAAGTAGGAGAAACCAGGAACATAGCTCTATTCACTTTTGGGTCTCAAACCTTAATCGAGCTTGAAGTGTGGCATAAGAGACTTGCTCATGTGAATAAAAGAACCTTGAAGGATATATGCAAGGATCAAAGTGTTCTTGGACTACCAAACATATCAAAGCAACACATGATCAACAAGTGTGACGCATGTCAGATTGGGAAGGCACAAAGACAAACATTCAACCACAAAGGGTACATTCATAACAACTTATTGGACTTAGTACATACAGATGTATGGGGACCAGGTCAAGAACTTAGGGTTATAGGCATATATACAAGGTAAAGAACAAAGTGCCCTGATAGTCCTAAGTGCATTGACACACATTACTACCTAAACACATCAACAAATTGCCCCTTGGAGTGATGCGGTGAACAAGGAGATAGCACTTATGTATAAGGAAGTGCAAAGCTAAGAAATCAATTAACAAAAGGAAGTAAGATCAAAGCTTTGTAGAAAGCTTCAAAATTCACCCTAAGTAGAGCCTTTGTGAAAAGCTCTGCAACATTATCCTATGAGGGCACATAAGCGAAACATATGTCTCTAGCAGAGCGTCTCTCCCTAACACAATGATAATGCACCTCAATCTTCTTTGTGGGAGCATGGAACAAAAGGTTCCTTGCAACCACCAATGCACTCTAAGTGTCTATAAAGATGGTTGTGGTAGAAAACACATCAACACCAAATCAGCCTCACAACTAGAACTAGCCAAAGCTAGTTGCTTATTTCAACCAATATATGCATTAGCTACCAACCACAAACCAAAAACCACTAGTGGACACATAGGTGTCATAGAAACTATCCAAGTGCGAGTCCAAAAGAGCATGTAAATCTATTGGTAATGATCCACCCTTCGGATAAAACAATCCAAGTAGCCTGATATCACTCAGGTAGCAAAAGATATGCTTAACTACCTACCAATAGTTTACACCTAGGCAATGCCTAAATGTGTTCATTTGAGAGACAAAAAACTAAATATCGAGCCGAGTTATGCATAACTAAATCGAGCATCCAATAGCGTATTGATAGAGAACAACATCAAATGCATCTTCACCATCATGAAGACTCAACCATAAATCTATTTCCATGGGAATGGCTTTAGGTTTGCAATCTTCAAGGTCAAAATGATGCGATAATCTATCATAAATCTTATTTGACACAAATATATTATCCCATCAACTTGCATAAATTGAATGCCCAAATAATGATGCAAAATCCCCAAATATGAAATCTCAAAAGAGGCATGCAAAATTTGCATTAAATTCACCAATATGATTTTAAGGGCATAATTTTATAGGAGCCACTCTTAGGAAGTGTTTTCTCAGCTTTTGACTCTTTACATTCTGAGCTAGTAGAAAATATGTTATACAAAATTTTGTTGATTCCACGCAGACATACTTCGAAGGCATTCGCTATTAAGGTCAGAATAATCGTCAATGCAGGGATTGGCTCAATTATCCCTATCTCATGCCTCCCACGAATAATACTGTAGCTGTCGGCTATACGATGGCCACCATTCGTCATTGGTTACCACCTCTACACAAGATTACAGATATTGCCACTCAAATGATTGTAAAGATTTTTGATATGATGCAGATAGTCTTCAAGACCTTTCGCTGTGTCAAGGCTCCCACTGTAAACACACCATGCTTTGAATATGGGAACTTGGACTTAGTTTACGACATGAGCACGACACCTTCTCTCAAGGTAAGCTATGCTTGGCACTGCAGATTGAAGTATATGCCCGCCTGCTACAAGCAGACGTTTGAAGAATTGTTCACCATCGGCTTTTGCGAATATCACTTAGAATGTGTTTATCAGTCGTCCAACACATTTGCTACACCTGTTTTTTTATGAACAAATCATGTATTCAAAACATTATATGCACCCACCTCAAGAGGAACGCCATCCCATTGATTGGGAGAAACTTGAATGTGATCTTATCCGAGGACTTCGCATCACAGAACACACCTTGGCAGTAGACTTGCTCACCAACTACCTTACTCACACGAAATTAGGTTCTGTTAGGGACGACATAAATGAGGAGAAGGGAAGTGTTCAAGGCAAAGGTTTGAGTATTGGTTCTCATCATAAAAGAAGAGGAATGTAGCTCAATGATGAGTAGCACCTCCTTTAATGTCAATCTGGGAAGACGTGAGGATGGTATGAAGACCTCGAACAAGTGATGGCACAAGTGTGTGAGTGAGAAGCACACTGACATGCACACACATACACACACATGCGCACACAAGGTAAGAACAAAGAGAGAGACAATGGAGTTCTTTAGATTACTCAAAAGTGCTCTTACAAGTTCAATTCTACAACAAGCTAACCTCAAAAATGAGCTCTCTAGCTCTATTTATAGTTTTTGACTAGTTTTTGGCTCTATCCAGACCTAGTGTCCGGCCTAGTTAAAAATTAGGTTCCAGCGCCTATTTGAGGGCTCAAAAGAGGTCTAAAAAATATGAAAATTGGTAGGGTGATACTTCTCGGCTTGAACAAAATGGAGTTACAAAAAGGTGAAATGGTAGTTACAATGATTGTTAGTGATGAGAATCACTGTTATAAAGATGTTGATTTGGAAAAAATTGAAGGGCCTATCTGCCAGATCTACGTTGACTGCTCTGTCTACTTAATCCTTCTCTTTGCTCTGACTCTCTCCGCAGGCTTCCTTGTCTCATTAGTCCTTGGGTGTCCTGACTGCTATCAACAGCCCCCCCCTCTCTTGCGTCTGTCGTCCTTGACAGACCCTTGTTGCTGGGAGTGCTAGATGTAATATTCCACAACATGAGTGGCGAGCTGATGTTCTTGGATGCGTAGTCCTCTGGCCAAGTCTGTCATCATGCGATCCCAATCAATTGGTCCTGGAATGTCTGGATGTGGCAGACGTAACTGATCTGCATGGATGGCTTGTTCAACTGCGAATAAATGTAGCAAATGTGTTGGTCTAGGGATGAATATTTCCAAGTGATATTCCCAGAACCTTGTAGAGAACATTTCTTCAAAGGTCTGCTTGAAGCATGCGGGTAAATAATTTATTCGTGCATGCCAGGGAAAGATTATGTTGACCGAGGGAGTCTGGCTCATGTCGTAGACTAAATCCTTGTTACCTTGAGAGAATCCAGGGGCAGAAATGTATGGAGCTTGTACCTTCTGAAAGCTTTTGAAGACAATCGTCATGAGCTCAAATATTTTCATACACATTTTTGCTGCTATGTCGGGTACATTCTTTAGACATGTAGACTAGTGTCGAATTGTTGATATCATGTATGCTACGGTTGGGGTCCCTTGAGGTGGAGCAAAATATGGATAGTTGACCCATGCCGAGCATTCTTTATTGTTGCGTACCTTGATTGCAAATGCTTGCCATGATCTGCGACGGACCATTGGGCAATAGCATGGATTATACTTGATATGCAGTGGCATGGTTGCCCAGGTGCTCATCATCTCAGGGTAATCACTTAGTAACCGTGCACACCAATTAGGTTGGAAGATCAAGCCAGCCCGTGCATCTTTCGGTAAGTCCTCCGACTCAAATTGAGTGGAAAATGTGGGCTCCTTCCCTGTAAGCCTTTTCACTTCTGCATTATAATCATGTAGCAAGACATAGTAAGGCATGTATTGTGGCTCTGATGTTGTGATTAGCCATTGATGGGATAGGTGCTGAAAGTAAGAAGATCGAAGAACAGTTTCTTCCATATTTGTGAGGGATTGAATTTGCACGGCGACACGATCATCATGTGTTTGTCCCACTTTCTCAACCCTTTTGACCCAATTCGGGACTCCAATTTCTAAGGTGTCCTGTCCTTCCTCTGTAACTCGACCGCCAGGTGTTGGCATCGGCTCGTATGGTCCTTCATAGTTGTCATCTACGGGGATTTCCACTACTGTATCAGGTTCTAGTTCTTTAGCGGGGGAGGGTGGCCTTGAGACGTGCTTGGAGTTCTGCCAGCTGCTTCCGGAGGGTCTCTAATTCTTCTGTAGATTGTTGCAAGGTTACCGGCTCCTGTTGAACTGTGGGGACACTGGCGATCTACCTCTTTAGGTCAGCACATTCAGCCTCTAACTTTTCATATGACTCCAAAACATTTGCATGCTCCTCAAGTAAGATGCGAATGTCGTCTGATGGGACCGCTCTATACTTGGTAGGGCTAATGGCTGCTCCTGCGGTTCCTTCCATAGCTGCTTCAAAATTATCTTGGTTTTGTTGTTGAAGCCGTTTGTTCTCTTCTAATGCTGTTGCCATATGCTTTCTTAAGAGCCCAAGATTACGTCTGAGTGTAGCATTAGATATCATTTGCGCTTGGAGCACACTTTCGAGTTCCTTGACTGCTTTATCATCCACCGTCGATACCTTTGATTCCAGTCCAGTGTGAGCCTATTGTAAAGTGGTATGTTCTGCTAGGAGCGTTTGGTAATCAGCTTCTAGAGTGTTGACTCTAGCTTGTAGGTGCTGAGATTCTGCCTAGAGGGTAGTGATACGGTCTTCCAATTGATGGTATTCTTATTGTAGTTGATGTGCACACTAGAGTAATGTATTAAATGTGCTATTTACATTATGAGATGCAAGGGGGGAAGTTTGGAATGCAGGGGAGGTGGGAATGGGAAGGGAGGTAGTGAATGTTGTGTCTGCCAACGATGTGGTGAGTGGTGAGGTGGGGGGTAGGGGAGGGGGAGATGGTGGAATTGTGGGGAGAGGGGCTGTGGTTGGTGAAATGTCCATTGGGTCGGACAGAGTGGTGTGTGCAGGGGCTACCATGTAAGTTGGTATGGTAGGTGAAGTGAGTGTGGTGTTTGTGTAGATTGATGTTGTTGCAAACATCTGGGGACTGTGCCTCTGAGACACTGGAGTGCGGATGGACTGCTCCATGAAAGATGGGTATTGGGGTGGTGCGATTGGGTTGAGTGATGTGTAGGGAGCAGATGGAAAGTAGGGTCATGGGATGGGGGCACCCGTACTGGGGGATAAGACGGGAAACAAAGGATGCCTTCCATGGGTGCGGGGGTTCCAACCACACTCGGAATTATGGGGTGGCCAATTATGGGTTCGGAGGACAAAAAGGGTGAAGTGTACAGGGGATTGGAGATGGAAGAGAAGAGGGTGTCCTGTGAGGTTGGCGCTTGAAATGAGAAGGATGTGGATGAGGTTGGGTTGTAGATGAAGGTAGATGTGATGACTGCAGTTTCTTGAATGGTGGGAGGTGGTGGTGGGGGTGGAGAAGGAGGGGATGGGGGGTCCGGGGGTGAGATGGGTGATGTCTGAACAAAAGTTTCAGTAGAGAGGTCAATGGTGGTGGTGGGGGTGGCTCTGGTTTCGATGGTTACTTCTGTTTCTATGATGGGTATTCTGATAGTCTTACCTGCTCGTGGTAATGTATTGATTCTGCGTTTGTCATACCTCACAGACTGGCCGATTGCTGTGTGGAGAGCCTCCAGAACTCCTAACGATTCTGACACTAATTTGAGGGTGTTAATAAAATGTTGATCCACTCCGTTGTCTGCTAGCGTTTCTTGCATCAAGGCTTGGCCTGATGCAAGGGAGAGTTGATGCCTTTCTTGCACTGCTTTGATCGTATCGTATAACCTTTGTAGTGGAGCTGTGTATGCAGGTGCACCTACAAGTTCTAGCACTTCTTGCTGCTCATCTTGGGAGGTTGTTGCCTGCGGTTGAACATTCTCCACTTGTTGTTCCTCTTCTGCCTCAAGATCTACGTCTCCTAACAATTGTTCAAAGTCTTCATTCCTCAGTTCTTCCAAGGGTGCGCCACCGAGAAATTCAAGATCGGTTGGGATGGGAGGAAATATCAAATTAGGGCCATCGTTGCTGTGTCTTGGAAGTCGTAATGTGAATGGCCAAACCCTTCGGGGTGGTGGGGTAACGTCCGGTGTTAGGGTGGCTCCACGTGGTTGAGCGCAAGGTACTTGGACAATTCCTCTCATCTTTTTGGAAGGGGGTCCAGTGGATGTCCGTTCTCTAAACTGCTGTACTCGATTCCACATCAGGGCCCGTTGAATAGGAATGTCATAAGCCAAACACCTATAAATGATTCTAGTCAGAGCACAACATCCATATAGAACATGCTTCCACGGCCATCGTTTGTGGGCTAGGTGTATCTAATCAATTATCCAATGGGGTAAGTTGATGGTGAGGTTCTGCGTCTTCCAAATACAAATTAAACCATATTTTCTTGGGTGGCATGGTGAATCTATCTTGGGTAGGAAAAACAAAGTGTTGCATGCACATGCGAAGGTGTATTGCAATATTGGGCGTCATGGCCACCATGTCCTTGAGCTTGGTGAGGCTTTGATTCTTCATGTAATCAGGCACCAGGGTCTCCTTCTCTGTTGGAATATGCATTCCTCGCATATCTAGAGCCTCTCTCACTAAGTTGTTTGATAGCCTAAATCTCTTGAGCTCATTCCCCCTTTTCAGAGATGGAAGCACAAATGAGCTTGTACCTTTTGGGTGCTTGCTTGGAGTCAAGGTATTGATGAGATAGTAGCATCGCATGAAGTCAGGCTTTGGGAGCCGGGCACTGAAGTATGCATCCAATCCTGGCTTCTCCCATACCGGACATAGACCTTTTGCATTTTGTAACTTTTCCAATTCCCTTGTAAAGAAGTGGTATTTACCTTGCTTCCCATTGAAGTCCAACTCTGACTCCCATAGGTATGCTCCCTCTCCCAAGGGTCCTGCAACTTCACTAAACCAGTGGGAAGCTTTTCCTACAGGCATGGTATGGCCACTTGGAGGGTCCGCTATTGGTATGATTTGGATGGCCTGCAACTCTTCTGGTCTTTCATTTGTCTCCGGCATAATTGGTAGACTCTCTAAATCCACCACTTGTTGGCTCGTTCTTGCTTGAGAGCTTGTTCCTGAAGCCTCATCCATGTTGAAGAACTCGCTGCCGGTTCTGTGAGAATATATGAATGAATGTTAACATTGCAATGGACACAAGATGACATTGTGTCCCTGTTACAACATTAAATTGATGAATTGTGATGTGGTTAGTGGGTGAGTGAGTGTGTGTATGATCGTGAGTGCAATGTGGGGTTAGTGGATGACAGTTCTTATGTGATATTTGAGGTGGTCAGGTGCGGTGTGGATTCAATTAGTATGCAGGGGTGATTTTACAATGGGATCAGGTGGTTTATTATAAGGTTTAGGCCGCCACACACAGTGGATGACTTTTTTTTTTATTTTGTGGAGACTCTAATGGGCTTGATCAGAATGTCTACTTGGAAATGAGGCTTTTTAGGGACCCATTTACTAGTGATTCTACCCATGCTCAAAGAAGAATAGGTGTTTTTGTGTGTCAAATGAGAGTGGGATTCAGTTGTTCATGTGAGTGAATTCTGTTGTGCACGGTGTGGTCTCTGCATAGCTATTTGAGCCCGCAAGCAAGCCTTAGGCACCCAGATTTGCCTTGATTGAGGGTCAACCTTCATCGACTTCTTGGGTACTCATATAGACTTTACTTTCGTAGGAGAATTTTTGAAACACTTCTTATTAGTGTCCTATAATTGATCACTAATATGAAGTTGAGCCACTGGTTGTGACTTGACCGCGCCATGATGCTCACCTTTCCGCACCCACATTTGTTTTGGTGGCTGAGACACCTTGCTTCGTACTTTCTTTTGGCTTCGAGCATAGGTCATCTGCTTCTTCTGTATTTGATCTGCCTTTGGTTGCCATATCCCTATGGCCTTTGGAAAAGAAGGGAGTTCTGTTGTATCCTTGGCTTCTTCATTGAGACAATCATCCCTCTGCATCACATAGTTTTGGACAAGAATAGCATGGTCATCTTCATGTGTACTCCTGGAAGGACCAGGAGTTTGTGCCTTTCCTAGTTCCTTGAGTGTCTCATTTTCTAATTCAATTGCAATGCAGTTCTGATTTATCCAAACCTGAAGAAGTCCACTTCTTAGGTTGAGGTTGACTGCATGATCATAGATCCAGTCTTGCCCAAAAACAAGAGACTCAGTGAGGTCCTTGTCTTGACACACTAGCACCTTAACTTCCATAAGAACATCTTGGATGTAGAGGGGAAGTTCCACCTTGCCCATGCAAAGGGCTTTCCACACCTCCTAACCCTATGAGATATGCTTCCATAGGATTGACATTTAAGTTCAATTCTTGACAGTAAGAAAGTTTAACCACACTAGTGGCTGCACCTGAGTCAATCAAGGCTCTTATAGTCCTTGCACTCCTCCCCTGTCCTATCTCTAAGGTTACAAAAGGACGTCGGTCAATTATTCTATGAGAGCTAATACCTGAAACTTCACACATAGCCATGTGATATCCCTGAGCTGCATCGGCATCTGTCCTAAGCTGATCTCTACCCCGCCTTCTCAACTTCATCCTTCGGATGCATTCCAATGCTTCTGCCTGTGCTTCTTCTCGAATTCGCTTTTCCTCTTCCTTGCGTTTCTTAGCAATATTGAGTCGATTGAGCATTTCCTCAGTGAGGGGTTCTTGATAAAGTTTGACTCTGCATCCGCTAATGTAACTTGGCACGATGTCGCCTTCTAGAGTGGCTAATTGAACTGCTCCACTTGTGGAGATCCTATTTATGATCATAGGTCCATAACCTCTCTTCTCTAGTTTTCGTGCATGTTGTTTCAAAGTGTAGACTAGGACTAGGTCTCCTGCCTTCAAACCCTTATCTTTCACATGTGCATCAAAATATGCCTTTTATCTTTTCTTGGCTGCGTATATTCCTGCTGCCGCTCTCAATCGTGTTTCACCCAATCGTTCAAGATCAAAGATTCTAGAGGAGAGCTCATGCCCTGTCCACTCATGCTCTTGTGCTACTTTCAATGTAGGTATCAATAAGTCCAATGGTAGCACCCCATTCTGGCCAAACACCATCTGAAAGGGAGTGGCTTGGAGTACCGTTTTATAGGCAACTCTGTATGCCCAAACAGCATGGTGTAGCTGTTTGTCCCAATCAGAGCGTTTATTATTCACTAATTTTGTCAGTACATTGCAGAGAATCTTATTTGTGCTTTCAGCTTTTCCATTAGCTTGTGGGTGATAGGGGGCAGACATCTTGTGTACTACCAAGAACTCTTGGAGAAGATTTTCAATAACTTCATTCACAAAGTGAGTGCCTCTATCACTTACTAGCTCTATTGGAAGCCCGTATCTTGTGAACACATTCTCAAATAAGAACTTGGCTGTCGTTTGAGCATCGTTCTTCATTGTGGCTTTTACTTCTACCCATTTGGTTAGGTAATCTATGGCCACAATGATGTATTCAGCATGTGAACCCTTAGCTGGGGGATGAATAGGACCAAGAAAGTCTATTCCCCACTTAGAGAATGCACGTCCACCCATCATAGGTTTCAAAGGCATCTCATCTTTGCGTATAGGATACTGAGTTCGCTGACAGACATCACACCTCTTCACATACGTATGTGCATCCATGTGGAGGGTGGGCCACCAAATTCCTGCAAATAATATTGCCTTGATCACCCGGTCTGGTCCAAAATGTCCTCCTGCTACACCCTGGTGAGCAGTTTCCAATACCTTGAGGTATTCGCTCTCATGGACACATAATCTGATCTAACCATCTTTACCACGCTTGTATAAATTATCACTAATGAGTGAATACTCTAGGGATTTTTGTTCTAAACTTCTTTGTCTGGCCAATGTCATATCTTGAGGGAATGTTTTCGTCCTCAAGAAGGCTACCAATGGTTCACTCCAATCTGGCACTAAAGACACTCGATAAAGAGTGGCATGTTCCACTGGTGGTTTAATGCTACAGACTGGGCATTTCTTACACAACTTATGGACATCTGCTTCCATAGTTGGCCAATGCACTCCAAGTCTCCTCAATGTCTATAAGGTTCTTTGCTTTGAGTAGTGTTGCTCTAATGCACCTACATGTGCTAATTGCAACCATTTTGCGTACTCGTCCTCTTCCACACAACAAGCTAATATCCCTTGGTCTGTCTGTTTGTACATACTTCTTGCCATGATATGGTACTTCTGGGCTTTTACTACCTCCCTATCTTGAGTGTTTATGACTGGGTGGTTAGGCCCGTATGTCAATAGTGGCACTAATGGCTTAGCCCATTGAGGTACGACTTCCAAATTAAACAAGTATGCATCAGGAAGATCATCTGATACTCCTTGTGGGGCCTCTCCGGATGCGAGCCTCGAGAGATGGTCTACTCTCAAATGAGTTTTCCCTTTCCTCACCACAACCTCAAAGTTGTATTCCATTAGCAAGAGAAACCACCTTACTAATCTACCTGTATTGCATGGCTTGTTCACGAGATATAACAATGCTTGATGATCAGTAAAAAATTTAAACTTATTTGCAAGCAAATAGTGTCTAAACTTCTTAACTGCATATACCATGCCTAATCCTTCTCTCTCAGTAGTGGTGTAATTTCGTTCAGCTGCGTTTAGCTGTCTACTAGCATAGGCAATTGGAATATCCATATTACCTTCGCCCGTAGGTTGTGCTAGCACACATCCAATAGCATAATTGGATGCATCACGTCGACATGAAAGGGCTTATTCCAATCTGGTGTAGTCAAGATTGGCGCTGAACATTATAATCGTCATTTAAGCTCATTGAAGGAGTTCTCACACTCTTCAGTCCACTCAAAGTTAGTCAAAAGTCCATACAAAGGCTTTGCAATGATGGCGTACATGTGTATAAAGCATCGGTAATAACCATAATGCCCCATGAAAGCTTGTACTTCCTTGACATTCTTTGGCCTAGGTAGTTCTGTGATGGCTCTCACTTTCTCTTCGTCAGTGGATATGCCATTCTTTGACACTATGTGTCCTAGAATCTTGCCTTGCCTGACCATGAAAACACACTTTTTCGGGTTCAAGCAGACTTGATATTCTCTACATTTGTCAAAGATTTGCTTGAGTTCAGGCCCATATGTGTTTGTCTAATATTGGAATGAGCACAAAGATCATCAACATAGACTTCTAAATTCTTTCTCAAGAACTCTTTAAACACATGGCACATCAGCCTCTGAAAAGTGGCTGGTGCGTTGGTGAGCCCAAATGGCATTACTCGAAAAGCAAATATGCCCCACTCTGTGGCAAAAGCTGTCTTGTGCTGATCTTCTGGAGCTATGGCCACTTGATTGTAACCAGAAAATCCATCAAGGAAGCTGTACACTTCCTTGCCTGCTACTCTTTCTAGTAGATGCTCAGTGATAGGAAGCGGATAGTTATCTCGAATAGTGGCTGCATTAACCTTCTTCAAGTTAATGCATACACGTAGTTTTCCGTTCTTTTTGGGCACAACTACAATGGGGGATAGCCATTCAGTGTGCTCAATTTCATAGATAAATCCAGCTTCCACCAGACGATCTATCTCTTCTTTGATCTTGGCAGCATAATTATCATTATAAGTGTATGGCTTTTGTTTTGAGGGTTTGGCATCTGAAGTCATGGGGATAGTGTGTGAGCATATGTCGGGGTCTACACCTTTCAAGTCCTTGTAACTCCAAGCAAATACATCTCTATATTCTCTTAGCAAGGTTATGAACTCGTGCTCCTCTTCTTCTGTCAGGTCATGTCCTATGTAAGTGCATCTCTCCTCTCCTTCTTCTATGGCTACAACTATTTTCTTGGTGGTTTCTTTGTTATCATAGGCCTCTCCTGCTTGTGCCTCACGTTTATGCATTCTTATCATGACTCTCCTATCATCTATCTCATATTTCTTGAAATTTTCAGGGACCTCAAACAAAGACTCTTCCTCTACTTGTATGACTTCTCTCTTCTTCCTTTTCTTTACTTCACTCTTGGTGGCCACTTGCGTGGTTAACCTTACATCATTTGTGAACTCTCCATGTCTCTGAGGGTGAACTTCTACTTCATAGAAGTATTCTTCATCTGATGCAAAGGGTGGGTCCATAATGATTGACTCTAAATCGGAGTCACTTGCATCCTCGAATGCATCAGTGCTAGGTTCACATTCTTCTAGAACCAAATCTCCCATGATTGGCTCTATTGAGAAAACTGAAATGTCATAGCCATCCTCGTCACAGTGGGGTGTCCATTGTTCTTCATTGATGGCTACATCCATTGTTGCTAAAATTTCTGCCCAGCCGTGAGGTTCAAATTCTTCATCAGGGAATACTACTGGTGCATAGGCTGGGTCTTGAATTGATCTATGTGTCTCTTTTGCACCTACCTCTCTGGCTTTTTCTCTCTTCTCCTCTTCTACTACCACTTTGCACATCCATAAGTGGGTGTCTTCATGCATCCATGAGGATCCTGATCCTATGGAATGCACTGACTCTGTATCATCTTTGGCTCTATGGATGGGGTTCCATTGGATGGGGGGTACATCCCTATGAGAGTAATCTTTGAGATTCACTTTGGTTGTGACACCTAAGTGTTGCAAATACAAGGAATTGGTTCCCCAATCCTGTACCACCTGCAACTGTCGCATAAATGCTCTTCCCAAAATCATCTCATAGGCATGATTTTTGCTAAAATCACATATAGCAAATGTATGCTCAAACTCAACACCACACGTGGTGAGAGTTATTCCTTCTAGCAAGCCTAAGGGCCTTTCTATGTGACCATCAGCCATCTGCAATTTCATTCTCGTTGGCCTAAGTGATGGCTTGCCCAAACGCTTCCATAGGGATTTCTTTGTTATCATAGGCCTCTCATGCTTGTGCCTCGCGTCTAGGCATTCTCATCATGACTCTCCTATCATCTATCTCATATTTCTTGAAATTTTCAAGGACCTCAAACAAAGACTCTTCCTCTACTGGTATGACTTCTCTCTTCTTCCTTTTCTTTCCTTCACTCTTGGTGGCCACTTGCATGGTTAACCTAGGCATGCTTTTTGCTAAAATCACATATAGCAAACGTATGCTCGAACTCAACACCACATGTGGTGAGAGTTATTCCTTCTAGCAAGCCTAAGGGTCTTTCTATGTGACCATCAACCATTTGCAATTTCATTCTCGTTGGCTTAAGTGCTGGCTTGCCCCAATGCTTCCATAGGGAAGTGGTAGCAATTGCAACTCCTGCACCTGAGTTTAGAATTGCCTTGGTTGTGTATCCTTGATGGGTGATGGGAAGATAGGTGTTTCCTTCTTCTCCCTCACTCATGTCTCCTATCTTTTCTAGAGGAATTTCTGGTACTATTCTATGAGAACCTACCTGGGAACGTGGTTTAGCTATCTCAGGTACCTGTTTGGCTACATGTTTCCACAGTTCTGGCCTAACCTTGAGTAACTCTTCTAAAGTGAGATTTCACTGCACTTTAGTATTCTTTACTACCTCCGTGTTCCTAGGTATGATTGAGTCTTCGTTTCTTACCATGATAGTGGGTGCTCTCATACACATAGACTTAGCTTCCCATGGGCCTGTGAAGTGGGGTAATTCATGTAAAGAATTAGACTCAAAGTCTAATCTCTCTTGAGATTGTGCACTCTCCTGCTCCTCATAAATGGAAGGAATGTCTTGTGGGAATTGATCATATGCGTCATCCACAAGTTCAATGGGAGGAGGGACTTCACTCTCTTTGGCCCATTTCTCTTCTTGAATCTCTCGCAGGATTTCTAGTGAATACCTATTCATGGAAGAAGGTGTGTCTGGCTCTGTGGAGTTGGGCACATAGGCGTCCTGGGTAGGAAGGCTTACTCTTTCACTTGCTGTGCCCTTATTTGGAGGGGTGGGTTCCTTTTCTGATTGTGCAATTAGCCTCTCCAATCTTTCTAGCAGTCCATCAAAGCACAACTGCATCTTAGCTGAACTAGAGATGTTAAAGAGGCGACTGGCTTCAAACATGGTTTGAGCTAATTCCACCATCTTAGCACAAATTTTGGTTTGTTCAAGCTCTAATTCTGCTCTAGGGTAACACTTTTCATGATCAATTATGTTTGGCCCTTCTTGGATTCTGGCCTGATATGCCTTAAGCATCATATTTAGGTCCTCAGGAGTGGGATCTGCTAAAACTGATCCTACTCTAGGGGGTGGTGGGATTGTATGAGGTGGGTTGGAGGGGGGTGGATTGGATGGAGATGGGAATGGTGGTGGTGGCATAGTGTGAGAGTGAGGTTGAGAGGTGAGTTCACTTATCTTGGCTTTCATTTCTCTGAGACTTTCCTCGAGTTCACTCATCTTCTTTGCCCATTGTCTTTTCATTCTTTCTCGACTATCCTTCCAAGCTATAGTCCTCTTCTTCATCATGCTATCCATTTCGCTAACATCTGGGCTCTTTTCCTGGCCTACACCTTGGTTTTGCTGCAATACTTGAGCTCTAGTGACCACTTGCACTAGCGCAGTGGATGTGACACTTCCTCCAGAGTCTTTTACCAACCCAATAACATTGATGGGAGTGATTTTTGGCATGTTATTGGGATTCTCTGGGCAATCTCGTAAGAGATGCTCCTTCCCACAATCCGAACAAAAGCCTTGAATGGTTACCGATTGGGGTTGCGTAGGTGCAGTCATAAGGCAATCACGAATAAGGTGATCTCCCTGACATCTGTAGCATGGTCCTCTAGGGAATGGGGGTCGTACCTGCCTAGGTTGAGGTCTAGGGTTGGGGTTTGCATACATGACATTTGCGTAATCTGGCTCCCAACTAGGTTCACTCGGTTCTTCACTATAGTAGGATTCACCATGTTTTGGAGACTGCATGTAGTAAGCCTGGGGGCTATCAATATGTGTAGAATCAAAGCTATGGTCACTGGGGTCATTTTCTGAAAGCAATGGTGTCACTAGCACTAGGGCTCTATTCAGGTTCTCTTCTGCAGTTGCATACTTTACTGGGATCACATTGGTTGGGGTAGGAGGTTGCTGAGCTAACATAGGCTGAGGCCTTTGCTGGGTTTGGTAGGGCTGTTGAGGTTTGCCATATTGTTGTGGTGGGTACTGGTTCTGGTATATTCCTTATTGAGGGTATGGCTGAGGATAGGTTTGCCTAACCACTTGCTCGTTGTATGGGCAATCTTGTGCGGTGTGATTAGTGTATCTCCTTTCTATGGTGCAGTACTGGCTACTAGGATTCACTTGGAGTTGAGCCATAATGGGACATACATTCGCCATATGGTCTCCTCCACAAGTATAGCACCGTTAATTGGGGCAAATCTTGGAATTTGTTTGCTAGAGACACCTAGTTTTTGAGCTACCTTCTCTCCAAGCTCCTCAATAGATGTGGATTGCGTGGAAGAGAGGCTAGATGAACTATCTGAATCCTTGTAGATTTTTGAAAGCTCTAATTCCTCCCCTAGGTTATCTTCAATGTCAATGCACATGCGTACACACTCTTCTATGGTCCTAGGGTCCTTCAAGTACACATACGATCTCAATTTGGTACTTAGCAGTCCATCCAAAAATAAAGCCACTTGTTTGGCTGGAGTGGGTAGCTCAGGAATTGGACATCTCTCTAGATATTGCCTAAATCTCCTTCTTGCAAGTCTAACGGTCTCTTGAGGTGTCTGCTTGAAGCTATGAATCAGTGAGGAAGTATTATGCCGTATACCACTCTTGGAGAATTCAGAACGCCTCTAGAAGTTGGTCTATGTTCCTGAAGTGTCTCTCATTTAGTGGTTGAAACCATGTAAGAGCGGTGTTCCTAAGGGTTAGACCAAAGGCATTGTACTACGTGAATAGGTCCTCCACTTGTTCAGCTCTCAAGACTTGCCTAAACTCGGCCACATGATCATATGGGTCTCCTGTGCCATCGAAGTAGTTCTTCATGGATTTAACCAATTGAGTTGGCCTCAAGGTTTTGGTGTGTTCCCTAGGTCTGAGTAGAGGGAATTCATCCACATTTCTTTGGTTTCTTGGGGCTCTAGGTCTCTCAGTTTCCACTCTATCCGTTTCCGTTCTCATTCTTTCTCTTCCCATAGGGTTGGCGAAACTCACTTCTGGCCTATCTCTACTTCTGTCCCTTTGGGCTCCATGAGCTTGGGATGTTCCTACTCCTTGGTGGCCAAAAGAGACATTAGACCTTGGTTGGGGAAAAATAAATTCTCGCTTCCAAGTGTAGGCATGCCTACCATGCTCTGTGACCACAAAGATCCTTTCCGAAGTATTGTCTAGATAGGTCACTTTGCCTGGGCTATCCGAATCTTGGAACTCATAGATTGTGATCGTTCCGACCTCATTCGGTTGATCAGGCTTATACCTCCAGAAGGCTTCATCCGTTTCTCGATTTAGAAGCAGATCTATGCTCTTATTGTCCTGGGGAATCCACTCTGGCGTGATAATTCTAGTAAGAACTGATTTGCCTCGAGGGGTTTTAGGCTCTCCACCTATGTTCCCTTGCTCTAATTCATCTATGTCCATCTCTGGGATCACATTCCCAAATTCGTCTGTCTTATCTGGGTGACTGGTGACTCCGTATATGGTTCCTTCTGTGTCCAAGTATGCTCCATTTTCAAACTTGACTAGTGGATGTTCTATTCCAATGGGTTGTTCAGGGTTTTTAATTTGGACCACAGATCTTCCTAGGCTGTCCTCATAGATGCAAGCACCTAATCGGTTGGTCCTAAGGTATTCCAGCTGAGTCTTGTAAGGGCCTTCAACCCTCTGTAGGTATGGCACACTGGAACTTCCTGTGGGTCTCTCCATACCTTGAGACATCTCCGATTCACTAGTCTTCGAGCTAGGGTAGTGTGAATAATGGCTCAATTACTGGGCCCAAGACCTAGCAGTATGATTTACACTAGCCTCTGAAGACCTAAGACTCTATCTATCTCTCCCTAGGTGTCTTCCTAATCTAAGGTTCATATGCCTAATTGAGTAGCCCCAATTTTTACCCAAGTACAACCTCGTTGCTTAGTTCTTTCGTATTAGTTACTTGATTCTTTTTTACTTGATTATCGTGTTTATGATCTTGTCTATTATCACGTCGTCAGGAACACTTGAGTTAATTTCCGCACTATAAGTTGATCGTACCACGTTAACTTCTTTTCGTTTTAAGTTGTGGATCGCAAAGAGATTGTCTTTATGCTTGAACTTGAGTATTTAATAGTCTTCAACTTGATAGATGCCTATCGTCGCCCTGACTTACTTCTAGCACTACTCGCACTTAGCTTGAGCTAGGAATTGACAAAGGGAGTTGAGAATAATCCAACCTCACTTGCTGATCCCTTGCTCTTTAGTGCTCAAGAACTCCGTTCTCAAGCTTGTGGAATGCCCTTGCTTTGGATGCCTTCTAGTGCTCTCAATGGACCTATAAAAGTCCCAAAGTTAGCTAAAGACTTAGATTCAAATGACTTAACAAATCACTTCCATTCATGTAATTCAGGTATTAATTTGCACTATGTCTTTATGGAACACAATTCTAGAGATCCTTGAGTTTTCCTCCCCCTAGGGATGGTCCACTTAAAAATACTATATCTAATAATCCTGGTATTAAGTGGATCTTGTATGAGGAAGTTATGCCCGATCAGGATTTTGGGGTTAAAAGAGGGTTCAAACAGGCCAATAGAGCAACAGGTTTTCCTCAAATTATTTGCTTATAGCCTCCTTATATGCTCTATAGCCCCATATTTAAGTCCAAAATTAGCCATAATCTTCAAATTAAAAAACCCTAAAAAATAGGCCGAAAATGGTTGTCAATCACGATCGACTGGGCTGTCAATCGCGATGGACATAGCTGTCCGTCGCGGCCTGTCAATCGCGATGGACACGTGTCAAACGTGATTGATGGGTCAATCGCGACTGATTGTGTCAATCGTGATGGACTGAGATTTTTGGGGTTTTTGCGTGACTTTGTGTCAATCGGGGTCTATGAGTCGCGATGGATACGTTTTTCACCAAGAAGAGGTGTCAATCGCGATGGTTCTGTCAGTCACGATGGACAGGGGTGTCCGTCGCGATGGACACGTGTCAATCGTGATGGATTGGCAATCCGTGGCAATGGATACCATCTGTCGCGATTGACAGGTTGTCCGTCGGGGTCTGTCAGTCATGATGGATAGTCTGTCCATCGCGATGGACACTATCAATCGCGATTGATGCTATCAATTGCGATGGACAGAAAAAATGCAAAATTTTTAGAATTTTTTGTGGATTTGTGATGTGCAAGGTCTAGTAGTGTGGTGCACTTAGTTTTACCAAAGGAACGATTTTCTGTCAATCGCGATCGACAGAGGTCTGCGACACAGAGACAAGACTGAGCTTTTCCGTACCTACGCGACGTGCTGGAGATGATGGGACAGCCAGATCCTGCAAGGAAACTCAAAAAACATGTAAAAGCAGCACACAACAATTCCCTCTCTCGCTCTCTCTCACAAGTGAAATGAGGGAAATGGAAGGAGGAAGGAGATATGATCAAGAAACTGAAATTTTTGCGATGATGGAGATGGAGGTGGGATATGGTGAGGATGATGATGATGATGATGGTGAAGTAAGAAAGAGAAAAGTAAGAAAAAGTAAGGAATTACCTACAATGCCAATGTCACAACTCTACGTCTTACCATCACACGCTCATCCTCAAAGCTCGATCCCCGACAACGGCGCCAAAATTTGGTGTAGCTCAGTGATGAGTAGCACCTCCTTTAGTCAGTCCGGGAAGACGTGAGGATGGTATGAAGACCACGCGCACACAAGGTAAGAACAAAGAGAGAGACAATGGAGTTCTTTAGATTACTCAAAAGTGCTCTTACAAGTTCAATTCTACAACAAGCTAACCTCAAAAATGAGCTCTCTAGCTCTATTTATAGTTTTTGACTAGTTTTTGGCCCTATCCAGACCTAGTGTCCGACCTAGTTAAAAATTAGGTTCCAGGGCCTATTTGAGGGCTCAAACAAGGTCTAAAAATTATGAAAATTGGTAGGATGATACTTCTAATACTCCTCAAGCTCAAGGACTCCTCGGCTTGAACAAAATGGAGTTACAAAAAGGTGAAATGGTAGTTACAATGATTGTTAGTGATGAGAATCATTGTTATAAAGATGTTGATTTGGAAAAAATTGAAGGGCCTATCTGCTAGATCTACGTTGACTACTCTGTCTACTTAATCCTTCTCTTTGCTTTGACTCTCTCCGCTGGCTTCCTTGTCTCGTCAGTCCTTTGGTGCCCTGACTGCTATCAACAAGGAAGCACCTAAACTACTTAGAAGATTTCATCATGGCAACAATGATTTTTATCACTAAAACAATGTAATATATGTACAAATATCCAATTATTGCGAGTGCGAATCCATTTTGTGCAAGCCTAGGACTCCTCTTGATAGCGACACTATTCCATTGGGCTTGGTAATTTCCCACAACTCTTGCATATGACCTCGCTCTTCCAAGTCCTCCCTCTGTGCTTTGTTTTCCTTTAGACTGATTATTGTCTTCTAGAGCATCTCTCCCACATTCTTGAAAATATGCATCGGGTCTACCAAATGATTGATCAATAACTCACTCCAATAAGGGATCGAGTGAAAGATCAAGAGTCGTTTCATGCCAGTGACTAATGTTTTTGTATCCCATAGCTGCTTCCAATCACTTGCTTTCATTTGCCAATTGCACTTGTCGGCCAATTTTCCCTTCACATAAAACATGTCCATTAGGCAGATATCTATGATGTCCTTGATAGACAGTTTTTCAAAGTGCTTTGGAATAGGATGCTTTGAGTCGTGGTCTGCATAGGGGATAAGCATGGTAACCTAGAATCGATAAACATGAACATTCACCATAATCAGGACAATCATGCATCATCCACATAAGTATGCCTTGCACTTCAACATCCCATCTTCTTATAGGTTCAAACATGTCACCCATAGTAATCCCATCCCATAAAGTGCACAACTCTTCCACAAGTGATGCAAGATATACATCCATGTTTTTTTACCTGATACTTACCTTCTTTGTGGCCAGCCATGGTGGGATGTTATAGTTGACCAAACAAACATGTCATGTGCTCCATGAGGAGTTGCATAAACAAAATGAATTTACTCCATCCATAGCTAGGCCTAGACATATGTTCTAACGCTCTATAGAAAACTCTAGCCAGTTACTATCTATGTGTTTCCAGGCATCAGAATCGATAAGCACTTGCATTAGACAATCTGTAAACTTGCTCTTTACATACCATGACATTAATTGAGCTATGGATTTGCATCTGAACATGCTCTTAATTCTTGGAATGATAGGAAAGCAGTTAAGAACCTTTGCAAGGACTCCTTTCACCCACAAGGTCTTCTCTAAACCTATTCACTTCACACTTTGGACATTTGTGGAGATGCTCATACTTGTTCTGAAAGAGAATGCAATCATTCAGACAAGCATGAATCTTGGTATATTCCATTCCAATGGACTATAAAAAAAATTTTCATCGGCACATGTTGGAGGCATGTCATTGCCATCTGGCAAAAACCGATCTTTCAAAAGTTTGCAAGCAATAAGCAATTACAATTCCATTTGTAAATGAAGTTATTTCGATACGAAAATGAAAGTTTATTTCAAATCAACTTACATGAACAACGCAGAGACACTACTATCTGGCCATCCATAAATGGATTGAAGATTCAGCATTGCAAAAGATGCACATAGTACAGATATCTTTGCCCCATTGTATAGTGGTAAACATGCTCTTCTTCACATGTTCTCGTATTCTTCATCGGCTTCTAAGCGTGGAAATTCTAGTGTGTCCATGGAACCCATGACATCTTCTCCACCATCTTGATCTTCATCCATCTCATAAAATGCCTCGAGCATTTCTTCCATATGTTCATTCTATGTTATGCTACAAGTGCCTTGTACTTCTACCTCCTCTTCATTCCCTTTTGTCCATGAAAGGTAGATGGTGCAATGTCATTTGGATCAACCTGCTCACTAGGGTGTGAATGGTAGCATAGGTTTTCTAGTTGACTTTTATCAAAGGATCCATATTCTCTAACATGTGCAATAGTTATCCGTCGTTTTCAAAAAAATTGATACTTGCACTAAGTGCAAGGACATGTCATTCGCTCCTCCGGATCCAAGGATGCCATCTGATACCATGTGGAGAGGTTAGGACATTTAATATATGATACATTTCATTATATATTCTAATTCTTATTCTAAAACCCTAATTTTTATTTTTATACATAAAATCCTATTTTTATATATTTGAATATATATATATATATATATATATATAATTATTTTCTACATATTTAATTATATAAAATTTATATATTTTGGTTTTTTTTCCTAATTCGTTATATTCTAATTTACATATGTTAATATTAATCCTAAAACTTTATTTTTTTAATATTTAATCATATATATTTAATTTAATTCAAACATATTTTTATATAAATGCCTGTATATGTATATGTTTGTATGTAAAAATCCTAAAACCTTACTTTTTATTTATTTAATTATAGATAAAAACCTAAAAATAATAAAGATCTATTTTTTATATATTTTACATATTCTAATTTTTTCCTACATTTTACATACATTTAATTAAAATATTTACATATTCTAATTTTTCCCCTACTTTTTATATATATTTGATTATATATATTAATATTACTCCTAAAACTTTATTTTTTAAGATTTAATTATATATACTTAATTTAATTATAAAATCCTAATTTCTTATATATTTCTATATATGTGTTTGTATTTGTATATGTTTGTATGTGTACATGTTTGTATGTAAAAATCCTAAAACCTAGTTCTTTATATATTTAATTATATATATATGTAAAAACTCTAAAAATCCCAAAGACCTATTTTTTATACATTTTATTATATTTATTTTACATATTCTATTTTTTTCCTAATTTCTACATACATTTAATTAAAATATCTACACATTCTAATTTTTTCCCCCAATTGAATATTTACACATTCTAATGTTTCCCCTTTTATATATTTGCACATATATTTTTCCCTATTTTTTAAATATTTATTTATATATATTTTTCATATTCTGATTTTTTCCTTAATTTTTACATACATTTAATTACAATATTTACACATTTTAATTTATTTCCCTTGTTTTACATATATTTGATTATATATATTAATATTAGTGTATATGCAAGTGTAAAACTCTAAAACCCTAATCCTAAAGACCTAGACCTAAAACATGTATATGTGTGTCTGCATGTGTATATATATGTGCATGTGTCTATGTATTATGTGTGTATATGTGTATATGCAAGCATAAAAACTCTAAAACCCTAATCCTAAAGACCTAGACCTAAAACATGTATATGTGTGTCTACATGTGTAGCGTTTCCTCAATCACAATCTATCCCCAATCACAATTTGTCAATCACTCAAAAATAACAGAGGAGAGAAGAACGCGGAGATTTCACAAGGTAAGAGAAAATTTGATGCGGAAGAGTAGAAACAAATATGATGCAGAGAAGGAAGAATTGTGATATTATAGATGTGAATCAATGGTTACAATAGCTTTGGACAATTGCTTCTTGATGAAGCCTCTACCTCTTGACCACCACCGAGCTATCACAATCGCATTCACACTCACACTCTCAATCACACTCTCACTCTCACTCTCGCTCTCACTATCACTCTCAATCACAAGGTATTTCTCAGATTTTTGTGCATCTCCTGTGTTGTTGCGCACGTCTCCCTATATCAGAGTTTGATCGCTGCCCTCCCAAAGAAGTGTGTGATCCACCAAATTTAGAAAAAGTCGAGTTTCTCCAAAACTTTCACAAAAATCCGTGCGATCATAATCTGCTTTCTTTCTTTAGCGTACTTGTCAAAATAAGGAGAAAAAAATCAAAAGACATATCCAAAAATATCCATAGTTAGACATGGCGACACTTGAGCATCAAAATCACGGATTCGAAGAGAATTAGATAAGCCCTCGTTTTTTTAAAGTGTTGGAAAACGGCACTTTTCAAATCCCTATAACTCAAAAACGGTGAGGAATTAGCTTAATCTTGTGAGAGACACTTTAATTCAATTTTGCGATCTGCATGATAGTGTTAGAGACATCCGAGCTCCAAATCCACCTCCAAATGCCACTTTTGAGCCCTGCAAGTTTCAAAATTCTAGAGAGTAAAATCAAGGCATTTTCTTACAATGAACTAAATGTAGTACCCTTAACGGGGTACTTAAACCATGATTCACAAAAATTTCAAACAGGCACTTTTATTCTCTTATACTTGCTCTACCTTTCTTTCATATAGACTTTTCCTTAATTCTTTCATCTTCACCTTCAAAATTCAACTAGCAAACATGATGCGAATAAGGTCTAGAGAGAGAATATGAAACTTGTCAACCCAAAATTTTTCCTACATGCATAAAATGACCTAATTATTCATTCTAAGCATTATCCCCACAATAAAATTCAAAAAGTTCAAAATGAATTATTTCACTAGAGAAGATGTGAAGAGAGATGGTGGATGCAATCCAAAGATGAGTAGGTGCTGCTACAACCAGCTTCACACCAGCCAACTGAGACTTCAGAGTTGATTAGTAGACCCTTTAAGCTTCCTAAATCCACCAAAATATCAGCCAAATACTTTGGAACATGTATCCCAAAAGTTTAAGTCAAGACAGACAAGTTGCGAAATGACTAGCTCCCAAAACTTGCTATTTTTGGACATACACCTACTGGAAAAAATGAATAGTGCTCTCAACCTGGAAGGAATTAGAAAAATTCCTTTTGTGCATAGAAAATAGACTTAGCATGCTTCCCAATCCAAGTTAAAACACTTCAAATGATGGACTGAGCACTGAGAACAAGATTTATCAATTTCTGGAACATGCCCACCATTCTCGGGGCTCTGCAGAAATAGACCAGTGAGCAGTAAAATGCCGATATCCCCAAAACTATAAATCTAATGACCTTGAAAATGGATATGCAAAAACTATACAATACGAGCTATCCAACGCACGTTAAATCACTGAAAAAAGATCAGTATAACTCGAGATATGACCTTCTCAAGGTACTCCTTTGAGTGAGTATAGCAGAGAACAAAACAGAGAAGTAGATGATAATAAATGTATAGATTCACATATGATTACAACCACATTGGCAATGAATCTTTGCACAATGGGAGTAGAATGATAGAGCTATGGAGTAAGCTCTTCAATCTCTACAAAATGAGTCCCACCAAGTGGTCACGTACAAGGCTTGCTAATGGCCTCTTCCTTCTTGCTCCTTTTATAGCTATTCTTGGAGGGAGTTTTAAATTCGAATTCGAATGGCTCCACCTAAAAGTGATCCCCAAAGTTAGGAGATATTCCCTCAGCTCAAAAAGTCGTGGGTTTTGGTAGTTAGAGCCACGAAATTTCTTTTACATCATGCATGAGGTAAGCCATCCTTTTCCTTTTTCTTTTTTCAATTACAAGAGATAAAAATGAACTCTTTTACAAGAGGTGTTCACATGACTACTCATGTGACTTACAAATGAGGATGATATCAAATATATCAAGCATGTAGGCTTGGGTAAAATGCACCAACAGCTCCCCCTCAAGCCTAACATGCTTGACCTTCACATAAGTCTTCAATTGTCCTTGATTTCCTGCAAGCCAATCATCAACTTGAATCTACTTAATTTTGTACCATCAAGAGCTTAAGTCAACATGTCTGCACATTGCATATCTGTAGAGACATAGGATAGTTGAATATCCTTGCTCATTAGCTTCTCCCTTACATAATGGTAGTGGACTTCAATATGCTTGGTTCTAGCATGGTATACCGGATTAGCTGCTAGATGTAGTGAGCTTGTGTTGTCACCAAAAATGTGAGGTGTTGAAGAATGAAGTCCAAGATCTGTGTACAAAGACTTTAACCACATGATTTCTTGAGTTGCATTAGCCAAACCTCTATATTTGGCTTCGGTAGAAGATAATGCCACGGTTGGTTGCTTCTTCGATGACCAAGAAATGATTTTTGAACTTGCAAATGATATATACCCTGATGTGCTTCTTCTATCATCTTTAGATCCGGCCCAATCTGCATCTGAGTAGACCTTTAGCTCAATATCTGAAGTATATGAATAGAAAAAACCTTCATTCATGGTCCCCTTTAGGTACTTGAGGACTCTCTTGGCCGCTTCCGTATGTGGTCTTCTTAGCTTATGCATAAACTGACTCAATATGCTAACACTATAGCATATATCCACCCTTGTGAGTGTTGCATAGTTCAAACTTCCAACCAAGCTTTGATAGCTTGTGATGTCTTCAATTGGCTCTCCTTCATAAGCACTAAGCTTATGATTTTGCTCCATAGGTGTACCTGCACACTTGGTATTTTCCATCTTGAACTTGATGAGCATGTCATGGACATACTTCCTTTGTGTGATGTATATACCTGAATCTGTGTAGATCAACTCCAATCCAAGAAAATAAGTGAGTGGTCCGAGGTCACTTATTTTGAACTCCTCCTTCATTTGACTCTTTACTTGTTTGATTCCTTCAAGATCAGTGCCTGTGATAATAATATCAGCAACATACACACATAAATAGATCACTTCAGATCCATTCCTCTTTATGAACAAAGAGGTATCCGCCTTGCTAGCTTTGAATCCTTGGTCCTGCAAATAAGTCACCAATCTGAAATTCCAAGCTCTTGGAGCTTGCTTCAATCCATACAAAGCTTTTTTTAGTTTGCATACATAGTTAGGATGATGTGCATCCTCATATCCAAGAGGTTGTGCCATATACACGTCCTCAGAAATCCATCCATTCAAGAAAGCATTCTTTACATCAAGTTGATAGAGATTCCAATTTCTAGATGCAGCAAGACTTATGAGAACCCTAATTGTAGGCATTTTTGCAACAGGAGAGAAAGTCTCCTCATAATCAATACCATGGGTTTGAACAAACCCTTTAGCAACTAGCCTTGCTTTGTGTCTATTTATACTTCCATCTGGATTCCTCTTGATTTTGTATATCCATCGAGATCCGATTATCTTCATAGATGGCTTGTTAGGTACAAGCTCCCAAGTGTCATTCTCCTTCAAGGCTTCCATTTCTTCATCCATTGCATCTCTCCAAGCTTTCTTGCTTTGTGCTTCTTCGAATGTGGTAGGTTCTTCATTGGTTGAATCCTTTGCAATGTAGATTGAGTGCTTGGTGACCAAAGAAGTATCATAACCAAACCTCTCTGGTTTCTTCTTCTCCCTTGAAGACCTTCTAAGTGGTTGATGTGAGCTCTTGGGTCCATATGTAGCATCCTGCATCTTTGCTTTTCCTTTGTTCTTCCATAGCTTTAGTCTTTCCAAGTCTTCCAGGTTAATCTCCGAATCACTTTCTTCAATCTGCTTTGGCTCCTTTGGTTGAAATGATGGAAAATCTTCATCCAAGTCATATGGCAGCTTCACTTTCCTTTCATCATCAAACCATGATTTGTTTTCATCAAAAATTACATCTCTACTCACAGAAAATCCTTTATTGGTTGGATTGTACAATCTATATCCTTTTTGGTTTTGATCATAACCAATGAATACACACTTCTCTGCCTTGGGATCCAATTTCCCTCTTACTTGAGAAGGAATGTGAGCATAGGCTAAGCATCCAAAGATTTTGCAATGCTCTAGACTAGGTCTTCTTCCATTCCACACTTCATATGGAGTGGTTCCATCTAGTGACTTAGATGGAAGTCTATTTATGAGATATGTGGTTGTAGACACAGCCTCTGCCCATAGGTAGTTCGGAAATCCCTTTTCGTTGAGCATGGACCTTGCAGCTTCGACAATAGCTCTATTCCTCCTCTCTGCTACACCATTGAGTTCAGGTGTATACCTTGTAGTGACTTCCCTTTTAATGCCTCTTTCATGCAAGAAGGCATCAAATTCAGAAGAGAAGTATTCTCCTCCACCATCTGATCTGAGTCGTTTCAAAGTCCTACCTGTTTGGTTTTCAACAAGAGCAATATACTTCTTAAAGCAATTAAATACTTCATCCTTGTGCTTCATGAAAAACACAATGGTCCACCTACTACAATCATCTATGAAAGACACATAATATCTTGAGCCTGATATAGATGGCTCCTTACTTGGACCCCACACATCCGTGTGCACTAGATCCAAAGGATTTTGATACATATATCCTTTCTTATTGAAAGGTTGTCTATGAGCCTTGCCGAGTTGACAAGCTTCACACTTATAAATCATGTGTTGCCTTGTGATATTAGGCAAACCAAGTACACTTTGGTCCTTGCAAATCTATTTGAGTGTCCTCTCACCAATGTGAGCAAGCCTTTTATGCCATATCTCCAACTCTGTTAGAGTTTGAGATCCATAGCTAAACAAAGCTATGTTCTTTGTATCTTCCACTTCAAAAGTGAAAAGCCTTCCTGTCTTTTCTCCTTTGGCAATCCTTCGAAAGCCTTGCCTTGGGTCTTCAACATATGCTCCAAATCGATTGAATCTAACCTGCAATCCTTTTTCAACAATCTGTCCAACACTTATTAATTTTTTGGTAATTGTAGGGACATACAAGACTTTGCTTAAGAGGTTCATATTCCCATCTGATGTCTTCACATTACCTATCTTCTCCACTGAGTGCTTTGTGTCATCTCCTATCTGCACTTCATGCTTGTTATGAGGATCTTCCAAATCAGAAAGTAAAGCCACATTTCCTGCTACATGGTTCGAGCATCCCAAATCAATGTAAAATATGTGATCATCATCCTTACCCTTCTTCGCTGATAGATTCATAATCAATAATGAATCTTCTTGACTTTGGTCCTCTGCATAGTTATTGTAATCTCTTCTTCCTCTATGGCCACTTTGATAGTTGTTGTTGTTGTTGTAATTGTTGTTGTAGTAGTTGTTGTTGTTGTAGCCTCCATTGTATCTACCTCTATTTGATCCATAGCCACCTCTATTGAATCCTCTTCCTCTTGAGTTCCTCGGGTTCCTGAAACATTCTTCAGTAGTATGGTTAGATAAGCCACATATGTTGCAAGGTTGAGATGATTGGAATCTCCCCCTGCCTTGCTTTCCACCTCTGCCTCTTCCTCTAGCTCTTCCTCTACCTGCAAAGTTTTCTTGGAAAGAGCTTCCTTCATCTTCATTCTTCCTATTCTTTGACTTGTCCTTGACCTTAGCTTTATCAGAATATAAGGCAGAAGTTTGATTACCTCTTGAGGACTCACCACCTTTGCTAATCTTTGCTTCATGAGTGAAGAGTTGGCCCATGAGTGTGTTGAGGTCGGGTACATGCATATCCATGTATAAATCCATGGCTGTTGTGAATGACTCCCACTTGTCGTCTGCTTTGATTCCATTCATGATTTGTCTTATGATTTGCTCCTCTTCAATTACCTCTCCAATGCTTCCAAGTTGGTCGGAAATCTCCTTCATCTTTGTGACATAATCAGTCACATTTTGCTTCGGGCTTTTCTTCATTGTTGTGAACTCAATCCACAATTGGTTCTTCCTCGCTCGAGTGTTGGAAGAGAAGAAAGAAGCAAGTGCATTCCAGGTCTCTCTTGATGTCTTGCATCCCTTGACATGAGGTAAAAGAAAATAAGAGATTGAGTTTAGAATATAGGACCTTGCAAGTGCATCCTTCGAACACCAATTCGAAAGTCCTTCCACTTCTTCATGTGATGGTTGCCCTTTGTTCCTCATGGTTGGCATTGCTTCATCTCCGGATATGAATCCATATAGATTACTCCCTTGAAGGTAAGCCTCCATCCTTAGAGACCATGCCGGGTATTTGTTTCGATCCAATTTGTCAATTGTTGATGGAAATCCATCTCCCATGTTGCTTGACTATGCTCTCATACCACTGTGAAGAGAAATAGTAAGATGAATTCATCTAGGTAATCATGAAAAATATTATTCATCAAGCACATAAATGTGGGAGGAGCATTTGTTAATCCAAAAGGTAGAATAGAACCATAAACTCATAGTGACCATATCGTGTTTGATAAGCTGTCTTAGGAATATCCTCTGTTTTGATCCTAATTTGGTGATATCCAGATCTTAAGTCAATCTTAATGAATATAGTCGCTCCACTTAATTGACCTAATAAGTCATCTATGTGAGGGAGTGGATATTTATTCTTAATTGTTCTTTTATTCAACCCCCTATAGTCCATGCATAATCTAAGAGCCATCTTTCTTCTTTTGAAATAAAATAGGTGCACCCCAAGGTGAGACACTTGGTCTTATCAAGCCTTTCTTCAGAATATCATCTAATTGAATCTTAAGCTCCTTTTAATTCCTCGATGCTAAATCTATAGGGTGCTCTAGAATATGGTTCACTCCCTGGATATAGGTCAATGGCATGGTCAATCTGCCTAGGTAGAGGTATACCAAGCAACTCTTCTGGAAAAACATCTACGTATTCTTTCACAAGATTTTCTACATGATTCGGAACACTTTCCTCATTATCATTTTCATGCACGTTGTTTACATACACTATAAATGTTCTACCACCATCATGTATACCTTGAATTATCTGCATAGCAAAAATAAGGATAGGTTTAGGGCTATAGGCATCACCTACAATATGAATAGAATCATCATCTAGCTTTAAAGTGATCGTTCTTTGTTCACAATCAATCGTCGCAGAATTTTTAACTAACCAATCCATGCCTATGATTGCATCACTCTGTTTCATCTCACTAACATGGAAACTTCCAAAAAAGCACTTATCAGAAAGAGTAAATTCAAGGTTTTCAATATATCCTTTCGTGTAGTGTAATTGTCCATTGGCCATCTCTATAGGTTTGGTTATCAACATATTTAGCGCTATCCCTAGATTCTGTACCAATTTGAAAGATAGAAAACAATGGGTACTACCTGAATCGATCAAAAATCTGATTTTATGCAAAGAAATCATACTTGGAATCGTAATTATAGAAGCCTTTGGGAAAGAACTAACCACCATGCAACGTAAAGTAGATTCAAGGCACTTACCTCCATCATGTGCTTCCTCAATTATTGTACCATCGTCAATGATGTTCATCATTTTTTATTGTGCAGGTCGAAAGATTGCCTTATTCGGGCACTCATATGTCTAATGCCCTTGCTCCCCGTAATGAAAACATAGAACAAGTCTTTTTGCACTCTCAATAAAATTAGGGTCTTGTTGCCACTCGTTTTTTCCCCTATATTTTAGATATTTATTTATATATTTTTTCATATTCTGTTTTTTTCCTTAATTTTTACATACATTTAATTACAATATTTACACATTCTAATTTATTTCCCTTGTTTTACATATATTTGATTATATATACTAATATTAAACCTAAAACCCTAATCCTAAATACCTAGACCTAAAACATGTATATGTGTGTGTGTGTGTGTGCATGTGTATATATATGTGTCTATGCAAGTGTGAAAACCCTAAAACCCTAATCCTAAAGACCTAGACCTAAAACATGTATATATGTGTTTGAATGTGTATATATATGTGTATGTGTATATGTTTTATGTGTGTATATGTGTATATGCAAGTGTAAAACTCTAAAACCCTAATCCTAAAGACCTAGACCTAAAACATGTATATGTGTGTCTGCATGTGTATATATATGTGTATGTGTCTATGTATTATGTGTGTATATGTGTATATGCAAGTATAAAAACCCTAAAACCCTAATCCTAAAGATGTAGACCTAAAACATGTATATGTGTGTCTACATGTGCAGTGTTTCCTCAATCACAATCGATCCCCAATCACAATCTTTGGATCACTCAAAAATAACAGAGGAGAGAAGAACGCAGAGATTGCACAAGGTAAGAGAAAATCTGATGCAAAAGAGTAGAAACAAATATGATGTAGAGAAGGAAGAATTCTGATATTATATATGTGAATCAATGGCTACAATAGCTTTGGACAATAGCTTCTTCACGAAGCCTTTACCTCCCGACCACCCTCGAACTATCACAATCGCATTCACACTCGCACTCTCAATCACACTCTCACTCTCACTCTCACTCTCAATCACAAGGTAATTCTCAGATTTCTGTGTGTCTCCTGTGTTGATGCGCAGGTGTCCCTATATAAGAGTTTGATTGCTGCCCTCCCAAAGAAGTGTGTGATACACCAAATTTAGAAACAGTCAAGTTTCTCCAAAACTTTTGCAAAAAGCCATGCGATCATAATCTGCTTTCTTTCTTTAATGTATCTGTCAAAAATAGGAGAAAAACACCAAAAGACATATCCAAAAATATCCATAATTAGACATGGTGACACGTGAGCATCAAAGTCACGGATTCGAATAGAATTAGATAAGCCCTCTTTTTTTTTTAAGTGTTGGAAAAGGGCACTTTTCAAAGCACTCTAACTCAAAAACGGTGAGGAATTAGCTTAAGCTTGTGAGAGACACTTCTTTTCAATTTTGCGATCTGCACGATAATGTAAGGGACGTCTGAGGTCCAAATCAATCTCCAAATGCCATTTTTGAGCCAGTCAAGTTTCAAAATTCTAGAGAGAGAGAGAGAGTAAAATCAAGGCATTTTCATACAATGAACTAAATGTAGGACCCTGAACGAGGTACTTAAAACATGATTCACAAAAATTTCGCACATGCCCTTTTATTCTCTTATACTTGCTCTACCTTTCTCTCATACAGAGTTTTCCTTAATTCTTTCATCTTCACCTTCAAAATTCCACTAGAAAACATGATGTGAATAAGGTCTAGAGAGAGAATATGAAACTTGTTGTTGAGCCCATAAAATTCATATTGGTCAAAGTCAACCACAGTCAAAGTCAAAAGGTCAAAGTCAAATCGATCAAAGTCAACAAGGTCAAGGTCAAAGTCAATAAGAACAAAGTCATAGTGTTCGAGTGCAAGTGTCAAAGTGCACAGGTAGTGCACAATTAAGTGTCCACAAAGGGTGAACTGGAGAAAGTGGTTACAGGTGGCAGAGGTATTTCTCTAATTTCCCTAAGGTTCAAAGTGTTTTTAAAGTGTTTTGGAAGGTTTAGGTGAACCCTCTCTTAGGTGCACAAGTGAAGACTTAAAAGGCAAATGTGAAGGTATGTGAAGCAGCAGCGTATGCAGAAGTGAAAGTATGCCCCCCAATTAAAATTTTTGTTTTAGTCTAAAGTCACTACAGGACAAAACAGGGAGTCATTGGCTGCCTAATTTGGAGACAATCTTGGGACATCAAAGTGAGCACCAAGATACTCTTGCAGTTAGGAGCGTACGTGAATTGACACTCAAATGAAGGCAAGGACTATTCTTGGACTATTCTAAGTGTAAGCAAGGTGAGCATAGTCTAAGTTAGGCAAGAGAGAGAAGTGCAAGAGACACACAGTGTGTGACGCAGAGAGTGAAGTGCAAGGTGTGCATGAAGAGTGACTAAGGAAGTGTGCAGAGAAGTGTAAAGCTATTCCCCCAAGGATCCCAAGGTCTCATTGCAGTGTGCACGTGCCGACAGAAGGTGTCCATCCCTTCCCCTTATTGGAAGCTTGGTGCAAGGTGTGCTAAGTGCATGCTTGGAGAAGGTCGAGGTCTCGTGCAGAGGAGGCCGGAAGCAACAAGACCTTGGGTATTTGGTATTTTGTAAATGAGCACTCTATGGGATTTTGCACAGAAGCATTAGATTGTATTGTGCATCACCATTGTATTTGTCTTATTATAATCAATCGACAGAGGCTTCCAGTGTGTATCTTCCTTCTTCTCTTTCCCTTTTCTCCTACAAACACTCAAATCCCTTCTTGTCCAAGAATCCCCCAACACTTGTCAACCCAAAATTTTTCCTACATGCATAAAATGACTTAATTATTCATTCTAAGCATTATCCGTACAATGAAATTCAAAAAGTTCAAAATGAATTATTTCACTAGAAAAGAGCCCTATTACAATTCTCCCCCCCCCCCCTTTAAGAACTCTCTCCTCACAGTTGGAAAGATGGATAATGTTTTAGAAAATCATCCAAGTTCACCCAACTCGAATCTTCTACTAGGTATCAATGCCATTTCACTAAAATTTCTACTATAGATCTATTTCTAAATAGTCTTTCCTTTCAGTCTAATATTATTTCAGGTTGAAGCTCAAAAGAGCCATCATCTTTCAGCTTATAATTGTCATGCAAAACATAAGAAACATTAGATATATATCTTTTAAGTAAGCTAACATGAAATACAGGATGCACATTCAAATGTTTAGGTAATTCCAGCAAATAAGCAAGAGATCCAATCTTTTTCAAAACTTTAAAAGGACTTGCATATCGAGGAGAAAGTCTATGATCCTTCCCTAGCAACAAGTTAGATCGGTGAGGATTAACTTTAAGAAGTACCATATCATCAACTTGAAATTCGAGTAGTTTTCTCTTTAAATCATAGAATTTCTTTTGTCTTTTCTAAGCTTCTTTTATGTGTTTCTTAATTTTCCCAAGTTCTTCATCCATTTTATCAAGCATTTCTTTGGACACTTCTACTTTATTTGGAAAACCCAAAAACGAAGATCGATTCAAACAATTATAGTTGTACATAACTTCAAATGGAGTCATTTTTAAAGATACATGCCATGCACTATTGTATGCAACTCAACCAAGGGTAAATATTCACTCCAATTATCCTGCTTTCATTCACATACATACGCAACATATCTTCAACTACCTTGTTAACCCTCTCGGTTTTCCCATCAGTTTGTGGAAGGAAAGCTGTACTCATATGAAGTTGAATTCCAATCGATTCAAATGTTGCTCTCCAAAAGTTTGACATAAATCTAGAATCTCTATCAGAAATTATGCTTTTAGGCATTCCATGGAATCAAAAAATTTCTTTTACAAAGATTCTTGCAATATTCAATGCAGTATCAGTCTTTTTCATAAGAAAGAAATGTGCCATCTTGGTAAGCTGATCGACTACAAAAAATATGGTATCATGCTTACTTCTCGTCATAGGTAGCTTAGTGATAAAGTCCATAGAAATAGACTCCTACTTTTGATTTGGAACATCCAAAGGTTGAAGCATTGGAGGCATCCTCTTAAACTCAGATTTCACCTCCTGGCACTTCAAACATTCACTTACATATTTTCTAATATCCCGTATCATACATGGCCAAAAGTAAGAATAATTTGTTTTAACATAGGTCCTTGAATAACCTGGATGTGTAGAAAAAGTGCATCATGACAATCATGGAATATTTTAACTTTTAATGGAGATTCAGAAGATATGCATAGCCGATTGTTACAATACAATGTTCCATCCTACAAATGAAATTTTTCCTCATACATCGATCCCCTATTCGCATTTAAAGAATTCAACGTAGGTTTATAAAAAGGATCATGTTTTATCTGTTCTTGAATTGGATTGAGAAACTCAAAATTTATTACAGAACCAAGATTACATAAAGGTCTCCAACTCAATGCATCATCAACCTTATTTTCCTTACCAGCCAGATACTTAATGTCAAAATCATACTCACTTAATAATTCAATCCAACGCTTTTGCCTGTTGTTAAGCAATGGTTGTGTGAAGATGTATTTTAGACTCTGATGATCTGTTTTCAATTCAAACTTAACCCCTAACAATAGATGTCTCCAATGCTTAAGTGCATGCACAACAACAAGCATTTCTAAATTCTGAGTAGGAGAGTTAAGTTCATGTTTTCTTAGTTTTTTGGACTCATATGCAACCACCCTGCAATCCTGCAAAAGAGCACATCCTATCTCACTACCACTTGCATCAAATACAACCACAAAAGGCTTTCCCATTTGTGGTATTTTCAAAATAGAATTCTCAACGACTTTTTGTTTCAATGTTTCAAATGATTTTTGATAGGCATCACTCCATGCAAATCCTTCATTCTTTTTAGTCAATTATGTGGGGGGAGTAGCTATCTTAGAGAATTCCTTAATATGTGCTCTTTCATATTGTGCCAACCCAAGAAAACTTCTAACATCCCTTACAATCTTAGGAATCGGCCAATCAACTATTGTTTTTACTTTATCTTCATCTATAAGGATTCCTTCGTTTGATATTACTCCTCCTAAATACGCAAGTTTATCCTTAGCAAAGAAACACTTACACTTTTTTCCATACAATTTGTGTTCTCTAAGAGTTTGCAAAGTCTTCTTGAGATATATCGACTGCTCAAAATCATCTTTAGAGTATACAAATATATCATCAAGAAATACTAAGATGAATTCATCAAGGTAATCGTGAAAAATATTATTCATCAAATACATAAATGTGGCAGGAACATTTGTTAATCCAAAAGGGAATAGAACCGTAAACTCATAGTGACCATATCATGTTCAAAAAGTTTTCTTAGGAATATCCTCTGTTTTGATCTTAATTTGGTGATATCCAAATCTTAAGTAAATCTTAGTGAATACAGTCGTTCCACTTAATTGACCTAATAATTCATCTATGTGAGCGAGTGGATATGTATTCTTAATTGTTCTTTATTCAACCCCCTATTGTCGATGCATAACCTATAAGAGCCATCTTTCTTCTTCTGAAGTAAAATAGGTGCACCCAAAGGTGAGACACTCAGTCTTATCAAGGATTTCTTCAGAAGATCATCTAATTGAATCTTATGCTCCTTTAATTCCTCGATGTTAAATCTGTAGGGTGCTCTAGAATATTGTTCGCTCCCTGGATATAGGTCAATGGCATGGGCAATCTACCTAGGTGGAGGTATAGTAGGAACTCTTCTGGATATACATCTACGTATTCTTTCAAAAGCTTTTCTACATAATTCGGAACACTTTCCTCATTATCTTTTTCATGCGCGTTGTTTACATACACTAAAAATGTTCTACAACCATCATGTGTACCTTTAATTATCTTCATAGCAGAAATAAGGATAGGTTTAGGGCTATAGGCATCACCTACAATATGAAAAGATTCATCATCTAGCTTTAAAGTGATAGTCCTTTGTTCACAATTAATCATTGCAGAATTTTTAACTAACCAATCCATGCCTATGATTGCATCACTCTGTTTCATCTCAATTACATGGAAACTTCTAGAAAAGAACCTATCAGAAAGAGTAAATTCAAGGTTTTCAATATATCCTTTCGTGTAGTGTAATCGTCCATTGGCCATCTCTACAGGTTTGGTTATCAGCATATTTAGGGCTATCCCTAGATTCTATACCAATTTGAAAGATAGAAAACAATGGGTACTACCTGAATCGATCAAAAATCTGATTTTATGCACAGAAATCATACCGCGAATCGTGATTACAGAAGCCTTTGGAAAAGAACTAACCATGCAACATAAAGTAGAGTCAGGGCAGTTACCTCCATCATCTTTTTCCTCAATAATTGTACCCTCCTTGATGATGTTTATCATTTTTTATTGTGTGGGTTGAAAGACTGCCTTATTCGAGCACTTATATGTCAGATGCCCTTGCTTCCCCCAACAAAAACACAGACCAAGTCTTTTTTCCCTCTCAATAAAATTAGGGTCTTGTTGCCACTCGATTTTTTCCCTATTTTTAAGATAATTATTTATATATTTTTCATATTCTCTTTTTTTCCTTAGTTTTTACATACATTTAATTACAATATTTACACATTCTAATTTATTTCCCTTGTTTTATATATATTTGATTATATATACTAATATTAAACCTAAAACCCTAATCCTAAAGACCTAGACCTAAAACATGTATATGTGTGTGTGTGTGTTTGCATGTGTATACATATGTGTGTATGCAAGTGTGAAAACCCTAAAACCCTAATCCTAAAAAACTAGACCTAAAACATGTATATATGGTTTGAATGTGTATATATATATTTATGTGTATATGTATTATGTGTGTATATGTGTATATGCAAGTGTAAAACTCTAAAACCCTAATCCTAAAGACCTAGAACTAAACAATGTATATGTGTGTATGCATGTGTATATATATGTGTTAAATGTGTCTATGTATTATGTGTGTATATGTGTATATGTGTATATGCAAGTATAAAAAACCTAAAACCCTAATCCTGAAGACCTAGACCTAAAACATGTATATGTGTGTCTACATCTGTAGCCTTTCCTCAATCACCATCTATCCCCAATCACAATCTTTTGATCACTCAAAAATAATAGAGGAGAGAAGAATGCAGAGATTGCGCAAGGTAAGAGAAAATCTGATGCGAAAGAGTAGAAACAAATATGACGCAGAGAAGGAAGAATTCTGATATTATAGATGTGAATCAATGGTTACAATAGCTTTGGACAATAGCTTCTTGATGAGGCCTCTACCTCCCGACCACCCCTGAGATATCACAATCGCATTCACACTCGCACTCTCAATCACACTCTATCTCTCACTCTCACTCTCACTCTCACTCTCACTCTCACGCTCAATCACAAGGTAATTCTTAGATTTCTATAAATCTCTTGCGTTGATGTGTAGGTCTCCCTATATCAGAGTTTGATTGTTGCCCTCCTAAAGAAGTGTGCGATCCACAAAATTTAGAAAAAGTTGCGTTTCTCCAAAACTTTTGCAAAAAGCCATGCGATCGTAATCTGCTTTCTTTCTTTAGTGTACCTATCAAAAATAGGAGAAAAACACCAAAAGACATATCCGAAAGTATCCTTAATTAGACATGGTGACACATGAGCATCAAAATCACGGATTCCAATAGAATTAGATAAGCCCTCGTTTTTTTTTATAAAGTGTTGGAAAAAGGCACTTTTCAAAGCATTGTAACTGAGAAATACAGTGAGGAATTAACTTAAGCTTGTGAGAGACACTTTTATTCAATTTTTCGATCTTCACGATAGTGTTAGAGACATCCGAGGTCCAAATCCACCTCCAAATGCCACTTTTGAGCCTTGCAAGTTTCAAAATTCTAGAGAGAGTAAAATCTCGGCATTTTCTTACAATGAACTAAATGTAGGACCCCAAAGAGGGTACTTAAAACATGATTCACAAAAATTTTGCACATGCACTTTTATTCTCTTATACTTGCTCTACCTTTCTCTCACACATAGTTTCCCTTAATTCTTTCATCTTCATGTTCAAAATTCCACTAGAAAACATGATGTGAACAAGGTCTAGAGAGAGAATATGAAACTTGTCAACCCAAAATTTTTCTTGCATGCATAAAATGGCCTAATTACTCATTCTAAGCATTATCCCCATATGAAATTCAAAAAGTTCAAAATGAATTATTTCACTAGAAAAGAGGCCTATTACAATTCTTCCCCCCTTTAAGAACTGTGTCCTGAGAGTTGCAAAGAAGGATAATGTTTTCGAAAATCGTCCAAGTTCAACCAACTTGAATCTTCTACTGGGTATGAGTGCCATTTCACTAAAATTTCTACTATAGATCTATTTCTAAGAAATCTTTCCTTTCTGTCTAATATTATTTCAGGTTCAAGCTCAAAGGAGCCATCATCTTTCAGCTTATAATTGTCCTGCAAAACATGAGAAACATTAGATACATATCTTTTAAGTAAGCTAACATGAAATACAGGATGCACATTTAAATGTTTAGGTAATTATAACAAATAAGTAAGAGATCCAATCTTTTTAAAACCTTTCAAAGGACCTGCATATGGAGGAGAAAGTCTATGATCCTTCCCAAGCAACAAGTTAGATCCGTGAGGATTAACTTTAAGAAATACCATATCATCAACTTGAAATTCCAATGGTCTTCTCTTTAAATCAAAGAATTTCTTTTGTCTTTTCTGAGCTTCTTTTATGTGTTTCTTAATTTTCCCAAGTTCTTCATCCATTTTATCAAGCATTTCTTTGGACACTTCTACTTTATTTGGAAAACCCAAAAACAAAGCTGGAGTCAAACAATTATATCCGTACATATCTTCAAACGGAGTCATTTTTAAAGATGCATGCAATGCGCTATTGTATGCAAACTCAACCAAGGGTAAATATTCACTCCAATTATCCTGCTTTTCATTCACATACATACGCAACATATCTTCAACTACCTTGCTAACCCTCTCGGTTTCCCCATCTGTTTGTGGATGGAAAGCTGTACTCATACGAAGTTGAGTTCCAATCGATTCAAATGTTGCTCTCCAAAATTTTGACATAAATCCAGAATCTCTATCAGAAATTATGCTTTTAGGCATTCCATGCAATCAAATTTTTTGTTTTACAAAAATTCTTGCAACATTCAATGCAGTATCAGTCTTTTTCATAGCAAAGAAATGTGCCATCATGGTAAGCCGATCAACTACAACAAATATGGTATCATGCTTACTTCTCGTCATAGGTAGCTTAGTGATAAAGTCAATAGAAATAGACTTCCACTTCTGATTTGGAACATCCAAAGGTTTAAGCATTACAGGCATCCTCTTAAACTCTGATTTCACCTGTTGGCACTTCAAACATTCACTTACATATTTTCTAATATCCCGCATCATACATGGCCAAAAGTAAGAATAATTTGTTTTAACATAGGTCCTTGAGTAACCTGGATGTGAAGAAAAAGGTGCATCATGAGAATCATGCAATATTTTAACTTTTAATGGAGATCTAGAAGATATGCATAGCCGATTGTTACAATACAATGTTCCATCCTGCAAATGAAATTTTCCTCATGCATCGATCCCCTATTCACATTCAAAGAATTCAAAATGGGTGCATAAAAAGGATCCTATTTTATCTCTTCTTGAATTTGTTTGAGAAAATCAAAATTTAGTACAGAAACAAGATTACATAAAGGTCTCCAACTCAATGCATCAGGAACCTTGTTTTCCTTTCCAGCTAGATACTTAATGTCAAAATCATACTCACTTAATAATTCAATCCAATGCTTTTGCCTGTTGTTAAGCAATGGTTGTGTGAAGATGCATTTTAGACTCTGATGATATGTTTTCAATTCAAACTTAACCCCTAACAATAGATGTCTCCAATGCTTAAGTGCATGCACAACAACAAGCATTTCTAAACCATAAGTAGGATAGTTAAGTTCATGTTTTCTTAGTTTTCTGGACTCATATGCAACCACCCTGCCATCCTACAAAAGAACATATCCTATCTGACTACCACTTGCACCACATGCAACCACAAAAGGCTTTCCCATTTCTGGTATTTTCAAAACACAATTCTCAACGACTTTTTGTTTCAATGTTTCAAATGATTTTTGACAGGCATCACTCCCCACAAATCCTACATTCTTTTTAGTCAATTTTGTGAGGGGAGTAGCTATCTTAGAGAAATCCTTAATATGTGCTCTTTCATATTGTGCTAACCCAACAAAACTTCTCACATCCCTTACAGTCTTAGGAATTGGCCAATCAACTATTGTTTTTACTTTATCTTTATCTATAAGGATTCCTTCTTTTGATATTACTCTTCCTAGATACACAAGATTATCCTTAGCAAAGAAACACTTACGCTTTTTCCATACAATTTGTGTTCTCTAAGAGTTTGCAAAGTCTTCTTGAGATGTATCGCATGCTCAGAATCATCTTTAGAGTATACAAAATTTATCATCAAGAAATACTAAGATGAATTCATCTAGGTAATTGTGAAAAGTTATTCATCAAGCACATAAATGTGGCAAGAGCATTTGTTAATCCAAAAGGTAGAACCGTAAACGAATAGTGACCATATCGTGTTCGAAAAGTTTTCTTAGGAATATCCTCTGTTTTGATCCTAAGTTGGTGATATCTAGATCTTAAGTCAATCTTAGTGAATACAATCGCTCCACTTAATTGACCTAATAATTCATCGATGTGAGGGAGTGGATACTTATTCTTAATTCTTCTTTTATTCAACCCCCTATAGTCAATGCATAATCTATAAGAGCCGTCTTTCTTCTTCTGAAGTAAAACAAGTGCACCCCAAGCTGAGACACTCGGTCTTATCAAGCCTTTCTTCAGAAGATCATCTAATTGAATCTTAAGCTCCTTTAATTCCTCGATGTTAAATCTATAGGGTTCTCTATAATATGGTTCACTCCCTGGATATAGGGCAATGGCATGGTCAATCTGCCTAGGTGGAGGTATACCAGGCAACTCTTCTGGAAATACATTTGCATATTCTTTCAACAAATTTTCTACATAATTCGAAACACTTTCCTCATTATCTTTTTCATGCACATTGTTTACATACACTATAAATGTTCTACAACCATCATGTATACCTTTAATTATCTACATAGCAGAAATAACGATAGGTTTAGGGCTATAGGCATCACCTAGAATATGAATAGATTCATCATCTAGCTTTAAAGTGATCGTTCTTTGTTCACAATTAATCATCGCAGAATTTTTAACTAACCAAACCATGCCTATGATTGCATCACTCTATTTCATCTCAATTACATGGGAACTTCCAGAAAAGCACCTATCAGAAAGATTAAATTCAAGGTTTCCAATATATCCTTTCATGTAGTGTGATCCTCCATTAGCCATCTCTGCTGGTTTGGTTATTCGCCTATTTAGGGCTATCCCTAGATTTTGTATCAATTTGGAAGATAGAAAACAATGGGTACTACCTAAATCGATCAGGAATCAGATTTTATGCGCAAAAATCATACCGAGAATGGTGATTACAAAAGCCTTTGGGAAAGAACTAACCACCATGCAACATAAAGTAGAGTCAGGACACTTACCTCCAATATCTTCTTCCTCTATAATTGTACCCTCCTCGATGATGTTTATCATTTTTTATTGTGCGGATCAAAAGAATGTGTTATTTAGGCACTCATATGTCCGATGCCCTTGCTCCTGGCAATGAAAACACATAACAAGTCTTTTTGCCCTCTCAATAAAATTAGGGTCTTTTTGCCACTCGATTTTTCCCTATTTTTTAGATATTTATTTATATATAATTTTCATATTCTGATTTTTTCCTTAATTTTTACATACATTTAATTACAATATTTACACATTCTAATTTATTTCCCTTGTTTTACATATATTTGATTATATATACTAATATTAAACCTAAAACCCCGATCCTAAAGACATAGACCTAAAACATGTATATGTGTGTGTCTGCATGTGTATATATATGTGTGTATGCAAGTGTGAAAACCCTAAAACCCTAATCCTAAAGACCTAGACCTAAAACATGTATATATGTGTTTGAATGTATATATATATGTGTATGTGTATATGTATTATGTGTGTATATGTGTATATGAAAGTGTAAAACTCTAAAACCCTAATCCTAAAGACCTAGACCTAGAACATGTATATGTGTGTCTGCATATGTATATATATGTGTATGTGTCTATGTATTGTGTGTGTATATGTGTATATGCAAGTATAAAAACCCCAAAACCCTAATCCTAAAGACCTAGACCTAAAACATGTATATGTGTGTCTACATGTGTAGCGTTTCCTCAATCACAATCTATCGCCAATCACAATCTTTCAATCCCTCAAAAATAACAGAGGAGAGAAGAATGCAGAGATTGCACAAGGTAAGAGAAAATATGATGCGGAAGAGTAGAAACAAATATGACACAGAGAAGGAAGAATTTTGATATTATAGATGTGAATGAATGGTTACAATAGCTTTGGACAATAGCTTCTTGATGAAGCCTCTAGCTCCCGACCACCCTTGAGCTACCACAATCGCATTCACACTTGCACTCTCAATCACACTCTCACTCTCACTCTCAGTCTCAATCACAAAGTAATTCTCAGATTTTTATTCATCTCCTATGTTGATGTGCACGTCTCTCTATATCAGAGTTTAATCCCTGCCCTCCCAAAGAAGTATGCGATCCACAAATTTAGAAAAAGTCGAGTTTCTCCAAAACTTTTTTAAAAATCCATGCTATCGTAATCTGCTTTCTATCTTTAGCGTACCTATCAAAAATAGGAGGAAAACACCAAAAGACATATCCAAAAGTATCCATAATTAGACATGGTGACACGTGAGCATCAAAATCATAGATTCGAATAGAATTAGAAAAGCCCTCGTTTTTTTTTAAAGTGTTTGAAAACGGCACTTTTCAAAGCCCTCTAACTCACGAATGCTCAAGAATTAGCTTAAGCTTGTGAGAGACACTTTTACTTAATTTCGGGATCTGCACGATAGTGTTAGAGACGTCCGAGGTCCAAATCCACCTCCAAATGCCACTTTTGAGCCCTGCAAGTTTCAAAATTCTAGAGAGAGAAAAATCAAGGCATTTTCTTACAATGAACTAAATGTAGGACCCTGAATGGGGTACTTAAAACATGATTCATAAGAAATTACATAGGCACTTTTATTCTCTTATACTTGCTCTACCTTTCTCTCATACAGAGTTTTCCTTAATTCTTTCATCTTCACCTTCAAAATTCTACTAGAAAACAAGATGTGAATAAGGTCTAGAGAGAGAATATGAATCTTGTCAATGCAAAATTTTTCCTACATGCATAAAATGACCTAATTATTCATTCTAAGCATTATCCCCATAATGAAATTCATAAAGTTCAAATTGAATCATTTCACTAGAAAAGAGGCCTATTACAATTCTTCCACCCCCTTAAGAACTTTGTCCTCAGAGTTGGAAAGAAGGATAATGTTTTAGAAAATCGTCCAAGTTCACCCAACTCAAATCTTCCGCTCAGTATGAGTGCCATTTCACTAAAATTTCTACTATAGATCTATTTCTAAGAAATCTTTCCTTTCTGTCTAATATTATTTCAGGTTGAAGCTCAAAAGTGCCATCATCTTTCAACTTATAATTCTCCTACAAAACATGAGAAACACTAGATACATATCTTTTAAGTAAGCTAACATGAAATACAGGATGCACATTTAAATGTTTAGGTAATTCCAACAAATGAGCAAGAGATCTAATCTTTTTCAAAACTTTAAAAGGACCTGCATATCGAGGAGAAAGTCTATGATCCTTCCCTAGCAACAAGTTAGATCGGTGAGGATTAACTCTAAGAAATACCATATCATCAACTTGAAATTCGAGTGGTCTTCTCTTTAAATCAAAGAATTTCTTTTGTATTTTCTAAGCTTCTTTTATGTGTTTCTTAATATTCCCAAGTTCTTCATCCATTTTATCAAGCATTTCTTTGGACACTTCTACTTTATTTAGAAAACCCAAAAAGGAAGGTGGAGTAAAACAATTATATCTGTACATAGCCTCAAACGGAGTCATTTTTAAAGATGCATGCCATGCACTATTGTATGAAAACTCAACCAAGGGTAAATATTCACTCCAATTATCCTGTTTTTCATTCACATACATAGGCAACATATCTTCAACTACCCTGTTAACTTTTTCGGTTTCCCCATCAGTTTGTGGATGGAAAGCTATACTCATACTAAGTTGAGTTCCAATCGATTCAAATGTTGCACTCCATACGTTTGACGTAAATCTAGAATCTATATGAGAAATTATGCTTTTAGCCATTCCATGCAATCGAAAAATTTCTTTTACAAAGATTCTTGCAACATTCAATGTAGTATCAGTCTTTTTCATAGGAAAGAAATGTGCCATCTTGGTAAGCTGATCGACTACAACAAATATGGTATCATGCTTACTTCTCATCATAGGTAGCTTAGTGATAAAGTCCATATAAATAGACTCCCACTTCTGATTTGGAACATCCAAAGGTTGAAGCATTCCAGGCATCCTCTTAACTCACATTTCACATGTTGGCACTTCAAACATTCACTTACATATTTTTTAATATCTCGCTTCATACATGGCCAAAAGTAAGAATACTTTGTTTTAACATAGGTCCTTTAATAACCTGGATGTGCATGAAAAAGGTGCATCATGACAATCATGCAATATTTTAACTTTTAATGGAGATTCACAAGATATGCATAGCCGATTGTTACAATAAAATGTTCCATCTTGCAAATGAAATTTTTCCTCATACATCGATCCCCTGTTCGCACTCAAAGAATTCAAAATAGGTGCATAAAAGAGATCCTGTTTTATCTCTTTTTGAATTTGATTGAGAAAATTAGAATTTATTATAGAAACAAGATTACATAAGGGTCTCCAACTCAATGCATCAGCAACGTTATTTTCCTTACCAGCCAGATACTTAATGTCAAAATCATACTCACTTAATAAGTCAATCCAACGCTTGTGCTAGTTGTTAAGCAATAATTGTGTGAAGATGTATTTTAGACTCTAATGATTTGTTTTCAATTCAAACTTAAACCCTAACAATAGATGTCTCCAATTCTTAAGTGCATGCACGACAGCAAGCATTTCTAAATCATGAGTAGGATAGTTAAGTTCATGTTTTCTTAGTTTTCTGGACTCATATGCAACCACTCTACCATCTTGCGACAGAACACATCATATCTGAATACCACTTGCATCACATGCAGCCACAAAAGGCTTTCCCATTTCTAGTATTTTCAAAACACAATTCTCAACGACTTTTTGTTTCAATGTTTCAAATGATTTTTGACAGGCATGACTCCATGCTAATCCTACATTCGTTTTAGTCAATTTTGTGAGGGGAGTAGCTATCTTAGAGAAATCCTTAATATGTGCTCTTTCATATTGTGCCAACCCAAGGAAACTTCTAACATCCCTTACAGTCTTAGGAATCGGCCAGTAAACTATTGTGTTTACTTTATCTTCATCTATAAGGATTCCTTCTTTTGATATTACTCTTCCTAGATACACAAGTTTATCCTTAGCAAAGAAACAATTACTCTTTTTTCCATACAATTTGTGTTCTCTAAGAGTTTGCAAAGTCTTCTTGAGATGTATCGCATGCTCAGAATCATCTTTAGAGTATACAAATATATCATCAAGAAATACTAAGATGAATTCATCTAGATAATCGTGAAAAATATTATTCATCAAGCACATGAATGTGGCAGGAGCATTTGTTAATCCAAAAGGTAGAACCGTAAACTCATAGTGACCATATCGTGTTCGAAAATGTGTCTTCGGAATATCCTGTGTTTTGATCCTAATTTGGTGATATCCAGATCTTAGGTCAATCTTAGTGAATATATTCACTCCACTTAATTGACCTAATAAGTCATCTATGTGAGGGAGTGGATACTTATTCTTAATTTTTCTTTTATTCAACCATCTATAGTAAATGCATAATCTATAAGAGCCGTCTTTCTTCTTCTAAAATAAAATAGGTGCACCCCAAGGTGAGACACTTGGTCTTATCAAGCCTTTCTTCAGAAGATCATCTAATTAAATCTTAAGCTCCTTTAATTCCTCAATGTTAAACCTATAGAATATGGTTCACTCCCTGGATATAGGTCAATGGCATGGTCAAGCTGCCTAGGTGGAGGTATACCAGGCAATTCTTCTCGAAATACATCTATGTATTCTTTCAAAAGATTTTCTACATAATTTGGAACACTTTCCTCATTATCGTTTTCATGCACGTTATTTACATACACTATAAATGTTCTACAGCCATCATGGATACCTTTAATTATCTGCATAGCAAAAATAAAGATAGGTTTAGGGCTATAGGCATCACCTAGAATATGAATAGATTCATCATCTACCTTTAAAGTGATCTTTCTTTGTTCACAATTAATCATCGCATAATTTTTAACTAACCAATCCATGCCTATGATTGCATCACACTGTTTCATCTCAATTACATGGAAACTTCCAGAAAAGCACCTATCAGAAAGAGCAAATTAAAGGTTTTCAATATATCCTTTCAAGTAGTGTAATCTTCCATTGGCCATCTTAACAGGTTTGGTTATCAGCATATTTAGCGCTATCCCTAGATTCTGTACCAATTTCAAAGATAGAAAACAATGGGTACTACCTGAATCAATCAAAAATCTGATTTTGTGCGCAAAAATCATATCGAGAATCATGATTACAAAAGCGTTTGGGAAAGAACTAACCACCATGCAACGTAAAGTAGAGTCAGTGCACTTACCTCCATCATCTGTTTCCTCGATAATTGTACCCTCCTCGATGATGTTTATCATTTCTTATTGTGCACCTCGAAAGAGTGCCTTATTTGTGCACTCATATGTCGGATGCCCTTGCTCCACGCAATGAAAACACAAACCAAGTCTTTTTGCCCTCCCAAGAAAATTAGGGTCTTTTTGCCAGTCGATTTTTTACCTATTTTTTTAGATATTTATTTATATATATTTTTCATATTCTAATTTTTTTCCTTAATTTTTACATACATTTAAATACAATATTTACACATTCTAATTTATTTCCCTTGTTTTACATATATTTGATTATATATACTAATATTAAACCTAAAACCCTAATCCTAAAGACCTAGACCTAAAACGTGTATATATCTGTGTTTGCATGTGTATATATACGTGTGTATGGAAGAGTGAAAACCCTAAAACCCTAATCCTAAAGACCTAGACCTAAAACATGTATATATGTGTTTGAATGTGTATATACATGTATATGTGTATATGTATTATGTGTGTATATGTGTATATGCAAGTGTAAAACTCTAAAACCCTAATCCTAAAGACCTAGACTTAAAACATGTATATGTGTGTCTGCATGTGTATATATATGTGTATGTGTCTATGTATTATGTGTGTATATGAGTAAATGCAAGTATAAAAACCCTAAAACCCTAATCCTAAAGACCTAGACCTAAAACATGTATACGTGTGTCTACATGTATAGCATTTCCTCAATCACAATCTATCCCCAATCACAATCTTTGGATCACTCAAAAATAACAGAGGAGAGAAGAACGCAGAGATTGCACAAGGTAAGAGAAAATATGATGCGGAAGAGTAGAAACAAATATGACGCAGAGAAGGAAGAATTATGATATTATAGATGTGAATCAATTGTTACAATAGCTTTGGACAATAGCTTCTTGACAAAGACTCTACCTCCCGACCAGCCCTTAGCTATCACAATCGCATTCACACTCGCACTCTGAATGACACTCTAACTCTCACTCTCACCCTCACTCTCATTCTCACTCTCAATCACAAGGTAATTCTCAGATTTCTGTGCATCTCCTATGTTGATGCGCAGGTCTCCCTATATCAGAGTTTGATCCCTGCCCTCCCAAAGAAGTGTGCGATCCACCAAATTTAGAAAAAGTCAAGTTTCTCCAAACTTTCGCAAAAAGCCATGCGATTGTAATCTGCTTTCTTTCTTTAGCATACCTGTCAAAAATAGGAGAAAAACACCAAAATACATATCCAAAAATATCCATAATTAGACATCGTGATACGTGAGCACCAAAATCATGGATTCGAATAAAATTAGATAAGCCCTCATTTTTTTTCTAAGTGTTGGAAAATGGCACTTTTCAAAGCCCTGTAACTCAAATACGGTGAGGAATTAGCTTAAGCTTGTGAGAGACACTTTTATTCAATTTTGCGATCTGCATGATACTGTTAGATACGTCTGAGGTCCAAATCCACCTGCAAATGCCACTTTTGAGCCCTGCAAGTTTCAAAATTCTAGAGAGAGAGAGAGTAAAATCAAGGCATTTTCTTACAATGAATTAAATGTTGGACCCTGAATGGGGTACTTAAAATATGATTCACAAAAATTTCATACAGGCACTTTTATTCTCTTATACTTGCTCTACCTTTCTCTCACACAGAGTTTTCCTTAACTTCTTCATCTTCACCTTCAAAATTCCACTAGAAAATATGATGGGAATAAGGTCTAGAGAGAGAATATGAAACTTGTCAACCGAAAATTTTTCCTACATGCATAAAATGACCTAATTATTCATTCTAAGCATTATCCCCACAATGAAATTCAGAAAGTTCAAAATGAATTATTTAACTAGAATAGAGGCCTATTACAATTCTTCCCCCCTTTAAGAACTCTGTCCTAAGAGTTGGAAAGAAGGATAATGTTTTAGATACTGGGTATGAGTGCCATTTCACTAAAATTTCTACTATAGATCTATTTCTAAGAAATCTTTCCTTTCTGTCTAATATTATTTCAGGTTGAGGCTCAAAAGAGCCATCATCTTTTAGCTTATAATTGTCTTGCAAAACATGAGAAACATTAGATACATATCTTTTAAGTAAGCTAACATGAACTACAGGATGCACATTTAAATGTTTAGGTAGTTCCAGCAAATAAGCAAGAGATCCAATCTTTTTCAAAACTTTAAAAGGACCTGCATATCGAGGAGAAAGTCTATGATACTTCCCTAGCAACAAGCTAGATCGATGAGGATTAACTTTAAGAAATACCATATCATCAACTTGAAATTTGAGTGGTCTTCTCTTTCAAACATAGAATTTCATTTGTCTTTCATGAGCTTCTTTTATGTGTTTCTTAATTTTCCCAATTTCTTCATCCATTTTATCAAGCATTTCTTTGGACACTTCTACTTTATTTGGAAAACCCAAAAATGAAGGTGGAGTCAAACATTTATAGCCATACATAGCTTCAAACGGAGTCATTTTTAAAGATGCATGCCATGCACTATCGTATGCAAACTCAACCAAGGGTAAATATTCAATCCAATTATGTTGCTTTTTATTTACATACATACACAACATATCTTCAACTACCCTGTTAACCCTCTCAGTTTCACCATCAGTTTGTGGATGGAAAGCTGTACTCATACGAAGTTGAGTTCGAATTGATTCAAATGTTGCTCTCCAAAAGTTTGACATAAATCTAGAATCTCTATCAGAAATTATGCTTTTAGGCATTCCACACATTCCAAAAATTTCTTTTACAAAGATTCTTGCAACATTCAATGTAGTATCAGTCTTTTTTTCATAAAAAAGAAATATGCCATCTTGGTAAGCGGATCGACTACAAAAAATATGGTATCATGCTTACTTCTCGTCATAGTTAGCTAATTAGTGATAAAGTCCAAATCAGAAGGTTGAAGCATTCGAGGCATCCTCTTAAACTCAGATTTCACCTATTGGCACTTCAAACATTCACTTACATATTTTCTAATATCCTGCTTCATACATGGCCAAAAGTAAGAATACTTTGTTTTAACATAGGTCTTTGAATAACCTGATGTGCATGAGAAATGTGCATCATGACAATCATGCAATATTTGAACTTTTAATGGAGATTTAGAAGATATGCATAGTCGATTGTTACAATACAGTGTTCCATCTTGCAAATGAAATTTTTCCTCATACATCAATCCCGTGTTTGCATTCAAAGAATTAAAAATAGGTGCATAAAAAGGATCCTGTTTTATGTCTTCTTGAATTTGATTGAGAGAATCAGAATTTATTACAGAAACAAGATTACATAAAGGTCCACGACTCAATGCATCAGCAACCTTATTTTCCTTACCAGCTAGATACTTAATGTCAAAATTATACTCACTTAATAATTCAATCCAATGCTTTTTCTTGTTGTAAAGCAATGGTTGTGTGAAGATGTATTTTAAACTTTGATGATCTCTTTTCAATTCAAACTTAACCCCTAACAATAGATGTCTCCAATGCTTAAGTGCATGCACAATAGAAAGCATTTCTAAATCATGAGTAGGATAGTTAAGTTCATGTTTTCTTAGTTTTTTGGACTCATATGCAACCACCCTGCCATCCTGCAAAAGAATACATCCTATCTGACTACCACTTGCATCACATGCAACCACAAAAGCCTTTCCCATTTTCGGTTGCATCACATGCAACCACAAAACACAATTCTCAACCACTTTTTGTTTCAATGTTTCAAATGATTTTTGACGGGCATCACTCACGCAAATCCTGCATTCTTTTTAGTCAATTCTATGAGGGGAGTAGCTATCTTAGAGAAATCCTTAATATGTGCTCTTTCATATTGTGCCAACCCAAGAAAACTTCTAACATCCCTTACAGTCTTAGGAATCAGCCAATCAACTATTGTTTTTAGTTTATCTTCATCTATAAGGATTTCTACTTTTGATATTACTCTTCCTAGATACACAAGTTTATCCTTAGCAAAGAAACACTTACTCTTTTTTCAATACAATTTGTGTTCTCTAAGAGTTTGCAAAGTCTTCTTGAGATGTATCGCATGCTCAAAATCATCTTTAGAGTATACAATTATATCATCAAGAAATACTAAGTTGAATTCATATAGGTAATCATGAAAAATACTATTCATCAAGCACATAAATGTGGCAGGAGCATTTTTTAATCCAAAAGGTAGAACCAAAAACTCATAGTGACCATATCGTGTTTGAAAAGGTGTCTTACGAATATCCTCTGTTTTGATCCTAATTTGGTGATATCCAGATCTTAAGTAAATCTTAGTGAATATAGTCGCTCCACTTAATTGACCTAATAAGTCATCTATGTGAGGGAATGGATAATTATTCTTAATTGTTCTTTTATTCAACCCCCTATAGTCAATGCATAATCTATAAGAGCCGTCTTTCTTCTTCTGAAATAAAAGAGGTGCATACCGAGGTGAGACACTCAATCTTATCAAGCCTTTCTTCAGAAGATCATCTAATTGAATCTTAAGCTCCTTTAATTCCTCGATGTTAAATCTATAGGGTGCTCTAGAATATGGTTCACTTCCTGGATATAGGTCAATGGCATGGTCAATCTGCGTAGGTGGAGGTATACCAGGAAACTCTTCTGGAAATACATCTCCATATTCTTTCAAGAGATTTTCTACATAATTCGAAACACTTTCCTCATTATCTTTTTCATGCACGTTCTTTACATACACTATAAATGTTCTACAACCATCATGTATACCTTTAATTATCTGCATTGTAGAAATAAGGATAGGTTTAGGGCTATAGGCATCACCTAGAATATGAATAGATTCATCATTTACCTTTAAATTGATCGTTCTTTGTTCAGAATGAATCATCGCAGAATTTTTAACTAACCAATCCATGTCTATGGTTGCATACTCTCATTCATCTCAATTACATGGAAACTTCCAAAAAAGCACCTATCAGAAAGAGTAAATTCAAGGGTTTCAATATATCCTTTCGTGTGGTGTACTCGTCCAATGGCCATCTCTACAGGTTTGGTTATCAGCATATTTAGGGCTATCCCTAGATTCAGTACCAATTTGAAAGATAGAAAACAATGGGTACTACTTGAATCCATCAAAAATCTGATTTTATGCGCAAAAAGCATACCGGGAATCATGATTAGAGAAGCCTTTGGGTAAGAACTAACCACCATGCAACATAAAGTGGAGTCAGGGCACTTACCTCCCTCATTTGCTTCCTCAATAATTGTACCCTCCTCAATGATGTTTATCATTTTTGATTGTGCAGGTCAAAAGACTGCCTTATTCGGGCACTCATATGTCCGATGCCCTTGCTCCCCACAATGAAAACACAGACCAAGTCTTTTTGCCCTCTCAATAAAATTAGGGTCTTGTTGGCACTCGATTTTTTCCCTATTTTTTAGATATTTACTTATATATATTTTTCATATTCTGATTTTTTCCTTAATTTTTATGTACATTTAATTACAATATTTACACATTCTAATTTATTTCCCTTGTTTTACATATATTTGATTATATATACTAATATTAAACCTAAAACCCTAATCCTAAAGACCTAGACCTAAAACATGTATATGTGTGTGTGTTTGCATGTGTATATATATGTGTGTATGCAAGTGTGAAAACCCTAATCCTAAAGACCTAGACCTAAAACATGTATATATGTGTTTGAATGTTTATATATATATATATATATATATATATATATATATATATATATATATATATATATATATATATATATATATATATATATATATATATATATATATATATATATATATATGTGTGTGTGTGTGTGTATGTGTATATGTATTATGTATGTACATGTGTATATGCAAGTGTAAAACTCTAAAACCCTAATCCTAAAGACCTAGACCTAAAACATGTATATGTGTGTCTGCATGTGTATATATATCAGAGTTTGATCGCTACCCTCCCAAAGAAGTGTGCGATCCACCAAATTTAGAAATAGTCGAGTTTCTCCAAAACCTTTGCAAAAATCCATGCGATCGTAATTTGCTTTCTTGCTTTAGCGTACTGTCAAAAATAGGAGAAAAACACCAAAAGACATATCCAAAATTATCCATAATTAGAAATGGTGATACGTGAGCATCAACGTCACAGATTCGAATAGAATTAGTAAGCCCTCATTTTTTTTAAGTGGTGGAAAACGGCACTTTTCAAAGCCCTGTAAGTCAAAAATGGTCAAAAATTAGCTTAAGCTTGTGAGAGACTTTTATTCAATTTTGCGATCTGCACGATAGTGTTAGAGACATCCGAGCTCCAAATCCACCTCCAAATGCTACTTTTGAGCCTTGCAAGTTTCGAAATTCTAGAGAGAGAGTAAAATCAAGGCATTTTCTTATAATGAACTAAATGTAGGACCCTGAACGGGTACTTAAAACATGATTCACAAAAATATCACATAAGCACTTTTATTCTCTTATACTTGCTCTACCTTTCTCTCACACAGCGTTTTCCTTAATTCTTTCACCTTCACCTTCAAAATTCCACTAGAAAACATGATGCGAATAAGGTCTAGAGAGAGAATATGAAACTTGTGAACCCAAATCTTTTCCTACATGCATAAAATGACCTAATTATTCATTCTAAGCATTATCCCCACAACGAAATTCAAAAAGTTCAAAATGAATTATTTCACCAGAAAAGAGGCCTATTACAATTCCCCCCCCCTTTTAAGAACTCTGTCTTCAGAGTTGGAAAGAAGTATAATGTTTTAGAAAATCGTCCAAGTTCCCCCAACTCGAATCTTCTACTTGTTGCAAGTGCCATTTCACTAAAATTTCTACTATAGATCTGTTCCTAAGAAATCTTTCCTTTTTGTCTAATATTATTTCAGGTTGAAGCTCAAAAGAGCCATCATCGTTCAGCTTAATAATTGTCCTGCAAAACATGAGAAACATTAGATACATATCTTTTAAGTAAGCTAACATGAAATACAGGATGCACATTAAAATGTTTAGGTAGTTCCAGCAAATAAGCAAGAGATCCAATCGTTTTCAAAACTTTCAAAGGACCTGCATATCGATGAGAAAGTCTATGATCCTTCGCTAGCAACAAGTTAGATCAGTGAGGATTAACTTTAAGAAATACCATATCATCAACTTGAAATTCGAGTGGTCTTCTCCTCAAATCATTTTCTTTGTCTTTTTTGAGCTTCTTTTATGTGTTTCTTAATTTTCCCAAGTTCTTCATCCAATTTATCAAGCATTTCTTTGGACACTTCTACTTTATTTGTAAAACCCAAAAATGAAGGTGGAGTCAAACAATTATAGCCGTACATAGCTTCAAACAGAGTCATTTTTGAAGATGCATGTGATGCACTATTGTATACAAACTCAACCAAGGGTAAATATTCACTCCAATTATCCTACTTTTCATTCACATACATATGCAACATATCTTCAACTACCCTGTTAACCCTCTCGGTTTCCCCATCAGTTTGTGGATGGAAAGTTGTACTCAGACGAAGTTGAGTTCCAATCGATTCACATTTTGCTCTCCAAAAGTTTGACGTAAATCTAGAATCTCCATCAGAAATTATGCTTTTAGGCAATCCATGCAATCGAAAAATTTCTTTTACAAAGATTCTTGCAACATTCAATGAAATATCATTCTTTTTCATAGGAAAGAAATGTGCCACCTTGGTAAGCCGATCGACTACAACAAATATGATATCATGCTTACTTCTCATCATAGGTAGCTTAGTGATAAAGTCCATAGAAATAGACTCCCACTTTTGATTTGGAACATCCAAAGGTTGAAACATTCCAGGCATCCTCTTAAACTCAGATTCCACATCTTGGCACTTCAAACATTCACTTACATATTTTCTAATATCCCGCTTCATACATGGCCAAAAGTAAGAATACTTTGTTTTAACATAGGTCTTTGAATAACCTGACGTGCATGAGAAATGTGCATCATGACAATCATGCAATATTTGAACTTTTAATGGAGATTTAGAAGATATGCATAGCCGATTGTTACAATACAATGTTCCATCTTGGAAATGAAATTTTTCCTCATACATCGATCCCGTGTTCGCATTCAAAGAATTAAAAATAGGTGCATAAAAAGGATCCTGTTTTATGTCTTCTTGAATTTGATTGAGAGAATCAGAATTTATTACAGAAACAAGATTACATAAAGGTCCACGACTCAATGCATCAACAACCTTATTTTCCTTACCAGCTAGATACTTAATGTCAAAATTATACTCACTTAATAATTCAATCCAATGCTTTTTCTTGTTGTAAAGCAATGGTTGTGTGAAGATGTATTTTAAACTTTGATGATCTGTTTTCAATTCAAACTTAACCCCTAACAATAGATGTCTCCAATGCTTAAGTGCACGCACAACAGCAAGCATTTCTAAATCATGAGTAGGATAGTTAAGTTTATGTTTTCTTAGTTTTGTGTACTCATGTACAAACATGTATATGTGTTTCTGAATCTGTATATATGTGTATGTGTCTATGTATTATGTGTGTGTATGTGTATATGTGTATATGCAAGCATAAAAACCCTAAAACCCTAATCCTAAAGACCTAGACCTAAAACATGTATATGTGTGTCTACATGTGTAGCATTTCCTCAATCACAATCTATCCCCAATCACAATCTTTCGATCACTCAAAAATAATAGAGGAGAGAAGGACGCAAAGATTGCACAAGGTAAGAGAAAATCTGATGCGGAAGAGTAGAAAAAAATATGATGCAGAGAAGGAAGAATTATGATATTATAGATGTGAATGAATGGTTACAATAGCTTTGAACAATAGCTTCTTGATGAAGCCTCTACCTCCCGACCACCCCGAGCTATCACAATCGCATTCACACTCGCACTCTCAATCACACTCTCACTCTCACTCTCACTCTCACTCTCACTCTCACTCTCACTCTCACTCTCACTCTCACTCTCACTCTCAATCACACTCTCACTCTCACTCTCACTCTCACTCTCAATCACACTCTCACTCTCACTCTCACTCTCACTCTCACTCTCACTCTCACTCTCAATCACAAGGTAATTCTCAGATTTGTGTGCGTCTCCTCTTTTGATGCGCAGGTCTCCCTACATTAGAGTTTGATCGCTGCCCTCCTAAAGAAGTGTGTGATCCACAAAATTCAGATAAAGTCGAGTTTCTCCAAAACTTTCGCAAAAAGCCATGCGATCGTAATCTTCTTTCAGTCTTTATCGTACCTGTCAAAAATAGGAGAAAAACACCAAAAGACATACCCAAAAATATCCATAATTCGACATGGTGACACGTGAGCATAAAAAATCACGGATTCGAATAGAAGTAGATAAGCCCTTCTTTTTTTTTTGAGTGTTGGAAAACGGCACTTTTCAAAGCCCTATAACTCAAAAACGGGAAGGAATTAGCTTAAGCTTGTGAGACACACTTTCATTCAATTTTGCGATCTGCACGATAGTGGTAGAGACGTCCAAGGTCCAAATCCACCTCCAAATACCACTTTTGAGCCCTCCAAGTTTCAAAATTCTAGAGAGAGTAAAATCAAGGCATTTTCTTACAATGAACTAAATGTAGGACCCTGAACGGATTACTTATAACATGATTCACAAAAATTTCACATAGGCACTTTTATTCGCTTATACTTGCTCTACCTTTCTCTCACACAGAGTTTTCTTTAATTCTTTCATCTTCACCTTCAAAATTCCACTAAAAAACATGATGCGAATAAAGTCTAGATAGAGAATATGAAACTTGTCAACCCAAAATTTTTCCTACATGCATAAAATGACCTAATTATTCATTATAAGAATTATATTCACAATGAAATTCAGAAAGTTCAAAATGAATTATTTCACTAGAAACGAGGCCTATTACAATTCTTCCCCCCTTTAAGAACTCTGTCATCAGAGTTGGAAAGAAGGATAATGTTTTAGAAAATCCTCCAAGTTCACCCAACTCGAATCTTCTACTAGGTGTGAGTGCCATTTCACTAAAATTTCTACTATAGATCTATTTCTAAGAAATCTTTCCTCTTTGTCTAATATTATTTCAGGTTGAAGCTCAAAAGAGCCATCATCTTTGAGCTTATAATTGTCCTGGAAAACAAGAGAAACATTAGATACATATCTTTTAAGTAAGCTAACATTAAATACAGGATGCACATTTAAATGTTTAGGTAGTTCCAGCAAATAAGCAAGAGATCCAATCTTTCTTAAAACTTTAAAAGGAACTGCATATTGAGGAGAAAGTCTATGATCCTTCCCTACAACAAGTTACATCGTGAGGATTAACTTTAAGAAACATATCATCAACTTGAAATTCGAGTGGTCTTCTCTTTAAATCATAGAATTTATTTTGTCTTTTCTGAGCTTCTTTTAAGTGTTTCTTAATTTTCCCAAGTTCTTCATCCATTTTATCAAGCATTTCTTTGGACACTTCTACTTTATTTGGAAAACCCAAAAACGAAGGTGGAGTCAAACAATCATAGCCGTACATAGCTTCAAACGGAGTCATTTTTAAAGACGCATGCCATGCTGTTGCAGAGGAAAGAGGCACGAAAGGAGACCCCCAAAATGTTCAAATTAATGGGCATATTTTTCTTCTTCAAAGTCTTAGGAAATTCTCTCAAGCCATGTAAATGCACTAGGGGAGTCCTCTAGATGCATAATCCTAAATCATTGTAACATATTCCTTGTAGATTAGTAGGAAATTCACCTTTTAGTTAATAAAGTGCCGGTCTCTTGTGTGAAAGGACCATTTTTAGGGCACATGTATATAAGTCACTTTGTGACTCTTTGTAGAAACGTTTTGTCATTGTGAAGAAGGAGAGCTCCTGATTTTTGAAATTGCTTCTTTCTTGCAGATTTTCATCTTCTCTTTGATCTTCTATGTGTGTGTAATGCTTGAAATCTGTGTGTAGGACTGTTGTCTACCCCTCCCCACTGTTTTTGAGCTACTGTAGTGTGTGTGTGAGCTAGTAGAAGTTGTGGAGTGAGTGTGGGTGTTTCCCGCCATTCACTATTTTGGTCATAACTTGAAGCACGGTTGTCAAAATTGAGTGAAACCACCTACAATAGATGCGTCTTGTTGAGAGCTTCAATATGAACCTGCTATTGCTTGCAGATCCAACCTCAGAAGGCTTGGACATGATGTTCAAGGCCTACCAGGCTCGACTTCAAGAAGGGCCTACAGCTGCAAACCTAGACAAGAGTTACCCTAGAGCAGATTTAGAGATTGAACGGATGGAAATGTGCATGAAAATGGTAGAACAAGCTCAAGAAATACTTGAGACTAGTCAAAAGTTCAATCAGACAAACTCTATCAAATCAGATTTGCATTTCCAGGGCTTACTAGAAAGATTAGAGCAATTGGTAAACAAACCACAAGTTTCTTTACCTCCACAGGCTCAACCAGTTATTGAAAGAGGAAGCTCACCACCAATGGGAGCTTATATTCCTAATTCCACAGATGCTGGAATACCTCCTTCAATTCAACAGTACTCTCAAGAGTTCTTGCGGGAAATACAAGAAGAGAAATGGGCCAAGGAGAAGGGTAATTCCCCTCCTATTCCTGAGATTGATGATCTTCATGATCAATTTCCCCAAGACATTCCATCTATTTACGGAGATGAAGCAGAACAACAAGAAGATGAAAGGTTAGATTTTGAATCTAATACCTTAGAGGAACTGCCTCAATTTCCAGGCCCATGGGAATTTGAATCTCTTCATATCAGAGCTCCCACAATACTGGTCAGACATGAAGACTCAGTGGTCCCAAGGAACACGGATGTCGTGAAGAACACTAAGGTTCAATGTCATCTCACTGTAGAAGAGCTGCTCAAAGCAAAACCCGAGCTATGGAATCATGTGAAGGATCAGGTTCCAGAACTTGATTTCAATATGCCAAAAGTAGGCTCTAAGCAAAAAGTGCCAGAGATACCTCTAGACAAAATAGGGGACATGTGTGAGGGTGAGGAAGGTAATACTTATCTTCCAATCACTTACCAAGGTTACACAACCAAAGCAATCATAGATTCAGGTGCTGGTGTTGCCATTGCGACCACCTCTTTGTGGAAGCAATGGGGCAAACCCACATTAAGACCAACTAGAATGAAGCTTCAAATGGTTGATGGTCATTTTGAAAGACGTCTAGGATTGCTCGAAGGGATAACTCTAACCACTTATGGTGTGGAGTTTGAACATACATTTGCTATATGTGACTTTGAGAAAAATAATGTCTATGAGATGATCCTAGGAAGACCCTTCCTACGACAATTGCAAATAGTACAGGATTGGGGAACTAACTCCTTGTACTTACAGCACTTAGGGGTCACCACTCCATCCACTCCACCTCATCCCACCCCACCACCCATTGTAAATAGACCGCAACCAGGGTTTGTTCTTGCAGATCCAACCCCAGAAGGCTTGGACATGATGTTCAAGGCCTACCAGGCTCGACTTCAAGAAGGGCCTACAGCTGCAAACCTAGACAAGAGTTACCCTAGAGTAGATTTAGAGATTGAACGGATGAAAATATGCATGAAAATGGTAGAACAAGCTCAAGCCATACTTGAGACTAGTCAAAAGTTCAATCAGACAAACTCTATCAAATCAGATTTGCATTTCCACGGCTTACTAGAAAGATTAGAGCAATTGGTAAACAAACCACAAGTTTCTTTACCTTCACAGGCTCAACCAGTTATTGAAAGAGGAAGCTCACCACCAATGGGAGCTTATGTTCCTAATTCCACAGATGCTGGAATACCTCCTTCAATTCAACAGTACTCTCAAGAGTTCTTGCGAGAAATACAAGAAGAGAAATGGGCCAAGGAGAAGGGTAATTCCCCTCCTATTCCTAAGATTGATGATCTTCATGATCAATTTCCCCAAGACATTCCATCTATTTATGGAGATGAAGCAGAACAACAAGAAGATGAAAGGTTAGATTTTGAATCTAATACCTTAGAGGAACTGCCTCAATTTCCAGGCCCATGGGAATCTGAATCTCTTCAGATTAGAGCTCCCACAATACTGGTCAGACATGAAGACTCAGTGGTCCCAAGGAACACCGATGTCGTGAAGAACACTAAGGTTCAATGTCATCTCACTGTAGAAGAGCTGCTCAAAGCAAAATCCGAGCTATGGAATCATGTGAAGGATCAAGTTCCAGAACTTGATTTCAATACGCCAAAAGCAGGCTCTAAGCAAAAAGTGCCAGAGATACCTCTAGACAAAATAGGGGACATGTGTGAGGGTGAGGAAGGTAATACTTATCTTCCAATCACTTACCAAGGTTACACAACCAAAGCAATCATAGATTCAGGTGCTGGTGTTGCCATTGCGACCACCTCTTTGTGGAAGCAATGGGGCAAACCCACATTAAGACCAACTAGAATGAAGCTTCAAATGGCTGACGGTCATTTTGAAAGACCTATAGGATTGCTCGAACGGATAACTCTAACCACTTGTGGTGTGGAGTTTGAACATACATTTGCTATATGTGACTTTGAGAAAAATAACGTCTATGAGATGATCCTAGGAAGACCCTTCCTACGACAATTGCAAATAGTACAGGATTGGGGAACCAACTCCTTGTATTTGCAGCACTTAGGGGTCACCACCAAGGTCAATTTGAAGGATTACACCTTCAGAGATGTACCACCCCTGCAGTGGAATTCTATCCACAAAGCGAAAGAAGATTCCATCTCTGTGCATTCTGAAAGTTCACCTGATCCATCATGGCTGCATGAAGATACTCATTTGTGGATGTGCAAGGTCATAGAGGAAGAGGAAAAACGTTTAAAGGCCAGAGAAGAAGGAACTTCGCCAGGAGATAGACCAATTAAAGACCCAGCCTATACACCGATGATCTTTCCAGATGAGGAATTTGAGCCTCGTGGCTGGCCAAAAATCTTAGCCACCATGGACATTGCTGTCAATGAAGAACAATGGACACCTCATTGTGACGAGGAGGGTTATGATATCTCAGTGTTCATGTGTCAGCCCTTGCTAGAAGAATGTGACCCTAGTGATGTCATACAAGAAGAAGAAAATGACGATGATATAGAGTCCATTGTGATGGATAGTTGCTTTAACTCAGAGCAGCACTATCTAGAAGATATAGGAGTGTTCACCCAGAAAGAAGAAGAACCTCTCACAAGTATTAAACGGTAACTTCAAAGGATGGAAGTGAGAGCAGTCAAAAGAAAAAGAAAAGAAAAGCAGTGAAACAAGAAGAGGAATCATTGTTTGAAGTACCAGAAAACTTCAAGAAATATGAAGTTGACGACCGCAAAATTTTTGTACCAATGCCTAAGAGAGAGGCCATCATAGGAGAATCATATGATAATAAAGAAAGGACCAAGAAGATTGTAGTGACCATCGAAGAGAACGAAGAGAGATGCACATATATAGGAGATGACCTAAGTGCAAGAGAAGAAATGGAGCTTGTAGCTCTATTAAGGGAATATAGGGATGTGTGTGCATGGCACTATAGAGACTTGAAAGGGGTAGATCCAAGAATTTGCTCTCATACTATCCCCATGACTATTGATGCCAAGCCCACCAAACAGAAGCCCTACACATATAATGATACCTATGCAGCCAAAATAAAAGAAGAAATTGATAGGTTGATTGAAGCTGGATTCATCTATGAGATTGAGCATACTGAATGGGTGTCCCCCATTGTAGTGGTGCCCAAGAAGAACGGAAAGTTGCGAGTGTGTATTAACCTTAAAAAAGTTAATGCCGCTACTATCAGAGATAGTTATCCACTTCCAATCACGGAACACCTTTTGGAGCGTGTTGCAGGCAAGGAAGTTTATAGCTTCCTTGATGGGTTTTTAGGTTACAATCAAGTAGCCATTGCCCCAGAAGATCAACACAAAACAACTTTTGCTACAGAGTGGGGAATCTTTGCATTTCGTGTGATGCCATTTGGGCTCACCAATGCACCTGCAACATTCCAAAGGCTCATGTGTCATGTCTTCAAAGAGTTCTTGCGAAAGAGCTTAGAAGTGTGCTCATTCCCAAGAAAGAAGGTTTCACATCCCAGAGCTCAGACAAATCTTCAACAAGTGTAGAGAATATCGAGTGTGTCTGAACCCAGAAAAGTGAGATGATTTATGTGCTCATTCCCAAGAAAGAAGGTTTCACATCCCAGAGCTCAGACAAATCTTCAACAAGTGTAGAGAATATCGAGTGTGTCTGAACCCAGAAAAGTGTGTGTTCATGGTGCGTCAAGGTAAGATCTTAGGTCATATTGTTTCTAAGAATGGAATCTCAACAGATGAAGATAAGGTACGAGCCATAGCGGAGCTACCAAGGCCATGGAATGTTAAAGAGGTACAAGCCTTTATGGGCCATTGTGGATAGTACCGTAGGTTTATCCACATGTACGCGATCATAGCTAGACCCCTTTATGCCTTGTTGTCTAATTTTGAGTGGAACAAAGAATGCGAGAATTCTTTCAACGAACTGAAGAAACGTTTGTGCATAGCACCAATACTCACCACCCCTGATTGGAATAAACCATTCCATCCATGTGGATGCATCCAATCATGCCATAGGATGTGTGCTTGCACAACCCACAAGTGAAGGAAACTTAGATTTGCCCATAGCATATGCTAGTAGACAGCTCACTGCAGCTGAACGGAACTATACCACAACTGAGCGAGAGGGCTTAGGCATGGTATATGCTGTGAAGAAGTTTAGACACTATTTATTGGCCAACAAGTTCAAGTTTTTCACTGATCATCAAGCTTCGTTATATTTGGTCAATAAACCTTGCAATACTGGATGCTTAGTAAGATGGTTCCTCTTACTAATGGAATATGACTTTGAAGTTGTTGTCAGGAAAGGTAGAACCCACCTTCGGGCAGATCACCTTTCTCGCATTACTTCAGGAGAGTCACCGCAAGGAGTGTCTGATGAACTACCTGATGCTTATCTGTTCAATTTGGAAGTTGTTCCCAAATGGGCAAATAAGTTGGTACCAGTCCTAACCTTTGGCCCTGCAAATAAGAATGTGAAAACATCACAAGAAGAAATTGTAAGATCACAAAAATATCACATATTGGCAGGAAGCATGTACAAACAAGATACTGAGGGTGTATTAGCTTGTTTTGTCGAGGATGATGAACATAGTAGTTGGTTGCAGCAAGCTCATGAAGGATTGCTAGGAAATCACTATTCTAAACAGCGAACATTGCAGAATCTGAAGCGTCTAGGAGTGTATTGGCCTAGCATGGACAAAGAAATACATGAGTGGATTAAGAATTGTCCAATGTGCAGAGAGAGACCCCCAGTGGAGCATGCGACCCTTTATCAAGTGTCATTAATTCCAGATTGGAGTGCTCCATTGGTAGAGTTTATGAGGTCGGGAAGATTACCCAAAGAGGTTAGTCTAGCAAGAAGACGAAGCATGGAGCAAGAAGCTCAAGGCTATGCCTTAGTAGGAGACAACTTATACCGAAGAGGCAAAGATGGTTACTTAAGACTGTGCGTTCATGAATCAGACTATTTAAAGGTCTTAGAGACTGCACACAGTGGTGTTGCAGGTGGACATTTTGGTCCTGACCCAGTGATCAAGACCATTCTATTATCAGGACTTTGGTGGCCCACTCTTCATATGGATGCACATACCTATGTGAAGAAATGTGACACATGCCAACGTGCACAATATCCAGTTAGAAAAGACGAGATGCCCTTGAGGCCAATGATGGGAGGGCGTGCATTTTGCCAAGTGGGGCATAGACTTCATAGGTCCTATTAACCCCCCAGCTAGAAACTCCCATGCAGAGTATATTATTGTAGCCACAGATTACCTTACAAAGTGGGTAGAAGTGAAAGCCACGACAAAGAATGATGCTCAGACTACGGCTAAGTTCTTATTCGAGAATGTGTTCACGAGATATGGGCTACCAATAGAGTTAGTGAGCGATAGAGGCACACACTTCTTGAATGAGGTCATTGAAAATCTTCTCCAAGAATTCTTGGTGATACATAAAAAGTCTGCCCCTTATCACCCACAAGCTAACGGACAAGCCGAGAGCACCAATAAGATCCTCTGTAACGTATTGACAAAACTGGTAAATAATAAACGCTCTGATTGGGACAAACAACTTCATCATGCTGTTTGGGCTTATCGAGTTGCCTACAAAACGGTACTCAACACCACCCCATTTCAGATGGTCTTCAGACAGAATGCTATGCTACCATTAGATTTCTTAATCCCTGCCTTAAAAGTAGCACAAGAGTATGAGTGGAATGGACATGAATTGTCCTCTAGGATCTTTGATCTAGAACGCTTAGGTGAGACAAGGCTACGCGCGGCAGCAGGCATCTATGCTGCAAAGAAAAGGCAAAAGGCATACTTCGATGCACACATTAAGGATAAGGGATTGAAAGAGGGAGACCTAGTGCTGGTTTATACGCTAAAGCAACATGCCTCTAAGTTGGAGAAAAGAGGATATGGACCCATGATCATTAATAGAATTTCCACTAGCGGTGCTGTTCAATTGGCTACTTTAGAAGGTGACATCTTGCCAAACTATATCAGTGGTTGTCGAGTCAAGTTATATCAAGAACCTCTTACAGAGGACATGCTAATGAGACTCAACACTGCTAAGAAACGAAAAGAAGAAGAGATGAGAGTCAGAGAAGAAGCACAAGCAGAGGCTAGAGAGCACATAAGGCGAAATAAGTTAAGGCAATTAGGCCTAGATGTCAACTCAAACACCCCAAAATATCACATGGATATGTGCCAAAAATCAGGCATAGCGATTTCTCCAGTTATTGACCGACGTCCCTTTGTGACCATAAAGATAGGACAAGGAAAGGGTGCAAGGACTGTGAAAGCATTGATTGACTCAGGTGCAGCAAGTAGTGCAGTTCGACTTTCCTACTGCCAAGACTTGCAGTTGAACATCAATCCCATAGAAGCTTATCTCATAGGATTGGGAGGTGTGGAAACCCCTTGTTTGGGCAAGGTGGAACTTCCCATCTACCTGCAAGATGTTCCAATGAAAGTCAAAGTGCTAGTGTGTCAAGATGAGAACCTTACAGAACCACTTGTCTTAGGACAAGATTGGATTTATGACAATGCAGTCAACTTAAACCTAAGAAGTCAAATTCTTCAAGTTTGGGTACATGAACAATGCATTACATTAGAATTAGAGAACTGCATGCTCCCAGATCATGGCACCACACACTCTCTTAGCTCTTCTAAGACTTATCATATGGAAGAAGATGTTGTATGTGTCAAAAGCTCTATGATGCAGAAGGAGTCAATCGTGGAAGAACAGGTTCGAAGGCGGGTGGATCTTTCTTCTTCTCTAAAGAATCAAGTAGTCACACTAGTAAGTCCACCACAGAGGCAAACACAACCGATCACGACAATTGCTATATCAAATAGAAAGAAACCATTCGATAAGAAAGCAGTTCCGAGCATGACGCAGATCTGGGTACGCAAAGGAGAGAAACCACCAGCCTTGCCCCCACAAATCCCATCCAGGCAAGCCAACCAGGTCAGAAGACGAAGGAAGCAGCTCGGACAAGCTCAATCACAAGGTATCCAACAAGTTTGGGTGCCTAAGAAATTAGTTGCAGCTCAACAAGGGCGATTACAGATGTGGGTACCTAAGAAGCTCTTACATCTACAACAACCTATGTTCTCCCACATGCGAAAGGTCTCAACAAAGAAGCCAAAAAGAGAAGAGGGTAAGAAACACGTACAGAGACCGAAAGAAGATCAAATCAGCTCTTCAACAATAGTAGGAAGACGTGCAAAAAGGATATGGGTTTGGAAGCCAAAAGTACAAGTAGCCTCCATCGAACCAAAGCGCCAACCACACTGGATACCACAGTTCAGAACGCATCCAAAGAGGAAGACGCCTAAAGTAATCTCTACAGTGCCAAATGCTGTTCTAAAATGGATCCCTATAAAGAGGAAGGATCAGTGGTCATCTCGAGATCCAATGGATACCTCCAACAAAGATGACACCAACATCTACAAGTGACATCAGGCCTCGACGAGCGACAACCATGTGCTCCTTGCACAACCTTGTCTTTTGCACCATTCAGGTCATGCATTTCTAAAGTATGCATTATATAGGGCCACATTACATGGCCGTGCATAGACACAACTGAGAGTCCCATGCACTAGAGCACATTGACACATGTAAACCACTTTTTGATACTAAACTTTGCCTTCTTGTTTTGTGACATTCCTCAAAAAAAAAAAAAAAAAAAGAGAGGGAAAGAACTTGTTCCCAGGTTTTGCTCATGGAACATCAATGCGTCATGCTTAGTTGAAGATTGAACCATCGATTACTGGGCATTTATCAGTTGGGATAGAAGTGTGTCTTGGCTAGCAGATGATGTAATTGCTGCCTTATCTGGTAGATGTCAAGAACTTAGCATGAACATGGCATCCACACCTATGGTTTCCCCTTACCATGGTGGGAGTGAAGATCTTGAAGGTCCACAACTTGAGTGATGCTTAACTACTGTATGTATGAGAGCATCCAAGGAGATATTTGCAAGAGTTTGTTTGGTACCCTGAAAATCCTTGTCTGTATACTAGATGAGCAGACTCCTGCTTATGGTGAACTAAAGAGACTATGTGAAACTAAGCTTGGTGTAGTCACCCAATGTTGTTCGTCAAAGAATATAAAGAAATTCAATTCTCAGTATTTGGAAAACATTGCTTTGAAAAGAGAAGACAGAACCAGGCACTCAAAAAAATTTTCGGTGGACCAGCAACATGGACATTCATCAACAATGTTCCATCACAAATGCCGGGTATACAACATGAAGAGATAGACATCAATCAACCCTTCACCACGGTAAGTATCTTTACTCTGGCAACACCATAACCATGATAGATTAGGCAACCTCTTCGTCAGCATACCCTTGAGCACTTAGCTCAAGACCCGCAATTTTTGCACCATACTTCTTCCAATGCATTTTCCAAGTAAGCATGCGTAGGGCTACATTACAAGACCGTGCACAAGGCACATACTTTTTTCAACCCATGCACATACACACTTACCCATCATTCACTATGGGTTATGAGTACTTGGCATGACTACTCTGAACATCATCTTTAGAAGCGCTAGAGGACATCCTGGGGCAACATCAATACCTAGGAAGCAATTCGAAGCTAGCATTTGCTCCAACTCAATCTTGATACGCATTCAAGCGGGAATCCACGGAAGAAGCACATACCAAGGGACTACGACTTGCAAAGGCATGCAGTGACAAATGAAGGACCGGACAACCCACACTTCCAAATTTGGAAGATAGACGGCTCTTGTTCATACAGAATGGATACTACCTCCCAAGCACTACATGGAACAACCACTACAACAAGGGTCTGTCAGGGACGACAGACTCGAGAGGGAGGGGAGTGTTGAAGCTGAAGGTCAAGGACAAAGCATAGGAACACATCTAAGAGGTGGACACACAAGAAGAAGGAGCAAGTAGGGAGCTCCAAGAAGTACATGTCAACTTTTCAGAAGAATTCCCTACAAAAATAGTGATTTCCATCACTAAAACCATTGTAAATACCATTTTCTATTTTTGTAGCTCCATTTTGTGCAAGCCGAGGAGTCCTCGAGCTTGAGGGGCATTAGAAGTATCATCTTACCAATTTTCATAATTTTTAGACTCCGTTTGAGCCCTCAAATAAGCCTTGGAACCTAATTTTTAACTAGGCCGGACAGTAGGTCTGGACAGGGCCAAAACTAGTCAAAAAACTATAAAAAGAGCTAGAGAGCTCATTTTTGGGGTTAGCTTGTTATAGAATAGAGCTTTCTAAGAGAACTCTTTGCAATCGAAGCTTTCCATTGTTCCTCTCTTTGACCTTACCTTGTGCGCGCGTGTGTGTATGTGTGTGCATGTTTGTGTGCTTTCACTCATGCACTTGTGCCTTCACTTGCTCGTGGTCTTCATACCGGTCCTCACGTCTCCGCGGATTGACAAGTAAAGGAGGTGGTGCTTACGCTTGAGCTACAATAATAAAGTCCTTCATTTATGGTTCCTTTGAGATACTTGAGAATCCTTTTGGCAGCATCCATATGTGGTTTCCTTGGTGTGTGCATAAATTGACTTAGCACACTCACACTGTAACATATATCTACTCTTGCCAATGTGGCATAGTTGAGACTACCCACTAGACTTTGATATGATGTGATGTCCTCTATGAGTTCACCTTCATGTGAGCTCAATTTGTGATTGACCTCCATTGGAGTACCTGCAATCTTACAATCTTGCATCTTGAATTTTGCCAACATGTCCTTAATGTACTTTCTTTAAGTGAGAAACAAACCATGATCTTTGTAGACAACTTCCAAACCTAGGAAGTAGGTAAGTGAACCCAAATCACTTATCTTGAACTCTTCTCTCATCTGATCTTTGATCTTCTTCATACCATCTGCATCATTTCCTGTCAATATAATATCATCTACATATACACATAAGTAGATGACCTCAGAGTTACTCTTTTTGATAAAGAGTGAAGGATCTGCCTTGCTTGGTTGAAAGCCTTTGTCCTGCAAGATTGAAACAAGTTTGATAATTCCAAGCTCTTGGAGCTTGCTTGAGACCATACAATGCTTTGTAAAGTTTACACACATAATCAGGATAAACTTGATTCTCAAAACCAGGTGGTTGTGCCATATATACCTCTTCTGTTATCCAACCATTCAAGAATGCATTCTTTACATCTAGTTGAAGTATCTTCCAATTCTTGGAAGAGGCAATACTAAGCAAATCCCTAATAGTAGGCATCTTTGCCACAGGAGAGAAGGTCTCCTCATAATCAATTCCCTAAGTTTGTGCAAAGCCTTTTGCTACAAGCCTTGCCTTATACCTATTAATGAAACCATCAGAATTCTTCTTGAGTTTATAGACCCATCTTGAGCCTATTACCTTCATGGATGAAGTCTTGGGCACCAAATCCCAAGTGTTGTTTTCCTCAAGTGCTTCAATCTCTTCCTTCATTGCATGCTTCCATTCTGTTTTTGCTTTGGCCTCTTCAAATGATGATGGCTCCTCTTGGTTTATGTCCTGTGCTATGTAGATAGAATGTTTAGTTACTAAAGAGGTGTCAAACCCATACCTTTTTGGTTTTTTCTTTTCCCTCATAGATCTCTTGGTCTTCTTCCATTCCAAGCCTCATATGGAGTCATCCCATCAAGGGATTTTGAAGGCAACCTGTTAATCAAGTAAGTGGCTGTAGATACAGCCTCAGCCCATAGATAATTAGGTAAATGCTTTTCATTTAACATGGACCGTGCAGCTTCAACAATTGTCCTATTCCTCCTTTCTACCACTCCATTTTGCTCAGGAGTGTACCTTGTAGTTACCTCTCGTTTGATTCCTCTTTCTTGAAGAAAAGAATCAAACTCATGGGAGAAGTATTCTCCCCCTCCATCTAACCTTAGCCTTTTTAGTGATTTACCTGTTTGATTCTCCACAAGAGCCAAATATCTTTTGAAACATGAAAGAACTTCATCTTTGTGTTTCATAAAGAATAGGATAGTCCATCTGCTGCAATCATCAATAAAGGAGACATAATACCTTGATCCAGATATTGAAGCTTCCTTGCTAGGTCCCCATACATCTGTATGAACCAACTCCAAGAGATCTCCATGCATATAACCTTTCTTCATGAATGGTAACCTGTGAGACTTTCCAAATTGACATGCACTACACTTATAAATCATATGTTGTTTTGACAAATTAGGGAGTCCAAGTACACTTTGGTCCCTGCAAATTTGCTTCAATGACGTTTCACCAATATGTGCTAACCTTTCGTGCCATACTTCCAATTCTGTGAGTGTCTGACTACCATAATTAAAGAGAGCAATGTTTCAAATGTAAGTGTCTTGTAATTCAAATGTGAACAATCTACCTGCTACAGTTTGAGACTAGTGAGCAGAAACATGAACATAACTCCAGATTTAAGAAACCAATGATTATGAAAATTTGTATGCTTATACTAGACAGTAAGCTGAATCCCACAAGTTTTACATCATTGAATTTGGATAAGTACACATGGAGAAATAGTTCTCACAAGATGAGTAAAAAAGTCGGGTACCTGACAAAGAAGTGAAAAGGACAGATAGGGTTGACTTCAACTGCACATAGCTGAAGATTTCAACCTTCAAATGCAAGGAAAATTGATGAGCATATAGTAGATCTATAGGGCTAACTTTACCAAGTTAAATCATTGAAAATGATGCACCAAGCGCAGAGAAATCATCTCTGCAATCTGACTGAGAAAATTGAGAGTAATGGCAGTGAGTAGTACATTTCACAAGAACATGGAAATATGAACTCAAATGATCATGAAAATGAAAGTATATTGCTTGTACAATACAATGGACTTATTGATACATATGTGTGCGTTGTAATTACACCTTGATATGGCATAAAGCTCAGCTCTTGGAGGTCTTCACATAGGTCTCTCTCACCACGACTAAAACTACCATCTATTTATAGTTGAGTTTGGGAGGCTAACTTCCCTCAATCACTCTCCAATCAATTATTGATTGATTTGATTCTCTACCTACCACAAATCACGAATTTGTGGCTCTTCTTTCCCTTTTTGATCAAGTGGACTCAACCACTTAAGATTCTTTCACTTTTACATTAAGTAAACTCTTCAAAAGTTACAAGAGGTAGTTCACAAGTGAACTTTACATTGTCTTCATTTTAAGGCTTCTTCTATGACTTTTTGGGACTCAAGCCAATACTTAGGCTTGTCATAGACTTGCTCCAACATTTCCAAATAGGTGATCCTTCTGTCGTGTGAGAAACTCTAAGAATTTTGATCTCCTTGGTGTCTTTTTGTTCATCAATTGAATAGGATGACTCCACTTCTTCCGTTGATGTGTTAGGGTTTGAAATTTCTGCTTCGTCCAAGCTTGCTTCTGAGGGATTGGGGCTGGAATCATATTCTACGTGCTCCTCTTTGAGTTGTTCTGCACTTTCGATCACTTCCGATCTCAATGAGGGCTTTTCCCCTAATAGAATAAAAATTTCCTTGTGCCCTATCTTGGCTGAAATGTATCCTTGCGCAAGGTGGATGCTTACTTCGTTCTCAATGATCCAATCTGGCCCTAGGATCAAGTTTTCTATTAAGTCTTCATCATTGCACACTAAGAATCGTTGTTCCATGGAGGAATTTCCTAGGTGGAGGGATATTGTAGTTTCTCCAATGCATTCTATGACTTGACCTCCGATACCTATCATATGTGCTTTCGTTGGAGTCATAATCGTTTGAAGATCTCGGATGACCGTATTTCGTATGCAATTGAGTCCTGCTCCTGAGTCTATCAAGGCATCTATCAATTTGTACTTTGTCTTGCCAATTCCTAGGTTTAGGTAGGGTTTCGATATGCCATGGTTCTGCCCATTGGAATGGTGAACTTGGTAATTGGCCGTGGGAATAGGCTCTTCACCTATTAAGTATCATTCGTCTCTTTGTCTAATCCGCTCTTTCCGTTTCTTAATTCGTTCCAAGGCTTCTTGCCATGCCTCTTCTCTAATCCGTTCTTCCTCTTTCTTCCTATTTTGCGCACCTACGAGACGTGCTAACATTTGGTCCGTCAAAGGCTCCATGAACCGTTTCATTCTACATCCACTGATGTAGTTAGGGAGAATATTTCCATCTAGAGTGGCTAGATTAACTGCTCCACTTGTAGAGATCCTATTAATGATTAGAGGTCCCATATCCACGTTTTTGTAACTTCTTGGCATGTTGTTTCAAGGTGTAGACCAGGACTAGGTCTCCTTCTTTTAGTTCTTTGTCTTTTATGTGCGCATCATAATATGCCTTTTGTCTTCTCTTGGCCGCATAGATTCCAACGATAGCCTGTAACCGAGTTTCATGCAGCTTCGCGATTTGGTCTAGTTGTTGGGATAATTCATGCCCTGTCCATTCATACTACTGGGCTACTCTCAAGGTGGGTATCAAAAAATCAATTGGTAGAATTGCGTTCTGTCCATATACTAGATTGAATGGGGTAGTTCCAATGGAAGTCTTGTACGTGACTTGGAAGGCCCAAATTGCATGATGCAATTGTTTGTCCCAGTCAGATCTACCATTATTGACAATCTTTGTCAATAGCGTACATAGCACTTTATTGGAACTTTCCGCTTGACCATTGGCTTGGGGATGGTATGGGGCTGATTTTTTATGGATCACTAAAAATTCATTCATCAGAGAATTTATTACTTCATTAATGAAGTGGGTTCCTCGGTTACTCACAATCTCAATTGGTAATCCAAAACGAGTGAATATATGCTCAAAAAGAAACTTAGTTGTGGTTTGAGCATCATTTTTTCTAGTAGCCTTTGCTTCTACCCATTTTGTCAAGTAATCAGTGGCTACTATGATATATTCGGCATGTGACCCTTTGGCCGGTGGGTTAATGGGTCCTATGAAATCAATACCCCATTTAGAAAATGCTTTAGCACACACCATAGGTCTCAATGGCATGTCATCTCTCCAAATTGGGTATTTAGCCCTTTGGCATGTCTCGTAGCTTCGTACATAGGTCTCCGCATCCATATGTAACGTTGACCACCACAAGCCCGCAAAGAGGATCATTTTCACGGTTCTCTCTGCTAAGAAATGACCTCCTGCAGCATCTGCATGTGCCATCTCTAATATGGGTAAATATTCTCCTTCATGCACACATAGTCGTAATTGGTTGTCTTTTCCTCTCCTAAACAAGTTTCTTCCCATGAGTACATAATCCTTGCTCATCTCCTCTAGGGATCTTTTTCTTGCCAAGCTAACTCCTTCCTCATGTTCTCTTGTCTTTAGGAATTTTACCAATGTTTTGCTCCAATTGGGTGCTATTGTGGAGAAGGGTATCGATGTATGATCCTCGGGGATAGTCTTCTGGCATTCTGCGCAGTTACTCACATAGTCATGGACATCCTTAGGCATGTCAGGCCAGTATACTCCTAATCGTTTTAACTCCCTAATAGTTCCATGAGTTCCTTTGTGTGTCCTCCATTTGTTTACATGAGCTTGTTCCATCAGCTTCAATTGTTTGTCCTCCTCAACACATCTTAGCAGTACACCGTTAGGTTCCTTATAGTACACACTTCCCGCAACAATGTGCAAGTTCCTTTACTGTAAAACTTCCTTTTTACTCTCTTTATTGATTGAGTGTTGTGGGCCATGAGTGAGTATAGGGATTAGTTTCTCTGCCCACTTTGGACACACTTCCAGATTGAACAAATAAGTGTTTGGCAGGTCGTCGGGTACTCCACTTGGTGGTTCCCCATGTGTTAATCTAGAGAGGTGATCTGCTCTCACATGAGTATTTCCCTTTTTCACTATTACTTCGAAGTCAAACTCCATCAGTAGTAGAAACCATCTTACCAGTCTTCCTATATTGCAAGGCTTATTGACTAAGTACAGTAAAGCCTGATGGTCTATGAAGAACTTGAACTTGTTGGCTAAGAGATAGTGTCTAAATTTTTTCACTGCATAGACCATTCCTAAGCCCTCTCGCTCTGTAGTTGTATAGTTCCTCTCTGCTTGATTCAGTTGTCTACTCGCATAGGCAATTGGATGATCTAACTTCCCTTCATCTGCTGGCTGGGCTAAGATACATCCTATTGCGTAATTAGAAGCATCCACATGAATATGGAAAGGCTTGTTCCAATTCGGTGTTTTCACAATTGGGGTTGTGCTAAGCCTCTTCTTTAACTCATTAAATGCCTTCTCGCATTCCTTTGTCCATGTGAATTGAGTCAAAAGTCCATACAAGGGTTTGGCGATTATGGCATACATGTGTATAAATCGTCGATAGTATCCACAATGTCCCATAAATGCTTACACCTCTTTCGCATTCTTAGGTCCCGGAAGCTCCAAAATAACCTTAATCTTATCTTCATCTGTGGATATTCCATTTCTAGAGACTATGTGTCCTAAGATCTTCCCTTGTCTTACCATGAAGACACACTTCTCTAGGTTCAGGCAAACTCTATATTGTCGGCATTTATTAAATATCTTCCGCAATTTAGGAATGTGGTCTTGTCTTTGATATGAATATGTACATAGGTCATCTACATACACTTCCATGCTCTTCTTCAAGAATTCTTTGAACACATGACACATCAATCGTTGGAAAGAAGTAGGCGCATTAGTAAGTCCAAAAGGCATTACTCGGAAGGCATAGACTCCCCATTCAGTCGCAAATGCTGTCTTATGTTGATACTCAGTAGCAATAGCTACTTGGTTGTATCCAGAGAATCCGTCTAAGAAGCTATAGACTTCTTTTCCTGCTACTCTTTTGGGTAGATGGTCAGTGATGGGTAATGGGTAGCTGTCACGTATAGTGGCTGCATTCACTTTTTTCAAGTTAATGCATACTCTGAGTTTTCCATTCTTCTTAGGCACAACTACTTATGGCGATACCCACTCGGTATGCTCTATTTCATATATGAATCCTGCCGCTAGTAGTTTGTCTATTTCTTCTTTTATTTTAGTTGCATAGACCTCATTGTATGTATAAGGACGTTGTTTTGAGGGTTTTGCCTCCATTGTCATTGGTACTCTATGAGAGCAAATCGAGGGTTCCACCACCTTGAGATCCTTATATGTCCAAGCGAATACATCTCGATATTCTCGAATCAATTGTATTAATTCTTCTTCCTCCTCCATTGACACATCTTTACCTATGTATGTACATCTTTCTTCTCCCTCTTCCACTATCACTATGATCTTTTTTGTTTGTTCTTTGTTATCGTATGCTTCTCCTTCTCTAGCCTCTCTCTTAGGCATCTGGATGGCTATCTTTCTCTCTTCAACCTCGTATCTTTTAAAATGCTCCGGAACCTCAAAAAGATCTGGATTTGGTCCGATTTTACTCACACTCTCCTCTTTCTCTTGTACCATGGGGGCTGCTTCTATTGCTAAGACTTTGGTCATTTCATACTTGTCTTTGGTATGAATAGCTTCTAGGTAACATTCTTCAGAGTCAAACTCCGGTTCCATCTCTATGCTCTCGTATTCATCTTTCCACTCCTTTTCTAAGAGTTCTCCTGCTTCCACCTCTTGCAGGACAACCATGTACAAATTTACATCATAGCCTTCTTCGTCTATGCACTCGTTCATAGTTAGAACTTCCTCATTCACACATACATCCAAGGTGGCTAAGATTTCCATCCATCCGTGTGGTTCAAAGGTTTCGTCAGGAAAGATTTGAGGCATATACCTTGGGTCCTCTACAGCTCGGTAGTTAGAATGTCCTATTGGCCACAACTGCCTTTTATTATCCTCTTTATTAGCTTCTTTGCACATCCATAATTTGACATCCTCGTGCATCCATGATTGGTCGCTTGATCCAGCGCTATGAATAGATAGGTCATCTTCCTCCTTGTGTATGGGATTCCACTGTAGTGGCGGGACATCTCTATATGAAAATGTATGCAAGTTTATCTTAGTGGTATTTCTTTGATCTTGCAGGTATAATGAATCTCGTCCCTAGTCTTGCACTACCCGCATTTGTCTCATGAAAGGTCGTCCTAATATCATTTCATAATTGTTAGCCTTTTCAAACTTATAGATGGCTAATATGTGATCAAATTCAACTCCACAGGTGGTTAGTTTGATCCTTTTTAATATTCCTAAGAGTTTCTCCACATGACCGTCCGCTAATTGGAGCTTCATGCGTGTGGGTCATAAGGCAGGCTTTCCCCATTTCTCCCAAGTCTCCTTGGTGGAAACTCCTACTCCTGCTCCAGTGTCTAGTATAGCCTTGGTCATGTATCCATTGTAAGTAATAGGTAGACATGTATTACCTTCGTCTCCTTCATTAAATTCTCCCACCTTATCTATTGGAATTTGTATCTTAGAAGGGTTTTCTTTCTCCTTGGTTTCCTTTTCATCATTTTCCTATCCTAATTCTAGTTGACTTGCTAATTGCTTCCATAATTGCGGTTTAAACTGAAGTAGTTCTTCCACAGTTAGTTTGCATTGTACTTTTGTCTTCTTAAGTTCCGTTAGATTGTGTGCATTCTTATCTGAGTTTCCTTTTCCTTTTCCATGTACTATGGGTGTTCCGATTATCATAGATTCCTTTTCGTATTCTCCCATGTAATTTGGTAAGGTTGAAATGCTTTGAGCTTCTTCTCTGTTTTGGTCTAGTCTTGATACTTCCTCATATACTTCTTCCACGTTGGGATTCGGTTGATAAACTTCCACATCTAATTCCTCAAAGGGAGGTTTAGTCAATCCATTCCTCTTCCATTGTTCTTCTCGGATTCTATTCCATAATTCTTTTGGCCAGTCAGCCTCTAAATCCGGTATTGTTGACATAGGTTCGTCCTTGGCTTTCACTTGCTCACACTTGTCATCCTTCTCTTGACTTTGACACATTCCTTGTATTGCTCCTCTGCTATCCTTGTCTCTGGAAGGGCTGGGATAGTCTTTTCTAGGGTTGCTTGTGCTACCTCTATAAGCTTCCTACATATCGCAAGTCTCTCTTTTTCTGATTCTCCTTGTGGGTAAAGCTTTTCATGTTGTTCCACATTCGGTCCAATCTTAATTCTAGCTTGGTAAGCTTTCAACCACATGTCTAAGTCATCTGGTTTTGGGTCAGCTAGAATTGATCCTGGCTTCTCTGCTTCTTGGATAAGCGGTGGAATGGAAACTGCTTCCCGACTCTCTGGTTCTTTACATTCCTTACTGCTTCTTGTTTGCTTCTTATTGTCTTGACTTTTGTTTTTCATCCATTTCTCCTTGAGCTTCTCTCTTCTTTCCTTCCATTTTTGTGTTTTCATGTTCTAGGTATTCTCATGTGATTCCTTCGAATCTTCTACTATTTGGCTTTTGGGGTTTACTATTCTATTGTTTTCTTGTTTCTGTTCTGGTTGTTTTTCTTTTTGTTCCTTCGTTTGAGCTCGCATAATGGCCTTTAAGGGAACGGTGTATTCTTTATCACCTCCAAGTGCTTCTATCACTTCAATTACATTAAGTGGTGCAGTGTCTTGAGCCTTGTTGGGATTTTTTGGGCAATCACGGAAGAGATGTTCTTTTCCACAATCACTGCAATATCCTTCCCAAGTCCTAGGTGGTGGTTGGTTGTAAGGTTGAGTACATTCTCTAATAAGATGGTCTCCTCCACATCTATAACATGGTCCTCTCGGCACAAGTGGTCTAATGGGGGGTCTCACGGGTGACTGTGTGTCATGTTATGGATGTATATCCTCTTGGGTGAGCTGGCATTCATGCCACATGGCATCAATTTGGATTATTATTATATGGTAGAAGAGACTAAGAAGATGAGTCTCATTATGAGAAAACTAGAGAGCTCGGCGGTCGGGTGGATGAACAACAAAACGAATCTCTGTGTGTAGCAAAGGATTGCCTCGCGTGGCTCATGAGTAGTAGCGTTCGACAGCAAAAAGATTGCGCATCTAATAGTGGTATCAGAGCAACGAAATTTGGACGTTCTCACGTGTGCAAAACAGAGGATTTGAACTCTGGTGGCTACCATGGTGGGCATGTGATATACCCACTTTGCCACATCCATTCGTTGAAGGTAACTCTTCCATTATCTTATATAGTTTCGGCAATAGTGGGTGGCACCTTTCAGCCATGGGAAGAGGGATAGATAAAGAGGGAGTACTATTTCTCTCTTATGAAAGAGAGATTTTGGTGTCCGAGCCTCTTTAGAACAAGCATAGAGGGATTCTTCTTTTATTATGTATTTTGGGTTTGGAACTACAAAGTTTAAAAGGAAGGAGTTAAAGAGAGAAATGGGATGCACATGTTGCACATGAAGAGTCCAGGAACAAAGAGCATCCTTTCCATGTCTTGTCCGATGCCTTGGTTACAAATAGTAAGAGCATGGAGCTTCAGGTTAATCACAGGTATGAGCTTTCTTGTTTTTTTTAGAAATTAAGAGACAAGGGCGTCTCTCTGGGAAGGCAAAAGAAGGAGGGAAATCATGTATATGGAGAGTATGGCATATATACTCTCATCTTGAATCAAGGCTTCCCTCAAATTTCAAAGAAGAGTAAGATGTAGGTATCACCAAAGTAGTTTACTTTCTTGATTCTCACATAAATTTCACGGAGCTATTTTGGATAAGTAGCCATTTTGGGAAGGGGAAAAGAGGAGGTATTTTTCATAGATTTATGGAAAAGACCATGCATATCTATAGTCTAGTGTATTGACTTACATATACAATCAAGAAATCCAAAAAATACCTCAGTTTGATGGGAGTTTGAAGCTCCACAAAACCCCCTTCCATCACAGTTTGACAAAAAATTTCAGCACCTAAATTTGAGAAATTCCCATTTTGGAAGAGGGAAAAAGAGGTGCGATAGCTATGGATGGATGGGAAAAAGTATATATACTGAGAGTATGGTGCATGGACATCTTAGGCAAATCATTAGATTCATCAAAATGATAAGTTAAGGAGGAATTTTACTTCCTCAAAGACCCCCTTCCACGCACTTTTTGGAAAAAATTTAGATGTTAATTTTTGCCAAACTCCACTTCTAGGAGTAAGAAAAAAGATCATTTGAGAGGCTTTCCATGGATTATTGTATAAAATCCAAGAGAAATCCAAATTTAGAGTGGATTAGAAGCTTGCTAAGAACTCCCATTTAAGTTTTTGCATGAAAGCAAAAATCTTGATTTAGGCCTCTTTTGGGGAGCGAATTAGCATGCACAAAGGGAGGATTTGGGAAGGTGAAAATAGGCCCAAGCATCTTCATATACCACTCTCTGAGGATGTGGAGAGAGTTTTAGGATTTGCTTGATGGAAGAATGCTTTGGGGCACCCCAAAAATCACATTTTCACACTTTTTCCAGCCCCTCCAACAGTCAACTAGTTTAACATGTCCCGCTTGAAATGGCCATATCTTGGGCTAGGAAAGTCCAAATTGGACATGCTATGGCTTGTTTCGAAGAGCACAAGGTCTATTTTCAGTTTATGAAAAGAAATTTTGGAAAATAAGTATTTTTGGAGGTCTGAACAGGTCTGCAAAGTCTGAACAGTTTTTGGCGAGTACCTTCCGGGAGCCATATTTTACAAACTAGGAAGGCAATTTGAGTAATTTCACTTTGAGCTCTTTGCACATGTTATATATTTTATTTTATGAATGTTTGTAGGTCCTAAAATGTTTTTTGTAGGTCTAAATAGGGATTACAAATGCATTTTTGAGTAAAATTTGCATTATTCTAGTAATCATTTGACCATGCTTTATGTTTTGGGAAGTCATCCGATGTTTTTGGACACTTCAAAGCTTATGTTAGGACATGAGAAGGAAGGTGCAGAGGTCTCGAAGCTCGTGAGAAGGATTGGATGCATGCAATTCCAAAACCAAACTACTCAGGGACGTATGCTTTATGCTTCAATCATTTTACTTTATGTTATGGCATGTTCTGTATGTACATGCATAAATTGGATTGCATACATCAAATGTTGATCATTGTTTGATTTCTAAAAGTATGGATCGACAGGCAAGAAGTAGACTTTTTGATTGTTTGCAAGAAAGAGGATTTTAGGAAGTATATGGCTATGCAACACAGAGAATGGTTGCTAGCAATTGCTCTTATGTTTTTTGCAGGTTATGGAATCCATATATGAGTTTATGGCGTGCATGCCATGGGCTTATCAAGCCCTATGTTGTTGGGTGGCCTGTGTGCCACTGAGCTTTTGGTTTAAATTTTTTTGGGATTCCATTTCCTGGGGAAATGCTGTCAAAAAATTTCCCACCTCATGGCGTTATATACGCACTTGCCTTAGGGTAAGAATGTTATGGCATGGTAACATGCCCTTTCTACAAACTTCAATAAGGTGTAGGCATGCTTCTAAGCATGTATTTGATGGACTCAGTACCATCATAATAGTATACTTAAGGCAACTTCAGTAGTAACGGGATCCCTACACATAATCCTTATGGATTTAGACCATAGGATTGCTAAGGGAAGGAGCTACACCTTCATCATTGGTAATGTGCACAAGCAATCCTATAGGTTTTGGGAAGTTGCATATAGGTACGGGAGATATATATATGATAATCTCCAAAGTAGTGAAGATTCACTTATCTTCACAAGAGTCTCACAGTATGATTAGGAGACTATGGGGTATTATCAGGAATACCCAAAGAGTGACTACTTTCACTCATGTACATCAGTTGAGCAAGTAGTGAAGCATTTTTGCTACACTAATAAGGAAACCAATAAGATAGGATCACAAAGATGGGTTTCATGAGACAGCATCGATGGGTGTTATGTGATTTGAGTGATGGTTAGGAAGGCCACAAACATGGCACTAGCTCTATAGTATAGAGCATAGATCCCTTACTCAAGAATAGTTGGGGTACCCAATACATATATATGTATATCGAGATCTATAGAGAGGTACTTAGACCTAGTCTTGGTACCTAGCAACAAGTTGGTTTGGAACAGAAGGGGATATCCATTGTCACATACTGACTAGAACCAAACTAAGTAATTCGAGGACATGGGACTCATTTGAGTCCACCGATATGATTTTAAGATATGGGATTCATTAGAGTCCACCTACATATTCCATTACATGGAATATATATTCGGTTTAGTGTAGGTATGACACCGTGAATTGGAAGAAGTTTTCACTGGTATGGGATGGTGGAAACGACTTCCCTTTGAGCACTCTTCTTCTATGGCCAAGAAGAAAAGGACTCATCATTCACGGCATCATGTCTCACTAGATCAGAGGAGAGCTCTTAGTAGACATCTCCTTAGGATTGGGAGTTATCCTTCATTGTTTACGGAAGATTTATTCTTCCACTAGAGAATGTGATAGGTGAGTTTATCACCGTTAGTATCACATACTCATTTTGAGTTTTTCAAGAAGGATAATTCCATCAGTTTGATTGGATCGTATAGATCCATGTGCAGAGGATGGTTGGCATAGATAGCTCTTAGTATGGATACACATGTGTTTATGGTATCATGTCATATCATTGCTGACCATTCTAGCAGAGGGCTTTGAACCTTGTTAGGAATTTATTTTCTCCACTCTTCACTACATACACCTTCATTAGTCAGGGGAGATCTGTTCTCCATCTTCATAGGAATATATGTAATGAGGGATTATGCGTTGTTTACGGAAGAGAGAAAAACAGGGAGAACTTATGTACATGGGAGTCTATTTCCTTCACATGGGAGTCTATTTCTCCACTAGTTTGGAAGGAAAACAAGGAGAGCTTATGTACATGTTCTCAGTTATGAGCAGAGTCAATGGATTCAATAGAGTCTCTTTCAACGGGAAAGGGAAAGTGGAATAGATTCCACTGCTAGAGCTCTTTTCCTTAGAAGAGATTGAATAAAGAGAGAGAGAGAGAGAGAGAGAGTTTCACTTTCTCACTTTTAGGTTTTCTAGATAGAAGTGGCACTCTTCTATCAAAGGAAAGAGGGAGATCAGTTAATCATGATGGTTAGATTGAGTCTCACTTATAAACTCTAGAGAGAAGCAGTTATGCTATTTTCAGTAATGGTCTTTGACTAGATGAGATAATCTAGTTATTGACATTAGTTAGACTGGGAGTAGATTGATGATACTTCTCTTTTGAGTTTCTAGGAGATAGGGATATATCTAACCTGTTAGGGTACCAAAATCTTAGTTGGTGTTACATCATGAGTATGATGAGTAAACATCAGTTAGGAGGATGGGTACTTAGGGATTATCTGAATCTCAAAGGGAATGCTTTCTGCATTCATATGGCAAACTGTTGGGAAGAGAAATATTAGAGTTTTCACAAGTGCCAATAGATGCTCTTCCAATAGAACTTAGTCCACAGGTAATGGATGAAAAAACATAGACTTCTTGGTTAGTAGAATGTAGAGATTGCACTTTACTGCCGTGAGCTGGATGATGGATTTGCATTGATCACAAGGTAGTTTAGATTACTGAGTGGTTCTCTCTGCAGGTGGGCATCTATCAACATACTGGTTGAATCTTCGGGCGGCTGTTTTCATAGTTTCATTAGGGTTCTGTTTAAAGCTATGGATTAAAGACGCAGAATTGTGTTTAATCCCTCTCTTAGTGAATTTCCTAATGAATTCTTGAAAGAATTGCTCCATATTTCCAAATTGGTTGGGGTCTAATGGTTGGAACCAAGTCAGAGCTATTCCTGTGAGGGTGAGTCCGAAAGACTCATACTGCACGAAGAAGTCGTCTACTTGTTCCGCCCTTAGAACTTGTTTAAATTCAGCAATGTGATCATAAGGTTCTCCCAATCCGTCGTAGTGGTTCCTCACACATTTGGACACCTGAATAGGTCTCAATCTTCTCATTGGTTCTGGCTATCTAGGCATTATAGGGAAGGTGGGAACCACTGGTCTAATTGGGGGTATTCCTGGTTGTCCTCCTATTGGTGGTCGTGGTCTTACTGGGGTTCTATACTGGTTACCTACTCGAGGGTGGGTTTGAGTGTGTGGTTGCACTCCTGGAGTAGCGAATTGTACATGAGTTCGGTTTGGAACACTCCGTTGACTAGTTTGTCCCCACATGGTGTGCTCTACCTCTTGTTGGGTTCCAAAGGGGTTCTGAGAGGTGGTTGCCTGCTCTCTCTGAGGGAATACAAGAAAACCCATGTATTTCAGTCGAGCCCTATCTGTGGCATCTACCAACCAATACCTTCTTTGGTTCTTGTCTAGGTATGTTATTCTAGTCTCATCTTCCGGATCCTTTAGTTCAATCATCGGGCTTTCTTCTCTTCCTTGGGCTGGTGAGTCAGTCTGAAGCAACAAGTCCAAACCATGGATCAAATAGACTTGTAGTAAATAGTCTTCTTGAGGTATCAAGTCCCCTCTCAAGACTCGCGTCACTTGGGACTTGCCTCTAGGGGTTGTCACTAACTCCTCAGGGTTTGGTCTCCCTGAGTTTTCTTGTCCCACTAGCTCTCCCCTCTCATTGATCCATTCAGGATATTCAATCACTAAGTAGATGTGACCCATCTTGTCCATGTATGCTCCTCCTTCATACTTAACAGCCGGTCTGGGCACAATTGTTGCATCCATGGAAGTCACCATCCTAGCCACAGATCTGTTTAAGCCATCCACGTAGATGGGGATCTCCTAGGCATTGGTAGAAACATATTGTAAAGAAGTGTGATATTCTCCTTCAACAGTGGTCATGAAGTTTCTTCTAGGAGTGGGGCCCTGCATGTCTTCTGAAGCCATGGGTATCTCCTCCTCTGAGTCACTAGAGGTGTCTGAATAGACAGAGTGGTGACTGACCTGAGCGGCACTTCCCATGGAAGATATAACAATTCTCCGGCTACTTAGCACCCTTCCTGACCTCAAGTTCATTCACCCTCCTGAGACTCTCTAGGTCTCTAGAACTCTCCCTAAGTGGCTCCTCAAATGCCTCAAATTTGTCCTTAAAAATGCCCTAACCGTTCTAGGTGATACCACTTTTGGCGATATTGTTCCAGCCGATACTGCACTAGGCGATACCAAGCTGTCCACGATACGATACCTGTAGACTAAACGATATGATACTTAGATCAACATGCGATACGATACTAAAGTTGAGCACGATACGATACTGGCTATCCTGATGATACGATACCAAATCCAGTCATGATACGATACCTATGTAGTCCACGATACGATATCAGAAAACCTCGACGATACGATACTTATGCTCTGGCCGATACGATACCTGGAACTCTGGGGATACGATACTAAAACTCGGATGATACGATACTGGGTTTGTACGATACGATACTGCCACTAAGCACAATATGATACTGGCCTTTTCACGCGATACGATACCAATGGTCTGGACGATACAATCTTGGTTGCACGATACGATACCAACTCTGTGGGCAATACGATACCAAATCCAGCCGCGATACTATACTGAAATTTGGCACGATACGATACCCGAGTTTTACACGATACGATACTATTGCAAGTGGTGATACGATACCACCAACTTGCACGATACGATACTAGTATGGTATCGCGATACAATACTGGAACAAGACACGATACGATACCAAGAGTGGACCACGATAGGATACCACTTTGGTAAAGTGCGATCGTGATACCAACCTGGCGATACGATACCACAAGTGGTATCGCGATACCAAGGCTGGTAGTCGACGATACGATACTTCGTCAAGTATCGCGATACCAAAAACTCAACCGATCGCGATACTCAAGCCAAAATACCTCAAATTTCAAAAATTTTTCTTCCCCCTTGCTCTTCTCTCACCCCTCTTCACTGCTAGCCTGCTCTCTCACTCAAAGAAATCCAAAAAACATTGTGTCCCACCCCGTGATACCAGATGCGCATGTAATCACATGTTAGTGCACTTTTAATGTGTTTTTGCCATTGAAATCTTATGGAATCTGTTAAACGCATGTTGCCGTCACAGGTGCGTTTAAACTCTTTCGGGTTCTTGGGAGTGGAAGGGGTCTGCTAATCAGAGGCCCTATAACTTGATTTTCCCAATTAACTCATTCACATCGCAGTACACTAATATTCAAAGTACTCTGTTAATACAAATTACTATCAATACTCTGGTTCGTTCTCTTATAGACTTACTGTTCGTACTCTGGTTACTACTTTCTCAGTACACAGCACCAACGTTAAATATTACCGTAACACAGACTTCATTACCGTAACTTTATGGAACTAGACTAACCGCAAGTCAATGTAATCAAAACAAAGACGGAAAAAGACAGGTGTACTCAGATTTCTCAAACACAACACTGCAGTAACTCCACAGAACGTAATCGCCCAGACAGACAGTCTGGCAATTCTGTTGATCGTCATCGGAGCGTCCTTTCATTAGTTTATAAAGAGATACAAATTTTCACAACGACCTTTCGGTTCGTGCGGAATACGAAAAGTAAAGAATTACAAATGCCAATCCGGTGGCTTACACTGGCACGCACGGTGGACTTGAACCCACAACGATACAAAACTTTTAGGGCTCATCGACTATACCCTGGATGTACATAGTTCGGGCTAATTTAAAGGTTCTGGCAATTTTCTGCTTCAGACTATCCAACATTTTCTTTAAAGTGTCTAGTTCGACTAACTGGGCGTCAGTACGAACAGAACTTGCGGTAATTACTTGATTCATCAAAATTTCAGCTTGCGTCTGCAAAAATGCCTCCTGTAAGTAAAAAACGTTCGCTAGGGCTGCATCACGGCTCAATTTCATGTCTTGAATTTGTTTATCAATTCTAGATAATCTTTCTGCTTGACAACCAAGCTGGTTTTCTCTTCTCTCCAATTCCTGAGCCTGATATTGAATTGTACGGTAATATGCATCTCTTTCTTTTCTTATCCCTGTTATCTCCTTCTGCAACTGATTGGTTGAATTCATCTGAGCTTTAAGAGCAGAATTTGCCTCAAACAAGTTGGCATTTCGTGAACATGTCTACCAGGTTCTCCTGAGAGGTGCACTGCTCTAGAGTAATCTCCTGAGATATGAGCTTCTTGCGGATGAAGTGGTACTGGATCTCGATGTGCTTTGTTCGAGCATGGAATACTGGATTCTTGGCGATGGCCAAGGCTGACTGGTTGTCCGTGCGAATACATGTCGGCGTATCCTGCAAAACACCAATGTCAGATAATAAACGTCGAAGCCAGATGGCCTCACATGTTGCAAAGCTCGATGCTCGGTACTCGGCCTCTATGGATGATAGAGAAACTATAGGGTGCTTCTTACTTGCCCAAGAGATAGGTCTTGAGCCAAGCAAGAATATATACCCAGAAGTAGACCGTCGAGAATCAGGATCACCATCCCAATCTGAATCGGAATACCCTACGAGTTCGATGCCCCCTCTGTACCAAAGACCATGATGTCGAGTGAGGGCAAGGTATCGAAGTAGTCTCTGAGCAGCATCCCAATGAGTCTGACAAGGCTGATGTGCAAACTGACTGAGTATACCAATTGCATAAGCAATATCTGGTCTAGTGTTGGCAAGATAGAGTAATGAGCCAACAAGCTGTCAATAGGTATGCACATCCACAAGTGATAATGAGTCCTCTAGTGTAAGCTTGATGTTTGGATCAAGTGGTGTAGAAACTGAGCGACACTGTTCCATGTTATATCTAGAAAGTAGATCAGAGCAGTACTTCTTCTGTGATAGGAATATACCTTCTTTTGTTTGCCATACTTCCATACCCAAAAAGTAGTGTAATAATCCAAGATTTGTCATAGAGTACTCAAGATGAAGCTGTGTGATGATAAACTAGATGCATTCTTCGTCTGAGCCTGTCAAGATCAAGTCATCTACATAGAGAATGATGATGGCTACTAAAGACTCCTTTTGATAGATATAGAGATTAGCATCAACATTGCTTCTGTGAAATCCCTTGTCTTCAAAGAACTTGTGAATCTTTTCATACCAGGCCCTGGGAGCTTGCTTGAGTCCGTAAAGTGCCTTGCGAAGCTTGTAGACTTGATCTTCTTAGCCTTTGATATGGAAGCCTTCAGGTTGTTCAACACATACTTCTTCTTGAAGATCTCCATTGAGGAATGCACTTTTGACGTCCAGCTGGTAAATGGGCCACTTAAAGTGAGCACTGATTGCTAAGATGATTCTTATGGTTGTGAACCTTGCAGTAGGAGTAAAGGTTTCTTCATAGTCAATGCCATGTTGTTGCTTGTATCCCTTAGCTACCAACCTTGCTTTGTACTTGTCTAATGTGCCATCTGACTTGTACTTAACTTTATAAATCCACTTAACTCCTATGACTTGATGATTTGTGGGCTTAGGTACAAGAGTCCAAGTTTTGTTCTTCTCAATTGCATCCATTTCGACTTGCATAGCTTCTTCCCACTTGGGTTGTCCTTGAGCTTCTTTGTAACTAGATGGTTCCGGGATTTTTTGAATGTGATGCATTAAGGCATAATTGACATAATGACTTTGTTCTCGTTGTCTCTTGTCAATAAGTCTTTGAGATCTTCTCAGATGGCTTGAAGTACTTGCTTCTGAGTTGGAGTTTGGAAATACTGAGTCCCCCTCTGAAGTGTAGATAAGTGGACTAAGACTTATACTTGAATCTTTTCTTGAGTATGAGGAAGCTTCATTGAAGATCACATCCTTGGAAATGGTGATGGAGTGGTTTTCCATATCATATAGATGGTATGCCTTTGATTGGTCACTGTACCCTATGAATATGTGTTTCTTGGACTTTGATTGTAACTTGTTTCTATCTTCTTTTGGTACATGGACAAAAGCTTCACTACCAAAGACTGGAAAGTAATTCACATTTGTTTTTCTTCCATAGTATGCTTCAAAGGGTGTTTTGTTGTGTAATGCACTTGTAAATCCTCGATTAAGAATGTGAACAGCAGTATGCACGGCTTCTGCCCAGAACTTGTAGGGTAGATCCTTGTGATGAAGCATTGTTCGTGCCATTTCCATCACACTGCGTATCTTTCTTTCAGCTACTCCATTCTTGTATGGATTATGAGGCTGAGCGACTTGTCTTTTGATCCCTTTCTGGTTGAGAAAGTTATCAAAGTCATGATTGATAAACTCACCACCTCCATCGGATCTGATGGTTTTAACTTTAGTTGAAGCTTCATTCTCTACTTCTTTGATCCAAGTTTGAAACTTAGAGAATGTGTCTGCCTTTGAGTTCAAAAATTACACCCAAATATAGCGAGAGTGGTCATCTACTAGAAGATAAAAGTAGAGGGATCCACTCAGCGATGGGGTGTTCATGGGTCCACATAAGTCCATGTGGAAGGTTCCTCGCTCGTGTTGAAGCTTCCTTGGGAACTCGGGCCCTATGTTGCTTGCCTTGGGTGCAATCCTGGTAGACATCGATAAGTTTCCCGATCTTTGGCAATCCCTTCACAAGTTGGGATGAAGAGATTTTTGATAAGTAAGACGTAATCTCTGGTGCCACAAACTTGAGGTTGATTCTTTGGATACAAAGCAAGATAGTTTGTAGAGGCCCTTTTCTTCAATACCTTGAGCAATGACATCCTTTGTATGGGGATCAACTACCTTTACTGAGGTGTTATCAAACCATACTTGTTTGTCTTGATCTGTAATGGCCTTGACCGAAAGTAGATTTATACATAAATTTAGAACAAAAAGAACATTGGACAAAGACTTGCATTCACCCTGATTGTTGGTAATTTGAACTTTCTCTTTTCCTTCAATGGGTAAACTTTTGTTGTTGCCGAGATAGACTTCTCCCATGTGCTCTTCGAGTTCTTCAAAGGAGTCCTTGTCTTTGCACATATGGGAGGTAGCTCCACTATCAAAGATCCACTCATGTGGGGAGCTAGAAGTAACTAGGGCATTGGCTTCTGTGGAGATGAAGAGTTCCTCACTAGAGTAGTGGGATCTATGTTGGGATCCTCTGGATGCTTGCCTAGACATAGAAGCCTTTGATGATTGTTTCTTTTTATAGCAAAACTTTTATAAGTGTCTTGATTTTCCACAGAAATTACAGGTGAACTTCTTCAATGAATTATGCGATCCTTGCTTAGATCCATTGTTAGCGTGATGACTTGTAGTTTTGCCCTTATTGAATGGGCCTTTGGCCTTCATGGTAGACTCTTGGGAGGAAGTCGATTTGGCTCGCAAGTCGTGAAGGAGCAATAGTCAACGAACCTCTTCCCAAGTTAAGACTTGGTCGCGATTATACAAAGTTGTGACAAATGTCTCGTACGACTTAGGTAACTTGTTGAGAAGCCTAATTGCCATTTATTCACTACAGATCTACCTACCACAGAGTGCTAGTTTATGTTGGTAGTCCTCAAATTGGGCTATGACCTTGGTAATTGTGTCGTGTGGCCGAATGATCAAATTATGAAACTCGGACTCTACTGCATATATTTTTGAAGGGGTTTTGTCTTCATACAAAGCTGCTAATGTATCCCAAGCATCCTTGGATGTCTTGCAGGTAGTGATATGTCCTTTCGTCAGTTCGTCACAAGCAAGTAACAGCTGACCTAAAGCTCTTTTGTCCTTGACATTCCACACATGCCAATTGTCTAAGTTGGTATCCCTATTGGGTTCGGGGTCTGACCCATCTACTACCTCATGAAGAAGATTCGTGTAGAGATAGGCGTGCATGACATCTTTCCATAGAGTGTAATTTTATCCATTGAGGCATTCAACCTTAGGCATAAAAATAGGGGTGAAAGAGGGTAAGAAGTTAGCCATAGATGATGAGCTACCTTCACTTTTGGTCATTACAAAGCTTTGAGGATAAAGTGTTTAGAAACACTATCAAAGATACTTGCCAAAAGTACCGCTTCAAGATAATGTGCAAAGCTTGAAATGAATGACTCGATTCCACACTTAAAATTCTTGGGGAGGGAGGGGGCTTAGAGTAACCCTACACTTGTACAACACCAAGATAAGTCGACGCAAGAGGAGGGCTTAGAGTAGCCCGTTGCACATCACACGAGCCTTAGAGTAGGCTTAAAACTTGAAGAGAGCTTGTGGGTGGGCTTAGATTAGCCTCCAACCTACAAGTATGCACACACAAAACACTTGCTTCTTATATTGGGGTTACAAAGGGGGGGCACTTAGTGCCAAAGTGGTGTACCAAAAGTATTGGACTTAAGAACTCTTACAATAATACTCTTTTAGGGATACCAAATTGAGTGCCAAAGGATAAGGTTGGTACCTTTGAAAAATAACCCTTAGGGATTAGAATAAAACTGCCAACTTGAAAGGTTAGAGTATCCTTTCACCAACACTTTGGGAATTTTGTGTGGCAATGTTGTGAACCAAGACAAAAGCGAAAATATTAGAATGATCTTGAATGTCATACTCAAAACCAATGCGTGCCCTCTTTTCAATGATACGACTAGCTTGAAGTATGGATTAAGTTAAAGTGAATGTTTAGAATGATACGCGAGTGAGAACATGTTTAAAGGCATGCCATGGATGATGTAATATCCACTTGCACGCATGATCATGCCACATTCATTGAAGAATGTCAGTGAACGGCATTGAACTCCTGGGCCACGGATGTCAACTACTGGAGTATGTGATGGCGCGCACTTCTGGTGCACTTCTGACTTGCTAATAGCCTTGGGATGGAGCACAAAGCTGCTAAGAATGCTCTAGGACTGCCACGTCTGAATATTATATTTGTCCTACATTCATCGTCGCTGTCGGACTATTCAGAGTGCATCCGATTGTTAAGGAGTCTTATATCATTGTCAAAATCCCTCTAACACAATAGTGTGCACTTCTGCTGTGTAATGAGCAGTGCCCACTCAGTTGCTCAGAGAGCATTTCTTTCTCTGAGTAAGCAGGACAAAAAGAGCAACACAGAGAAGAGACTGCTGTAGAGGCCGAAAGAATTCACAGTGCTAACTCACATTCTCTCTCTCACCTAGAGTATTGGTGATTTCTGTGATGAATTGCGATGGAGCACACAGACTCTCTCTCCCTCGTTCGGAAGGAGATCATTCTATGTCCGAGGCTGTCTCTGGCGGAGTTGCTCAGTCTTGCTTTCTTTTGTCTCTCGCTCTCTGCTACTCTCTCTTGTATTGTGTCCAAAGAGATGAGAGATACTCTCTCTCTCTATGGAGGGCTGCAGAAAATACTGAGAACTTCAAACTCTGTTCACGTGCTATAGAAACACACGGTGAGTCCCACAGTGGAGTGACATGGTCGGTCGTAGCTGGCCACTAAGAACTTATCCACAGAACGCCACAACCATTGTGCATGTTGCAAATAAGAGATTAAACGATATTGTTTTGCTCTAGTGTTCTGACACAGGTTGCATGTTGCTGACACGCACTCACACAGATTATAACCAGAGCACTTTTCTTCTCTGTCATGGTAGCTACGGGCACCAGAGACCAAACGAGATTATGCACAAAATTTCTCTTCTGAAGGCAGAGAAGGTGGTGCATCTAAGAGTTTGAGAGTGGTGTTGGAGCCTGTTTGAGCCTTGAGGAACTATGTTTTTTGATCGATCTTGCAGTCGTCTCTTAGTTGTGGCAGATTCGTCCCTTTTGCATGGCTTTCTTCTACTGCTCCATCAGGCTCTGCATCACCTTAAGCTCAGAGGATCACACAAAAACATTAAGGTTTCCTTGCTCTATCGAAGTTGAAGATGTTGAATTCTTTTTTTTTGCACTGTTAATAGAATGAGATGGTATGCTGCTATGCGCATGCATAAAGAACAAAAGATTATATTGGAGTGTTGAATGAATTCAAGTTCAAGGATTTGATACTGCGACCTCCAGATGATCATAGAACACGTACTCTAACCACTATAACAATGACCGTTTTGTTGAACAGTGAGGTTTACCAATCAAAACATTGTTGATGCGAAATAACTAAGAGATGAACCAATAAAAGTGAAACGAGACACCATAACATGACTAAAATCCATTGAAATGAAGGAATCGCGACATGCAATGGTGGGTGGGAGGGTAGGCAAATGGGCAAAATGATGCCACAAAATGAGTAAAATGATGGCAAAAGGCTACTCCATTTGAGTGGAGATAAACGCCACCAAACTCAAGCAGCACCACCACCAAAATCACTGCCAAATGCACCACCAAGACCTCCACCTAGCGCTCTGATACCATGTAGAGAATACGCACGCGGAAGCAAAATCAAAAGTAGAGTACTCTCACAAAACAAAGAATGTGTGAGACACAAAATGAGTAGACCATGAAATGGGTAAACTCATGTGGATTAGAAATGAGCTTGCCAAGAGCATGGAGTAGGCTCCTCAAGCTTCTAACCAAGTACAAATGAGGGCAGAGGCCCTCCCTATATAGATTTGGGAGGGACTCTCAAAAGTACATCATATGTGGGATAAGTCTCCTAAAAGGAGAATGAATACAACTGGTAGAAGCACATGGCAAGGTTCCCAAATACAAAGGAAATACAATATAAAATGGAAATGGACTAGAAATGGAGTGCCTCCTGGATACAAAATGGAGATGCACTCATGCGGATACAAATGTAGATGAAGTAGGAGCAATCATGTCGTCAACAATATCCAGATCTTAAGTCAATCTTAGTGGATAGAGTCCCTCCACTTAATTGACCTAATAAGTCATCTATGTGAGGGAGTGCATACTTATTCTTAATTGTTCTTTTATTCAGCCCCCTATAGTCAATGCATAATCTATAAGAGCCGTCTTTCTTCTTCTGAAATAAAACAGGTGCACCCCAAGGTGAGACACTCGACCTTATCAAGCCTTTCTTCAGAAGATCATCTAATTGAATCTTAGGCTCCTTTAATTCCTTGATGTTAAATCTATAGGGTGCTCTAGAATATGGTTCACTACCTGGATATAGGTGAATGGCATGGTCAATCTGCCTAGGTGGAGGTATACCAGGAAACTCTTTTGGAAATACAATTGTGTATTCTTTCAAAAGATTTTCTACATAATTCAGAACACTTTCCTCATTATCTTTTTCATGCACATTGTTTACATACACTATAAAAGTTCTACAACTATCATGTATACCTTTAATTATCTGCAACTATCATCGCACAATTTTTAACTAAGCAATCCATGCCTATGATTGCATCACTCTGTTTCATCTCAATTACATGCAAACTTCCAGAAAAGCACCTATCAGAAAGAGTAAATTCAAGGTTTTCAATATATCCTTTCGTGTAGTCTAATCGTCCATTGGCCATCTCTACAGGTTTGGTTATCAGCATATCTAGGGTTGTCCCTACATTCTATACCAATTTGAAAGATATAAAACAATGGGTACTACCCGAATCGATCAAAAATCTGATTTTATGCGCAGAAATCATATCAGGAATCAGATTACAGAAGCCTTTGGGAAAGAACTAACCACCATGCAACGTAAAGTAGATTCAGGCCACTTACCTCCATCATCTGCTTCCTCAATAATTGTACCCTCCTCGATGATGTTTATCGTTTTTTATTGTGCAGGTCGCAAGACTGCCTCATTCGGGCACTCATATATCCGATGCCCTTGCTCCCCGCAACAAAACACAGACCAAGTCTTTTTGCCCTCTCAATAAAATTAGGGTCTTGTTGGCACTCGATTTTTTCCCTATTTTTTAGATATTTATTTAGATATATTTTCCATATTCTGGCTTTTTCCTTATTTTTTACATACATTTAATTACAATATTTACACATTCTAATTTATTTCCCTTGTTTTACATATATTTGATTATATATAATAATATTAAACCTAAAAATAATAATATTAAACCTAAAACCCTAATCCTAAAGACCTAGACCTAAAAATGGTATTTGTGTGTGTGTCTGCATGTGTAAATATATGTGTTTATGTAAGTGTGAAAACCCTAAAACCCTAATCCTAAAGACCTAGACCTAAAACATGTAGATATGTGTGTGAATGTGTATATATATGTGTACATGTATATGTATTATGTGTGTATATGTGTATATGCAAGTGTAAAACTCTAAAACCCTAATCCTAAAGACCTAGAACATGTATATGTGTGTCTCCATGTGTATATATATGTGTATGTGTCTATGTATTATGTGTGTATATGTGTATATGTGTATATGTGTATATGCAAGTATAAAAACCCTAAAACCCTAATCCTAAAGACCTAGAACTAAAACATGTATATGTGTGTCTATATGTGTAGCGTTTCCTCAATCACAATCTATCCCCAATCACAATCTTTCGATCATTCAAAAATAACAGAAGGGAGAAGAACGCAGAGATTGCACAAGGTAAGAGACAATCTAATGTAGAAGAGTAGAAACAAATATGATGCAGAGAAGGAAGAATTCTGATATTATAGATGTGAATCAATGGTTACAATAGCTTTGGACAATAGCTTCTTGATGAAGCCTCTACCTCCTGACCACACCCGAACTATCCCAATCGCATTCACTCGCCCTCAATCACACTCTCACTCTCACTCTCAATCACAAGGTAATTCTCAGATTTCTCTGTGTCTCCTGTGTTCATGCACAGGTCTTCCTATATCACAGTTTGATGGCTTCCCTCCCAAAGAAGTGTGTGATCCACCAAATTTAGAAAAAGTCGAGTTTCTCCAAAAGTTTCACAAAAAAACATGCAATCGTAATCTGCTTTCTTTCTTTAGCGTACCTGTCAAAAATAGGAGAAAAACACCAAAAGACATATCCGAAGATATCCATTATTCAACATGGTGACACGTGGGCATCAAAAATCATGGATTCGAATAGAATTAGATAAGCCCTCATTTTTTTTTAAGTGTTGGAAAACGTCACTTTTCAAAGCCCTGTAACTCAAAACTGGTGAGGAATAAACTTAAGCTTGTGAGTGACACTTTTATTCAATTTTGCGATCTGCACGATAGTGTTAGAGACGTCCGAGGTCCAAATCAACCTCCAAATGCCACTTTTGAGCCCTACATATTTCAAAATTCTAGAGAGAGAGTAAAATCAAGGCATTTTCTTACAATGAACTAAATGTAGGACCCTGAACAGGGTACTTAAAACATGATTCACAAAAATTTCACACAGGCACTTTTATTCTCTTATGATTGTTGTACCTTTCTCTCATAGAGAGTTTTCCTTAATTCTTTCATCTTCACCTTCAAAATTCTAGTAGAAAACATGATGCGAACAAGGTCTAGAGAGAGAATATGAGACTTGTCAACCCAAAATTTTTGCTACATGCATAAAATGACCTAATAATTCATTCCAAGCATTATCCCCACAATGAAATTCAAAAAGTTCAAAATCAATTATTTCACTAGAAAAGATGCCTGTTACAATTCTTCCCCCCTTTAAGAACTTTGTCCTTAGAGTTGGAAAGAAGGAAAATGTTTTAGAAAATCGTCCAAGTTCACCCAACTCGAATCTTCTACTGGGTATGAGTGCCATTTCACTAACATTTCTACTATAGATGTATTTCTAAAAAATATTTCATTTCTGTCTAATAATATTTCAGGTTGAAGCTCAAAAGAGCCATCATCTTTCAGCTTATAATTGTCCTGCAAAACATGAGAAATATTAGATACATATCTTCTGAGTAAGCTAACATGAAATACAGGATGCACGTTTATATGTTTAGGTAATTCCAACAAATAAGCAAGAGATCCAATCTTTTTCAAAACTTTAAAAGGACCTGCCTATCGAGGAGAAAGTCTATGATCCTTCCCTAGCAACAAGTTAGATCGGTGAGGATTGACTTTAAGAAATACCATATCATCAACTCGAAATTCGAGTGGTCTACTCTTTAAATCATAGAATTTATTTTGTCTTTTCTGAGCTTCTTTTATGTGTTTCTTAATTTTCCCAAGTTCTTCATCCATTTTATCAAGCATTTCTTTGGACACTTCTACTTTATTAGGAAAACCCAAAAGTGAAGGTGGAGTCAAAAAATTATATCCATACATAGCTTCAAACGGAGTCATTTTTAAAGATGCATGCAATGCACTATTGTATGCAAACTCAACCAAGGGTAAATATTCACTCCAATTATCCTACTTTTCATTCACATACATATGCAACATATCTTCAACTACCATGCTAGCCCTCTCGGTTTCCCCATCGGTTTGTGGATGGAAAGTTGTACTCATACGAAGTTGAGTTCCAATCGATTCAAATGCTGCTCTCCAAAAGTTTAATGTAAATCTAGAATCTCTATCAGAAATTATGCTTTTAGGCATTCCATGCAATCAAAAATTTTCTTTTACAAAGGTACTTGCAACATTCAATGCAGTTTCAGTCTTTTTCATAGGAAAGAAATGTCTCATCTTGGTAAGCCGATCGACTACAACAAATATGGTATCATGCTTACTTATCCTCATAGGTAGCATAGTGATAAAGTCCATAGAAATAGACTCCCACTTCTGATTTGGAACATCGAAATGTTGAAGCATTCTAGGCATCCTCTTAAACTCAGATTTCACCTCTTGGCACTTCAAATATTCACTTTCATATTTTCTAATATCCCGCTTCATACATGGCCAAAAGTAAGAATACTTTGTTTTAACATAGGTCCTGGAATAACCTGGATGTGCAAAAAAAGGTGCATCATGACAATCATGCAATATTTTAGCTTTTAATGGAGATTCAGAAGATATGCATAGCCGATTGTTACAATACAATAATCCATCCTGCAAATGAAATTTTTCCTCATACATAGATCCCTTTTTCACATTCAAAGAACTCAAAATAGGTGCATAGAAAGGATCCTGTTTTATCTCTTCTTGAATTTGATTGAGAAAATCAGAATTTAATACAGAAACAAGATTACATAAAGGTCTCTGACTCAATGCATCAGCAACCTTATTTTCCTTACCAGCCAGATACTTAATGTCAAAATCATACTCACTTAATAATTCAATCCAATGCTTTTTCATGTTGCTAAACAATGGTTGTGTGAAGATGTATTTTAGACTCTGATGATCTGTTTTCAATTCAAACTTAACCCCTAACAATAGATGTCTCCAATGCTTAAGTGCATGCACAACAGCAAGCATTTCTAAATCACGAGTAGGATACTTAAGTTCATGTTTTCTTACTTTTCTAGACTCATATGCAACCACCCTGCCATCCTGCAAAAGAACACATCCTATCTGACTACCACTTGCATCACATGCAACCACAAAAGGCTTTTCCATTTATGGTATTTTCATAACACAGTTCTCAACGACTTTTTGTTTCAATGTTTCAAATGATTTTTGACAGACATCACTCCACGCAAATCCTACATTCTTTTTAGTCAATTCTATGAGGGGAGTAGCTATCTTAGAGAAATTTTTAACATGTGCTCTTTCATATTGTGCCAACCCAAGAAAACTTCTAACATCCCTTATAGTCTTAGGAATCGGCCAATCAACTTTTGTTGTTACTTTATATTCATCTATAAGGATTCCTGCTTTTGATATTACTCTTCCTAGATACACAAGTTTATCCTTAGCAAAGAAACACTTACTCTTTTTTCCATACAATTTGTGTTCTCTAAGAGTTTGCAAAGTCTTCTTGAGATGTATCGCATGCTTAGAATCATCTTTAGAGTGTCCAAATATATCATCAAGAAATACTAAGATGAATTCATCTAGGTAATCATGAACAATATTATTCATCAAGCACATAAATGTGGTAGGCGCATTTGTTAATCCAAAAGGTAGAACTATAAACTCATAGTGACCATATCGTGTTGGAAAAGTTGTCTTAGGAATATCCTCTGTTTTGATCCTAATTTGGTGATATCCAAATCTCAAGTCAATCTTAGTGAATACAGTCACTCCACTTAATTGACCTAATAAGTCATCTATGTGAGGGAGTGGATACTTATTCTTAATTGTTCTTTTATTCGACCCTCTATAGTCAATGCATAATCTATAAGAGCCATCTTTCTTCTTTTGAAATAAAACAGGTGCACCCCAAGGTGAGACACTCGGTCTTATCAAACCTTTCTTCAGAAGATCATCTAGATGAATCTTAAGCTCCTTCAATTCCTTGATGTTAAATCTATAGGGTGCTCTAGAATATGGTTCACTCCTTGGATAAAGGTCAATGGCATGGTGAATCTGTCTAGGTGGAGGTATACCACGTAACTCTTTTGGAAATAATTTGCATATTCTTTCAAAAGTCTACATAATTCGGAACACTTTCCTCATTATTTTTTCATGCATGTTGTTTACATACACTATAAATGTTCTACAACCATCATGTATACCTTTAACTATCTGCATAGCAGAAATAAGGATAGGTTTAGGGCTATAGGCATCACCTAGAATATGAATAGATTCATCATCTAGCTTTAAAGTGATCGTTCTTTGTTCATAATTTATCATCGCATAATTTTTAACTAACCAATCCATGCCTATGATTGCATCACTCTATTTCATCTCAATTACATGGAAACTTCCAGAAAAGCACCTATCAAAAAGAGTAAATTCAAGGTTTTGAATATATCCTTTCATGTAGTCTAATCGTCCATTGGCCATCTCTACAGGTTTGTTTATCATCATATTTAGGGCTATCCCTAGATTCTATACCAATTTGATAGATAGAAAACAATGGGTACTACTTGAATCGATCAAAAATCTGATTTTATGCACATAAATCATACCAGGAATTGTGATTAGAGAAGCCTTTGGGAAGGAACTAACCACTATCCAACGTAGAGTAGAGTCAGTGCACTTACCTCCATCATCTGCTTCCTCAATAATTGTACCCTCGTTTATCGTTTTTTATTGTGCGGGTCGAAAGACTGCCTTATTCAGGCACTCATATGTCCAATGCCCTTGCTCCCCGCAATGAAAACACAGACCAAGTCTTTTTGCCCTCGCAATAAAATTAGGGTCTTCTTAACAATCGATTTTTTTCCTATTTTTTAGATATTTATTTATATATATTTTTCACATTTTGATTTTTTCCTTAATTTTTACATACATTTAATTACAATATTTACACATTCTAATTCATTTCCCTTGTTTTACATATATTTGATTATATATACTAATATTAAACCTAAAACCCTAATCCTAAAGACGTAGACCTAAAACATGTATATGTGTGTTTGTTTGCATGTGTATATATATGTGTGTATGCAAGTGTGAAAACCCAAAAACCCTAATCCTAAAGACCTAGACCTAAAACATGTATATATGTGTTTGAATGTGTATATATATGTGTATGTGTATATGTATTATGTGTTTATATGTGTATATGCAACTGTAAAACTCTAAATCCCTAATCCTAAAGACCTATACCTAAAACATGTATATGTGTGTCTGCATGTTTATATATATGTGTATCTGTTTATCTATTATGTGTGTATATGTGTATATGTATATATGCAAGTATAAAAACCCTAAAACCCTAATCCTAAAGACCTAAAACATGTATATGTGTGTCTACATGTGTAGCGTTTCCTCAATCACAATCTATCCCCAATCACAATCTTTCGATCACTCAAAAATAACAGAGGAGAGAAGAACGCAGAGATTGCACAAGGTAAGAGAAAATTTGATGTGGAAGAGTAGAAACAAATATGACACACAGAAGGAAGAATTCTGATATTATAGATGTGAATCAATGGTTATAATAGCTTTGGACAATAGCTTCTTGACGAAGCCTCTACCTCCCGACCACCCCCGAGATATCACAATCGCATTCACACTCGCACTCTCAATCATACTCTCACTCTCACTCTCACTCTTAATCACAAGGTGATTTTCAAATTTCTGTGTGTCTCCTGTGTTGATGTGCAAGTCTCCCTATATTAGAGTTTGATCGCTACCCTCCCAAAGAAGTGTGCAATCCACCAAATTTAGAAAAAGTCGAGTTTTCCCAAAACTTTTGCAAAAAGCCATGCGATCGTAATCTGCTTTCTTTCTTTACCGTACCTATCAAAAATAGGAGAAAAATACCAAAAGACATATCCGAAAATATCCATAATTAGACATGGTGACACGTGAGCATCAAAATCACGGATCCAAATAGAATTAGATAAGCCCTCGTTTTTTTTGTTTAAGTGTTGGAAAACGGCACTTTTCAAAGCCTTGTAACTCAAAAAGGGTGAGGAATTAGTTTAAGTTTGTGAGAGACACTTTTATTAAATTATGCGATCTGCATGATAGTGGTAGAGACGTCCGAGGTCCAAATCCACCTCCAAATGCCACTTTTGAGCCCTGCAAGTTTCAAAATTCTAGAGAGAGAGAGCAAAATCAAGGCATTTTCTTACAATGAACTAAATGTAGCACCCGAAAGATCGTACTTAAAGCATGATTCACAAAAATTTCACACATGCACTTTTATTCTCTTATACTTATTCTACCTTTCTCTCATACAGAGTTTTCCTTAATTCTTTCATCTTCACCTGCAAAATTCTACTAGAAAACATGATGCGAATAAGGTCTAGAGAGAAAATATGAAACTTGTCAACCCAAAATTTTTCCTACATGCATAAAAGACCTAATTATTCATTCTAAGCATTATCCCCACAATGAAATTCAAAAAGTTCAAAATGAGTTATTTCACTAGAAAAGAGGCCTATTACAATTCTTCCCCCCTTTAACAACTATGTGCTCAGAGTTGGAAAGAAGGATAATGTTTTAGAAAATCCTCCAAGTTCACCCAACTCCAATCTTCTAGTAGGTGTGAGTGCCATTTCACTAAAATTTCTACTATAGATCTATTTCTAAGAAATCTTTTCTTTGTGTTTAATATTATCTCAGGTTGAAGCCCAAAAGAGCCATCATCTCCAAGCTTATAATTGTCTTGCAAAACAAGAGATACATTAGATACATATCTTTTAAGTAAGCTAACATAAAATACAGGATGCACATTTAAATGTTTAGGTAGTTCCATCAAATAAACAAGAGATCCAATCTTTTTCAAGCTTTAAAAGGAAGTGCATATCAAGGAGAAAGTCTATGATCCTTCCCTAGCAACAAGTTAGATCGGTGAGGATTAAATTTAAGAAATACCATATCATCAACTTGAAATTCGAGTGGTCTTCTCTTTAAATCATAGAATTTCTTTTGTCTTTTCTGAGCTTCTTTTATGTGTTTCTTAATTTTCCCAAGTTCTTCCTCCATTTTATCAAGCATTTATTTCGACACTTCTAATTTATTTGGAAAACCCAAAAAGGAAGGTGGAGTCAAACAATTATATCTGTACATAGCCTCAAACGGAGTCATTTTTAAAGATGCATGCCATGCACTATTGTATGCAAACTCAACCAAGGGTAAATATTCACTCCATGTATCCTACTTTTCATTCACATACATACGCAACATATCCTCAACTACCCTGTTAACCCTCTCGATTTCCCCATCAGTTTGTGGATGGAAAGTTGTACTCATACGAAGTTGAGTTCTAGTCGATTCAAATGTTGCTCTCCAAAAGTTTGACGTAAATCTAGAATCTCTATCGAAGTTTATGCTTTTAGGCATTCCATGCAATCAAAAAATTTCTTTTACAAAGATTCTTGCAACATTCAATGCAGTATAAGTCTTTTTCATAGGAAAGAAATGTGCCATCTTGGTAAGCCGATCGACTATAGCAAATAGGGTATCATGCTTACTTCTCGTCATAGGTGGCTTAGTGATAAAGTCCATAGAATAGACTCCCACTTCTGATTTGGCATATCCAAAGGTTGAAGCATTTTAGGCATCCTCTTAAACTTAGATTTCACCTGTTGGCACTTCAAACATTCAGGTACATATTTTCTAATATATCGCTTCATACATGGACAAAAGTAAGAATACTTTGTTATAACATAGGTCCTTGAATAACGTGGATGTGCAGAAAAATATGCATCATCACAATCACACAATATTTTAACTTTTAATGGAGATTCAGTAGATATGCATAGTCGATTGTTACAATACAATGTTCCATCCTGCAAATGAAATTTATCCTCATAGATTGATCCCTTGTTCGCATTCAAAGAATTCAAAATAGGTGCATAAAAAGGATCCTATTTTATCTCTCCTTGAATTTGATTGAGAAAATCAAAATTTATTACAGAAACAAGATTACATAAAGTTCTCCAACTCAATGCATTAGCAACCTTATTTTCCTTACCAGCCAGATACTTAATGTCAAAATCATACTCACTTAATAATTCAATCCAAGGCTTTTGCCTATTGTTAAGCAATGGTTGTGTGAAGATGTATTTTAGACTTTGATGCTCTATTTTCAATTCAAACTTAACCCCTAACAATAGATGTCTCCAATGCTTAAGTGCATGCAGAACAGCAAGCATTTCTAAATCATGAGTAGGATAGTTAAGTTCATGTTTTCTTAGTTTTTTGGACTCATATGCAACCACCCTGCCATCCTGTGAAAAAAGACATCCTATCTAACTACCACTTGCATCACATGCAACCACAAAAGGCTTTCCCATTTCTAGTATTTTCAAAACACAATTCTCAATGACTTTTTGTTTCAATGTTTCAAATGATTTTTGACAGGCATCACTCCACACAAATCCTACATTCTTTTTAGTCAATTTTGTGAGGGAAGTAGCTATCTTAGAGAAATCCTTAATATGTTCTCTTTCATATTGTGCCAACCCAAGAAAACTTCTAACATCCCTTACCATATCGTGTTCGAAAAGTTGTCTTAGGAATATCCTCTGTTTTGATCCTAATTTGGTGATATCCAGATCTTTAGTCAATCTTAATGAATATAGTCGCTCCACTTAATTGACCTAATAAGTCATCTATGTGAGGGAGTGGATACTTATTCTTAATTGTTCTTTTATTCAACCCCGTATAGTCAATGCATAATCTATAAGAGCCATCTTTCTTCTTCTAAAATAAAACACGTGCACCCTAAGGTGAGACACTCGGTCTTATCAAGCCTTTCTTAAGAAGATCATCTAATTGAATCTTAAGCTCCTTTAATTCCTCGATGTTAAATCTACAGGGTGCTCTAGAATATGGTTCACTCCTTGGATATAGGTCAATGGCATGATCAATCTGCCTAGGTGGAGGTATACTAGGCAACTCCTTTGGAAATACATTTGTGTATTGTTTCAAAATATTTTCTACATTATATGGAACACTTTCCTCATTATCTTTTTCATGCACATTGTTTACATACACTATAGATGTTCTACAATCATCATGTATACCTTTAATTGTTTGCATAGCAGAGATAAGGATAGGTTTAGGGCTATAGGCATCACCTAGAATATGAATAGATTCATCATTTAGCTTTAAAGTGATCATTCTTTGTTCACAATTAATCATCCCAGAATTTTCAACTAACCAATCCATGCCTATGATTGCATTTCTCTGTTTCATCTCAATTACATGGAAACTTCCAGAAAAGCACCTATCACAAAGAGTAAATTCAAGGTTTTCAATATATACTTTCGTGTAGTGTAATTGTCCATTGGCCATCTCTGCAAGTTTTGTTATCAGCATATTTAGGGCTATCCCTAGATTCTGTATCAATTTGAAAGATACAAAACAAGGGGTACTACCTGAATCGATCAAAAATCTGATTTTATGCATAGAAATCATACCGAGAATCGTGATTACAGAAGCCTTTGGGAAAGAACTAACCACCATGCAACGTAAAGTAGAGTCAAGGCACTTACCTCCATCATCTGCTTCCTCAATAATTGTACCCTCCTCGATGATGTTTATCGTTTTTTATTGTGTGGGTCGAAAGATTGCCTTATTCAGGCACTCATATGTCCAATGCCCTTACTCCCCGCAACGAAAACACAGAACAAGTCTTTTTGCCCTCTCAATAAAATTAGGGTCTTGTTGCCACTCGATTTTTTCCCTATTTTTTAGATATTTATTTATATGTATATTTCATATTCTGATTTTTTCCTTAATTTTTACATACATTTATATACAATATTTACACATTCTAATTTATTTCCCTTGTTTTATATATATTTGATTATATATACTAATATTAAACCTAAAAACCTAATCCTAAAGACCTAGACCTAAAACATGTATATGTGTGTGTGTTTGCATGTGTATATATGTGTGTATGCAAGTGTGAAAACCCTCAAACCCTAATCCTAAAGACCTAGACCTAAACAATCTATATACGTGTTTGAATGTGTTATATATGTGTATGTGTATATGTATTATGTGTGTATATGTGTATATGCAAGTGTAAAACTCTAAAACCCTAATCCTAAAGACCTAGACCTAAAACATGTATATTGTTGGAGTTTATTGACCTCCAAAATATAGCAAGAAGTAGGTGGAACCCCCTAGGAACTGGTTGACCTTCTCACAAACTTCATCACAGAAAACCAGTTATGCGTGTAGAGCTTAGTATTCTCTAAAGGATTAGAATTTTCTAAAAAAGTTTTAAACACGTATACTAGACATGAAGAGATTTCCAATGAGCCAAAGAACACTCAATTTGGATAAATACACAAGGAGATATGACCTCTGCAAGTTAGAGGTTTAATGGAGACCTTCAGCAGAGGTGAAACCAGAGAACACACACTACTTGCAGAGAGTACTGCTCTCAGCTCACAAATCCAATGATTATGGAAATTTACATGAAGAAAGTAGACAGTAAGAGCTTTCAAATGAGCTATAAAATATGAAATTTGGATATAGAAGGAGGGAGATAAAAGCTCTGCAATCTCTGCATATAAAACTACAGCAGCATAGAGATACAGATATGACTCTCTTGGACTTCCCACAAGATCACAACTTTTCTCCTCTTTTTATAGCATGAGAAACTAATCTAAAACCTTCCTAATACATCTATATTCGTGGTAGACAGTTGGGTGGAGGTATTACATGACTCAAGTGCTCAAATAAGCAAAGTATTGATGGACTTTGAGAACTAGCCACATCGACCTTCCACTAGGACACCACTGCAGCTCCCTTGTGACTCAGTAATTTGACTCACCATGTTCTAGAACTCACGTGGTATTTTTGCTATCTTTTATGAATAATATGAGCCTTCTTGAAGTATTTGAAGACATCCCAAAGGTATTTACATAATTTGAAACTTGTACCCTACATAAAACAAATGTTCACAACATTCTCCCCCTCAAGTTTCAAAGGGTATTTCCTTCATGCCAAGAATATAGTTGAATCGTTGAAGCTTCGGTCCATCCAAGGATTTGGTGAAGATATCTGCAACTTGATCCTTTGTTCCCACAAAAGAAACTTGTACTTCATTTTTTATGGCCTTCTCTCGAACATAATGATATTGAACCTCTATATGCTTTGTTCTAGCATGAAAGATAGGATTTGAGGTCATATGAATGCTACTCAAGTTATCCCCATATATCAGTGGTACATCAACCTGCACATTAAAGTCATGAAACAACTTTTTAAACCACATAACGTCAGTAGTAGCCAATGCTAAACTTCTATACTCGGCCTCTGTAGAAGATAAAGAAACTGTAGGCTGTTTCTTTGAACTCCATGTTAATGTCTTGTTTCCTGCTATTACCACATATCCACTTGTGGATCTTCTGTCATCTTTGCTTCCAGCCCAATCTGCATCACTAAAGACTTTAAGAGTTAGATCAGCATCATGACTATAAAATAATCCTTCGTTCATGGTACCTTTCAAATACCTAAGCACTCTTTTCGTTGCATGCATATGAGGTACTCTAGGTTCATGCATAAACTGTGACAATACTCCCACTGCATAGCATATATCAGGTCTAGTTTTTGTTGCATAAATCAAAGATCCTACCATGGATCTATACACATTCATATCATGCAACTCATCACCTTCCTTTGCACTCAACTTTACATTACATTCCATTGGAGTAGAAACAAATTTACATTCCTGCATACCAAACCTTTTCAACATATCACATATATACTTTCTCTGTATCAACCACATACCTTCATCGCCATACACAATTTCAATCCCAAGAAAGTATCTAAGCAAACCAAGATCTGAAATTTTAAATTCCTTTCCCAAATTACCTTTTATCTCATCAGTTGCTTTTGCATCATTCCCTGTAATCAACAAGTCATCCACATAAATGCATACATAGACACACATGCCATCTACATGTTTTACATAAAGTGAAGGATCAGCATGACTCGTTGTGTATCCTTGCAGCATAAGATACTTTACCAACCTTGCATTCCATGCCCTTGGTGCCTGCTTAAGACCATACAATGCCTTCTTTAACCTGCATACATGATTAGGACATTTTGCATCCACATAACCATCTGGTTGTGACATATACACTTCTTCATTTAACTCACCATTAAGAAAGGCATTCTTTATATCGAGTTGATATATATTCCACCTTATACTTGCAGCTAAAGCCAACAAAGTTCTCACCGTTGCCATGTTTGCTACTAGACTAAATGTCTCCTCATAATCCAATCCTTGAGTTTGATTATATCCTTTTGCTACAAGTCTAGCCTTATATCTTGACACACTACCATCACTATTTCTTTTAATCTTAAAAACCCACTTGCAACCAATTACCTTTTGCTTTGGTGTCTTTGGAACTAAATTCCAAGTCTTGTTATCCTGTAGTGCTTCCATTTCTTCGCTCATTGCTTTCTCCCACTTTTCATCTCCTTTTGCCTCATCATAACATGTGGGTTCATTTTCCTGCTCAACTTTTGTCATAAAAGCATAATGAGTATTCATGAAAGATTCATATGTATACCTTTGAGGTTGCTTACTCACTCTTGAAGTTCTTCTTACCTCCAACGTAGATGCTCTTCCTTTCTTATTAGGAACCTTTGATGATTCTCCATAGTCACATACATCACTAATTTCCTCTCCTTCATCATTAACTTCAAAAAGTTTGAGTTTACCTTTACTTTTAACACTAGGAGGTGCTTGCCTTAATCTTCTATTGAAAGGTAGCTTTCTTTCTTCATCCAAACCGCTTTTCTCATCACTTAAACTTCTTGTGGGCTGAGGTAAGCACTCATCTCCTTCACCTTTATCTTCTTCATCTTCATTTATGACTTGCAAACTTTTCTTATCTACATACCATGAAAGTGATTCATCAAAATTTACATCTCTTGAAACAACCACCTTATTGCTATGAGGATTATAACATCTATATCCTCTTTGAGTATCTGCATAACCAATAAATATACACTTTTCTGATTTCACATCAAGTTTTGATCTCACTTCACTAGGTACATGTACATAACATACACAACCAAATACTTTCAAATGACTTACACTTGGTTTCCTTCCATGCCATACCTCATATGGTGTCAAATGATGAACTCCAGCAGTAGGTACTCTATTCATAATGTACACACTTGTGCTAACAACTTCAGCCCAAAAAGAATTAGGCAAATACATATCATTTAGCATGCTTCTAGATGCTTCTGCTATGATTCTGTTTCTTCTTTCTGCAACTCCATTTTGTTGTGGAGTATACCTGCATGTAACTTCTCTTTTGATACCTTCATCATATAAAAAATCAGTAAAAGCTTGAGAGAAATACTCTCCCCCTCCATCGGATCTTAGCTTCTTAACATATCTTCCTGTTTGCTTCTCGACAAATGATTTAAAATTTTTGAAACAATCAAAGACTTCACTCTTATGTTTAATGAAATACACAAATGTCATTCTACTATGATCATCAATGAATGATACATAGTACTTATTACCAGCCAAGGATGCCTCTTTAGTAGGACCCCATACGTCCATGTGTATAAGGTCTATCAATCCACTGCTTACATAGCTTGAATGCTTGAAAGGCTGTCTACTCTACTTACCCATTTGACATGCTTCACAAAGATGCACCATATGTTGCTTAGTAAGATCAGGTAATCCTTCAACAATCCTCTTCTTTGTTAGCTCCTTTAACCTGTGTACATTCATGTGTCCAATCCTTTTGTGCCATAGATCAAGCTCTGCTATTCGATGCATACCATAAGAGAAATAGTTTGTATGATTTGGGTTTACCTTGAATGTAAACAATCTACCTTGTTTTTGACCTCTAGCAATTAACCTCCTTTGCTTTGGATCCTCAATGAAGCAACCTGCATGATTAAATCTTATTTGCAAACCTTTTTCTACCATTTGACCAACTGACATCAAATTCTTAGTGATCGTTGGCACATAAAGTACATCCTTCAAGCAATTTGTCTTGCTCTTATCCTGCATAACAACATCTCCAACCTGCATAATCTTATGTGTTGTATCATCTCCTCTTTCAACATGACCTTTACATGAAGGATTATGCATATTAGAAAACCATGAAGCATCATGTGACATATGATTAGAGCAACCACTATCTACATACCATACATCACTATTGCAATTCATCTTAGTTTCTACATTCATCATAAGAAGAGAATCATAATCATCACTTTTACCTTCAACTGCATAATTTCCTTGTTGTTTACCTCTTCTTGAATAGCCTCCTCTTCGATTACCACCTTGATTATTTTCATTTTGATAACAATCTTTGGCATAGTGTCCATACCTTCCACATATATAGCAGTTGTTGTTATCTTCACTCCTTTGTCTTTGATTGTAGTTGTAGTTGCCTCTCGTACCTCTCACGCTTGATCTTCCTCTTCCTCTTGTGTTGAAGAAGCCACTTGAAGTCCCTTGATCATCGCTCCTTCTTCCTCGACCTCTATTTGAACCTCTTCTTCCTCTGTTTCCACCTCTTGATGATCCTACATAAAGAGCTTGTCCTTGAGATCCTTTTTGATTTGAAGTAGAGCCATTTAGATTCATCTCCTCCGTGACCATAAGAGCAACAAGCTGATCAAAGTCTGGTAATTCTCCTCTAGCATAAACTGAAGTAATGAATGGTTTCCATCTCTCATCATCCTTGAGTCCGTTGAGAGTATGTGCAACCAAGTCGTCGTCCTCCACATGAGCTTGAATTGATCCTAGTTGATCTGCAATCTCTTTAACCTTCAACAAGTAATCATTGACCGATGTCCTTGTATCTTTCTTTATGTTATTCAACTCATTTTGAGTTGAATCTTCCTTGCTCTTGTACCTGTAGCATACAACCTTTCCAATGCAAGCCAAACATCTCTACTTGTGTCTAGATCTTGTATGTGTCCTACCATTGAATCTTGAATATTTTGTGATAAAATGAATATAACCCTTTTGTCTCTTTCATTCCAAAGTCTAAACTCCCTCAATTGTTGTTGATTTGGATTCTCTGGTAATATAGGTTTGATATCCGTTCCATCAATCAAACCATACAAGCCTCTACCTTGCAAGTATGCTGTGATTCTAAATCGCCATGCTTGATAGTTGTTCTTATCAAGCTTCTCTATTTGTGCATGTTGATCGCCCATTGTGTAAATACTAAACTTCCTCCTTTAATCCTCCTTTTGCATATGTGTGATAAGAATAAGTATGAGATTTACCTTTGTTATAAAGTTTATGCACCTTTCTTTGCTTGGATGTTGCTTGAGATGCTTCCTTGCTATCTCCTTCTACCTTTGTGCAGTGTCGATGATGAACCTCTTCTTCAATAGCTTCAAATTCTTCATCAAGGTATTATAACCTTCTCCAAGCTTCAATTCCTTGCTCTGATACCAATGTTGGAGTTTATTGACCTCCAAAATATAGCAAGAAGTAGGTGCAACCCCCTAGGAACAAGTTGACTTTCTCACAAACTTCATCACACAAAACCAGTCATGCGTGCAGAGCATACTATTCTCTAATGGATTAGAATTTTCTAAAACTGCTTTAACCACATTTACTAGACACCAAGATCTTTCCAATGAGCCAAAGAACACTCAATTTGGATAAATACACAAGGAGATATGACCTCTGCAAGTTAGAGGTTTAATGGAGACCTTCAGCAGAGGTGAAACCAGAGAACACACACTACTTGCAGAGAGTACTGCTCTCAGCTCACAAATCCAATGATTATGAAAATTTCTAGAAAGAAAGTAGACAATAAGAGCTTTCACATGAGCTATGAAACATGAAATTTGGATATAGAATGAGGGAGATACAAACTCTGCAATCGCTGCATATAAAACTACACCAGCATAGAGATACACATATGACTCTCTTGGACTTCCCACAAGATCACGACTTTTCTCCTCTTTTTATAGCATGAGAAACTAATCTAAAACCTTCCTAATACATCTAAATTTGTGGTAGACACTTGGGTGGAGGTATTACATGACTCAAGTGCTCAAATAAGCAAAGTATTGATGGACTTTGAGAACTAGCCACATCGACCTTCCACTAGGACACCACTGCAACTCCCTTGTGACTCACTAATTTGACTCACCATGTTCTAGAAATCACGTGGTATTTTTGCTATCTTCTATGAATAATATGAGCCTTCTTGAAGTATTTGAAGACTTCCCAAAGGTATTTACATAATTTGAAACTTGTACCCTACATAAAACAAATGTTCGCAACATATATGTGTCTCTGCATGTGTATATATATGTGTATGTGTCTATGTATTATGTGTGTATGTGGGTATATGTGTATATACAAGTATAAAAACCCTAAACCCTAATCCCAAAGACCTAGACCTAAAACATGGATAGGTGTATCTACATGTGTAGCATTTCCTCAATCACAATCTATCCCCAATCACAATCTTTCGATCACTCAAAAATAACAGAGGAGAGAAGAACGCAGAGATTGCACAAGGTAAGAGAAAATCTGATGCCGAAGAGTAGAAACAAATATGATGCAAAGAAGGAAGAATTATGATATTATAGACGAAGCCTCTACCTATCGACCACCTCCGAGATATCTCAATCGCATTCACACTCGCACTCTCAATCATACTCTCACTCTCACTCTCACTCTCAATCACAGGTATGATATTCTTGACGAAGCCTCTACCTCTCGACCACCCCCGAGATATCTCAATCGCATTCACACTCGCACTCTCAATCATACTCTCACTCTCACTCATATTATGATATTCTTGACGAAGCCTCTACCTCTCGACCACCCCCGAGATATCTCAATCGCATTCACACTCGCACTCTCAATCATACTCTCACTCTCATTCTCACTCTCAATCACAAGGTAATTTTCAAATTTCTGTGTGTCTCCTGTGTTGATGTGCAAGTCTCCCTATATCAGAGTTTGATCGCTACCCTCCCAAAGAAGTGTGCAATCCACCAAATTTAGAAAAAGTCGAGTTTTCCAAAAACTTATGCAAAAAGCCATGTGATGGTAATCTGCTTTCTTTCTTTAGCGTACCTATCAAAAATAGGAGAAAAACACCAAAAGACATATCCGAAAATATCCATAATTAGACATGGTGACACGTGAGCATCAAAATCACGGATTCAAATAGAATTAGATAAGCCCTTGTTTTTTTTGTTTAAGTGTTGGAAAACCGCACTTTTCAAAGCCTTGTAACTCAAAAACGGTGAGGAATTAGTTTAAGCTTGTGAGATACACTTTTATTCAATTTTGCGATCTGCATGATAGTGGTAGAGACGTCCGAGGTCCAAATCCACCTCCAAATGCCACTTTTGAGCCCTGCAAGTTTCAAAACTCTAGAGAGAGAACAAAATCAAGGCATTTTCTTACAATGAACTAAATATAGCACCCGAAAGGTGGCACTTAAAGCATGATTCACAAAAATTTCACACATGCACTTTTATTCTCTTATACTTATTCTACCTTTCTCTCATACAGAGTTTTCCTTAATTCTTTCATCTTCACCTTCAAAATTCTACTAGAAAACATGATGCGAATAAGGTCTAGAGAGAAAATATGAAACTTGTCAACCCAAAATTTTTCCTACATGCATAAAAGACCTAATTATTCATTCTAAGCATTATCCCCACAATGAAATTCAAAAAGTTCAAAATGAGTTATTTCACTAGAAAAGAGGCCTATTACAATTCTTCCCTCCTTTAAGAACTCTGTGTTCAGAGTTGGAAAGAAGGATAATGTTTTAGAAAATCCTCCAAGTTCACCCAACTCGAATCTTCTAGTAGGTGTGAGTGCCATTTCACTAAAATTTCTACTATAGATCTATTTCTAAGAAATCTTTTCTTTGTGTCTAATATTATTTCAGGTTGAAGCCCAAAAGAGCCATCATCTCCAAGCTTATAATTGTCTTGCAAAACAAGAGATACATTAGATACATATCTTTTAAGTAAGCTAACATAAAATACAGGATGCACATTTAAATGTTTAGGTAGTTCCAGCAAATAAGCAAGAGATCCAATCTTTTTCAAAACTTTAAAAGGACCTGCATATCAAGGAGAAAGTCTATGATCCTTCCCTAGCAACAAGTTAGATCGCTGAGGATTAAATTTAAGAAATACCATATCATCAACTTGAAATTCGAGTGGTCTTCTCTTTAAATCATAGAATTTCTTTTGTCTTTTCTGAGCTTCTTTTATGTGTTTCTTAATTTTCCCAAGTTCTTCATCCATTTTATCAAGCATTCCTTTGGACACTTCTAATTTATTTGGAAATCCCAAAAAGGATTTTTAAAGATGCATGCCATGCACTACTGTATGCAAGCTCAACCAAGGGTAAATATTCAATCCATGTATCCTACTTTTCATTCCCATACATACGCAACATATCCTCAACTACCCTGTTAACCCTCTCGATTTCCCCATCAGTTTGTGGATGGAAAGCTGTACTCATACGACGTTGAGTTCCACTCGATTCAAATGTTGCTCTCCAAAAGTTTGACGTAAATCTAGAATCTCTATCAGAAATTATGCTTTTAGGCATTCCATGCAATCGAAAAATTTCTTTTACAAAGATTCTTGCAACATTCAATGCAGTATAACTTTTTTCCATAGGACAAAAATGTGCCATCTTGGTAAGCCGATCGACTACAGCAAATAGGGTATCATGCTTACTTCTCGTCATACGTGGCTTAGTGATAAAGTCCATAGAATAGACTCCCACTTCTGATTTGGAATATCCAAAGGTTAAAGCATTCGAGGCATCCTCTTAAACTTAGATTTCACCTGTTGGCACTTCAAACATTCACGTACATATTTTCTAATATCTCGCTTCATACATGGACAAAATTAAGAATACTTTGTTTTAACATAGGTCCTTGAATAACGTGGATGTGCAGAAAAATGTGCATCATCACAATCACACAATATTTTAACTTTTAATGGAGATTCACTAGATATGCATAGTCGATTGTTACAATACAATGTTCCATCCTACAAATGAAATTTTTCCTCATACATTGATCCCCTGTTCGCATTCAAAGAATTCAAAATAGGTGCATAAAAAGGATCCTATTTTATCTCTTCTTGAGTTTGATTGAGAAAATCAGAATTTATTACAGAAACAAGATTATATAAAGTTCACCAACTCAATGCATCAACAACCTTATTTGCCTTACCAGCCAGATACTTAATGTCAAAATCATACTCACTTAATAATTCAATCCAAGGCTTTTGCCTGTTGTTAAGCAATGGTTCTGTGAAGATGTATTTTAGACTTTGATGATCTGTTTTCAATTCAAACTTAACCCCTAACAATAGATGTCTCCAATGCTTAAGTGCATGCAAAACAGCAAGCATTTCTAAATCATGAGTAGGATAGTTAATTTCATGTTTTCTTAGTTTTTTGGACTCATATGCAAGCACCCTACCATCCTGTGAAAGAAGACATCCTATCTAACTACCACTTGCATCACATGCAACCACAAAAGGCTTTCCCATTTCTAGTATTTTCAAAACACAATTCTCAACGACTTTTTGTTTCAATGTTTCAAATGATTTTTGACAAGCATCACTCCACACAAATCCTACCTTCTTTTTAGTCAATTATGTGAGGGAAGTAGCTATCTTAGAGAAATCCTTAATATGTTCTATTTCATATTGTTTTAACCCAAGAAAACTTCTAACATCCCTTACCATATCGTGTTCGAAAAGTTGTCTTAGGAATATCCTTTGTTTTGATCCTAATTTGGTGATATCCAGATCTTTAGTCAATCTTAGTGAATATAGTCGCTCCACTTAATTGACCTAATAAGTCATCTATGTGAGGGAGTGGATACTTATTCTTAATTGTTATTTTATTCAACCCCCTATAGTCAATGCATAATCTATAAGAGCCATCTTTCTTCTTCTAAAATAAAACACGTGCACCCTAAGGTGAGACACTCGGTCCATTCAAGCCTTTCTTTAGAAGATCATCTAATTGAATCTTAAGCTCCTTTAATTCCTCGATGTTAAATCTACACGGTGCTCTAGAATATGGTTCACTCCTTGGATATAGGTCAATGGCATGTTCCATCTGTCTAGGTGGAGGTATACTAGGCAACTCCTTTGGAAATACATCTGTGTATTCTTTCAAAAGATTTTCTACATTATTCGGAACACTTTCATCATTATCTTTTTCATGCACATTGTTTACATACACTATAGATGTTCTACAACCATCATGTATACCTTTAATTGTTTGCATAACAGAAATAAGGATAGCTTTAAGGCTATAGGCATCACCTAGAATATGAATATATTCATCATTTAGCTTTAAAGTGATCATTTTTTGTTCACAATTAATCATCGCATAATTTTTAACTAACCAATCCATGCCTATGATTGCATTACTCTGTTTCATCTCAATTACATGGAAACTTCCAGAAAAGCACCTATCACAAAGAGTAAATTCAAGGTTTTCAATATATCCTTTCGTGTAGTGTAATCGTCCATTGGCCATCTCTGCAAGTTTGTTACCAGCATATTTAGGGCTATCCCTAGATTCTGTACCAATTTGAAAGATACAAAACAATGGGTACTACCTGAATCGATCAAAAATCTGATTTAATGCACAGAAATCATACCGAGAATCGTGATTACAGAAGCCTTTGGGAAAGAACTAACCACCATGCAACATAAAGTAGAGTCAAGGCACTTACCTCCATCATCTACTTCCTCAATAATTGTACCCTCCTCGATGATGTTTATCGTTTTTTATTGTGTGGGTGGAAAGATTGCCTTATTCAAGCACTCATATGTACAATGCCCTTGCTCCCCGCAACGAAAACACAGAACAAGTCTTTTTGCCCTCTGAATAAAATTAGGGTCTTGTTGCCACTCGATTTTTTCCCTATTTTTTAGATATTTATTTATATGTATATTTCATATTCTGATTTTTTCCCTAATTTTTACATACATTTAACTACAATATTTACACATTCTAATTTATTTCCCTTGTTTTACATATCTTTGATTATATATACTAATATTAAACCTAAAACCCTAATCCTTAAGACCTAGACCTAAAACATGTATATGTGTGTGTGTTTGCATGTGTATATATGTGTGTATGCAAGTGTGAAAACCCTCAAACCCTAATCCTAAAGACCTAGACCTAAAAAAATCTATATATGTGTTTGAATGTGTATATATATGTGTATGTGTATATGTGTATATGTAAGTGTAAAAATCTAAAACCCTAATCCTAAAGACCTAGACCTAAAACATGTATATGTGTGTCTGCACGTGTATAGATATGTGTATGTGTCTATGTATTATGTGTGTATATGGTATATGTGTATATGCAAGTATAAAAACCCTAAAACCCTAATCCCAAAGACCTAGACCTAAAACATGGATAGGTGTGTCTACATGTGTAGCGTTTCCTCAATCACAATCTATCCCCAATCACAATCTATCCCCAATCACAATCTTTCGATCACTTAAAAATAATAGAGGAGAGAAGAACGTAGAGATTGCACAAGGTAAGAGAAAATCTGATGCGGAAGAGTAGAAACAAATATGATGCAGAGAAGGAAGAATTCTGATATTATAGATGTGAATCAATGGTTAAAATAGCTTTGGACAATAGCTTCTTGACGAAGCCTCTACCTCCTGACCAGCCCTGAGATTTCACAATCGCATTCACACTCGCACTCTCAATCATACTCTCACTCTCACTCTCAATCACAAGGTAATTTTCAAATTTTTGTGTGTCTCCTGTGTTGATGTGCAAGTCTCCCTATATGAGAGTTTGATTGCTACCCTCCCAAAGAAGTGTGCAATCCCCCAAATTACAAAAAGCCGAGTTTTCCCAAAACTTTTGCAAAAGGCCATGCGATCGTAATCTGCTTTCTTTCTTTAGCGTACCTATCAAAAATAGGAGAAAAACACCAAAAGACATATCCGAAAATATCCATAATTAGACATGGTGACACGTGAGCATCAAAATCACGGATTCAAATAGAATTAGATAAGCCCTTGTTTTTTTTAAGTGTTGGAAAACGGCACTTTTCAAAGCCTTGTAACTCAAAAAAAGTGAGGAATTAGTTTAAGCTTGTGAGAGACACTTTTATTCAACTTTGCGATTTGCATGATACTGGTAGAGATGTTCGAGGTCCAAATCCACCTCCAAATGCCACTTTTGAGCCCTGAAAGTTTCAAAATTCTAGAGAGAGAGCAAAATCAAGGCATTTTCTTACAATGAACTAAATGTAGCACCCGAAAGGTGGTACTTAAAGCATGATTCACAAAAATTTCACACATGCACTTTTATTCTCTTATACTTATTCTACCTTTCTCTCATACAGAGTTTTCCTTAATTCTTTCATCTTCACCTTCAAAATTCTACTAGAAAACATGATGCGAATAAGGTCTAGAGAGAAAATATGAAACTTGTCAACCCAAAATTTTTCCTACATGCATAAAAGACCTAATTATTCATTCTAAGCATTAGCCCCACAATGAAATTCAAAAAGTTCAAAATGAGTTATTTCACTAGAAAAGAGGCCTATTACAATTCTTCCCCCCTTTAAGAACTCTGTGCTCAGAGTTGGAAAGAAGGATAATGTTTTAGAAAATCCTCCAAGTTCACCCAACTCAAATCTTCTAGTAGGTGTGAGTGCCATTTCACTAAAATTTCTACTATAGATCTATTTCTAAGAAATCTTTTCTTTGTGTCTAATATTATTTCAGGTTGAAGCCCAAAAGAGCCATCATCTCTGAGCTTATAATTGTCTTGCAGTAAGCTAACATAAAATACAGGATGCACATTTAAATGTTTAGGTAGTTCCAGCAAATAAGCAAGAGATCCAATCTTTTTCAAAACTTTAAAAGGACCTGCATATCAAGGAGAAAGTATATGATCCTTCCCTAGCAACAAGTTAGATCAGTGAGGATTAAATTTAAGAAATACCATATCATCAACTTGAAATTCGAGTGGTCTTCTCTTTAAATCATAGAATTTCTTTTGTCTTTTCTGAGCTTCTTTTATGTGTTTCTTAATTTTCCCAAGTTCTTCATCCATTTTATCAAGCACTTTTTTGGACACTTCTAATTTATTTGGAAAACCCAAAAAGGAAGGTGGAGTCAAACAATTATATCTGTACATAGCCTCAAACGGAGTCATTTTTAAAGATGCATGCCATGCACTATTGTATGCAAACTCAACCAAGGGTAAATATTCAATCCATGTATCCTACTCTTCATTCACATACGTACGCAACATATCCTCAACTACCCTATTAACCCTCTCGATTTCCCCATCCGTTTGTGGATGGAAAGCTGTACTCATACGAAGGTGAGTTCCAGTCGATTCAAATGTTGCTCTCCAAAAGTTTGACGTAAATCTAGAATCTCTATCAGAAATTATGCTTTTAGGCATTCCATGCAATCGAAAAATTTCTTTTACAAAGATTCTTGCAACATTCAATGCAGTATAACTCTTTTTCATAGGAAAGAAATGTGCCATCTTGTTAAGCCGATCGACTACAGCAAATAGGGTATCATGCTTACTTCTCGTCATACGTGGCTTAGTGATAAAGTCCATAGAATAGACTCCCACTTCTGATTTGGAATATCCAAAGGTTGAAGCATTCCAAGCATCCTCTTAAACTTAGATTTCACGTGTTGGCACTTCAAACATTCACGTACATATTTTCTAATATATCGCTTCATACATGGACAAAAGTAAGAATACTTTGTTTTAACATAGGTCCTTGAATAACGTGGATGTGTAGAAAAATGTGCATCATCACAATCACACAATATTTTAACTTTTAATGGAGATTCAGTAGATATGCATAGTCGATTGTTACAATACAATGTTCCATCCTGCAAATGAAATTTTTCCTCATACATTGATCCCCTGTTTGCATTCAAAGAATTCAAAATAGGTGCAGAAAAAGGATCCTATTTTATCTCTTCTTGAATTTGATTGAGAAAATCAGAATTTATTACAGAAACAAGATTACATAAAGTTCTCCAACTCAATGCATCAGCAACCTTATTTTCCTTACCAGCCAGATACTTAATGTCAAATCATACTCACTTAATAATTCAATCCAAGGCTTTTGCCTATTGTTAAGCAATGGTTGTGTGAAGATGTATTTTAGACTTTGATGATTTGTTTTCAATTCAAACTTAACCCCTAACAATAGATGTCTCCAATGCTTAAGTGCATGCAGAACAGCAAGCATTTCTAAATCATGAGTAGGATAGTTAAGTTCATGTTTTCTTAGTTTTTTGGACTCATATGCAACCACCCTGCCATCCTGTGAAAGAAGACATCCTATCTAACTACCACTTGCATCACATGCAACCACAAAAGGCTTTCCCATTTCTAGTATTTTCAAAACACAATTCTCAACGACTTTTTGTTTCAATGTTTCAAATGATTTTTTACAGGCATCACTCCACACAAATTCTACATTCTTTTTAGTCAATTCCGTGAGGGAAGTAGCTATCTTAGAGAAATCCTTAATATGTTCCCTTTCATATTGTGCCAACCCAAGAAAACTTCTAACATCCCTTACCATATCATGTTCGAAAAGTTGTCTTAGGAATATCCTCTGTTTTGATCCTAATTTGGTGATATCCAGATCTTTAGTCAATCTTAGTGAATATAGTCGCTCCACTTAATTGACCTAATAAGTCATCTATGTGAGGGAGTGGATACTTATTCTTAATTGTTCTTTTATTCAACCCCCTATAGTCAATGCATAATCTATAATGCAAGTATAAAAACCCTAAAACCCTAATCCCAAAGACCTAGACCTAAAACATGGATAGGTGTGTCTACATGTGTAGCGTTTCCTCAATCACAATCTATCCCCAATCACAATCTTTCGATCACTCAAAAATAACAGATGAGAGAAGACCGCAGAGATTGCACAAGGTAAGAGAAAATCTGATGTAGAAGAGTACAAACAAACATGATGCAGAGAAGGAAGAATTTTGATATTATAGATGTGAATCAATGGTTACAATAGCTTTGGGCAATAGCTTCTTGACGAAGCCTCTACCTCGTGACCACCCCCAAGCTATCACAATCGCATTCACACTCGCACTCTCAATCACACTCTCACTCTCACTCTCACTCTCACTCTCGCTCTCACTCTCGCTCTCAATCACAAGGTAATTCTCAGATTTCTGTGCGTCTCATATGTCAATGCGCAGGTCTCCCTATATCAGAGTTTGATCAATGCCCTCCCAAAGAATTGTGTGATCCACCAAATTTAGAAAAAGTGGAGTTTCTCCAAAACTTCGCAAAAAGCCATGCGATCGTAATCTGCTTTCTTTCTTTAGCCTACCTGTCAAAAATAGGAGAAAAACACCCAAAGAAATATCCAAAAATATCCATAATTAGACATGGTGACATGTGAGCATCAAAATCACGGATTGGAATAGAATTAGATAAGCCCTCGTTTCTTTTTTTAAGTGTTGAAAAAGGGCAATTTTCAAAGCCTTGTAACTCAAAAACGGTGAGGAATTAGCTTAAGCTTGTGAGAGACCCTTTTATTCAATTTTTTAATCTGCACGATAGTGTTAGAGATGTCTGAGGTCCAAATCCTCCTCCAAATGCCACTTTTGAGCCTTGCAAGTTTCAAAATTCTAGAGAGCGAGTAAAATCAAGGCATTTTCTTACAATGAACTAAATGTAGGACCCTGAACGGGGTAGTTAAAAAATGATTCACAAAGGCCCTTTTATTCTCTTATACTTGCTCTACCTTTCTCTCATACAGAGTTTTCCTTAATTCTTTCATCTTCACCTTCAAAATTCCACTAGTAAACATGATGCGAATAAGGTCCAGAGAGAGAATATGAAACTTGTCAACCCAAAACTTTTCCTACATGCATAAAATGACCTGATTATTCATTCTAAGCATTATCCCCACAATGAAATTCAAAAAGTTCAAAATGAGTTATTTCACTAGAAAAGAGGCCTATTACAATTCTTCCCCCCTTTAAGAACTTTGTCCTCAGAGTTGGAAAGAAGGATAATGTCTTAGAAAATCATCCAAGTTCACCCAACTCGAATCTTCTACATATGAGTGCCATTTCACTAAAATTTCTCCTATAGATCTATTTCTAAGGAATCTCTCCTTTCTATCTAATATTATTTCAGGTTGAAGCTCAAAAGAGCCATCATCTTTCAACTTATAATTGTCCTGCAAAACATGAGAAACATTAGATACATATCTTTTAAGAAACTTAACATGAAATACTGTTGGAAGTGGGGTAGGCCCTTGGCTCATATCACAGGTCCATGGTTCCATAGGTCCAGCATATACAACATAGAATGTAGCAATCTTCAATATTGACAAAACATGAACATACCACAACTTAATCATACAAATGATGAGACAAAGATAGAGAAAGAATAGACGACATGTGTAAGGTGTTACGTAAGCCATCGCTTACTCATAGTATCATATATACCAATGTTCAATGTACAATGTGGGAGCAAAACTCTCAACCACTCTATGTGATGAGAAATAGATGAATGAGTGAATGTACAAATGTAACAACATATTCAAATGTATGGGCAGTAATCTGAATATACATGAGATGTGTGAGCTAATAGGTTATAGAAGAGTGAATATGAGTGACTGAAAGAGGAAGGATCAGTGTGAAACTGATAATCAACAAACCCTCATCGAACCTTATGTTGTGGAAGACCCTAAGTCAGATACGTGTGTGAAAAGATCACATACTTAAAAAGTAGCAAAGAATGCTAACAAGTTTGCTGCCAGAAATCATAAAACTCATGTGAACACACTGTCACTCTAGCACAATGGTGAGTACCAACGTGAGGAGATACACCTCATAAATGTCAATCCGTGGAGACGTGAGGACTAGTATGAAGACTATGAGCAAGTGATGGCACAAGTGCATGAGTGAAAGCACACATGCATGCACACACATACACACACACGCGCACAAGGTAAGAGCAAAGAGTGGAACAATGGAAGATCTTCGATTACCAAAAGAACTCTCTTACAAAGCTGAAATCTACAACAAGCTAACCCCCAAAAATTAGCTCTCCAGCCCTTTTTATAGTTTTTGAGTGGTTTTGGCCCTGTCCAGACCTAGTGTCCGGCCTAGTTAAAAATTAGGTTCTCGGGCTTATTTGGGGAATCAAACGGAATCTAAAATTATGAAAATTGGTAGTATGATACACCTAATACTCCTCAAGCTCAAGGACTCCTTAGCTTGAACAAAATGGAGTTATAAAAATAGAAAATGGTATTTACAATGATTTTTAGTGATAAAAATCACTATTTTTATAGGGATTTCTTCTGAAAATTTGACAGGTGCTTCTTGGAGCTCCCTACTTGCTCCTCCTTCTTGTGTCTCCACTTCATTGACGCGCTTTTATGCCTGTGCTTGACCTTGAGCTTCAACACTCCCCCCCCTCTTGAGTCTGTCGTCCCTGACAGACCCTTGTTGTAGTGGGTGTTCCATGTAGTACGTTGAGAGGTAGTGTCCTTCATGTATTAACAAGCGCGGTCCATTTTCTCAATGTAGCCTGGTCGTTTGTATGGTTCTTCACTTTGCCACTGCTAGCTCTGGCAAGTTGTAGTCCTTTTGTATGTACTTCTTCCTTGTATTCCATCTTGACGGTGCATTTGTGAGCTGTCCAAAACTGATAGCTGCTCAAAGGAGGTGGTCAGTGTTGATTATGAGCAACTCTCGATGGTGGCTGGTGTCCTTGCTCTTGGTGTGGTCACCTTGATATCCTATGATTCTCCCAAAGATGGATTTCATAGTTTTCATGCTAAGTACTTGTAACCCATAATGTATGATGGCTAAGTGCATTAGTGCATGGGTTGAACAAAATATGTGCCTTGTGCATGGCCTTGTAATGTGGCCCTACGTATGCGTACTTGGAAAATGCATGATAAGAAGTATGGTGCAAGAGATTGGGTCTTGAGCTAAGTGCTCAAGGGTATGCTGACGAAGAGGTTTCCTAATCTATCATGGTTATAGTGTTGTTGAAGCATACACGTCTTACCATGGTGAAAGGTCCGCTGATCTGCATCTCTTTGTGTTGTATTTCCATCATCGTGTTTGACCATTGGCTTGTCATTTTTGTTGATGGATGTCCTTGCTCATGGTGCACAGATGGGCGTCTTCAAGCTTTTTTTTTTTTTTGGTGGAACAATGGCAGAAAACAAGAAGAAAGAAGTTAGTGTCAAGAAAATATTTTACATGTGGAATTTGTGTCTCATGTGCCTGGGGTTTCTCAATTGTGTCTATGCACGGCCGTGTAATGTGGCCCTAGATTAATGCATACTTTGGAAATGCATGACCTGAATGGTGCAAAAGACAAGGTTATGCCAAAGGCACATGGTTGTTGCACGTCGAGGCTTTCAATGTTGCTGGTCGATGATGATGCAGTCTTTGTTGGAGGTAGCGAGTGGATCTTGAAATGATGTAATCCTTCTTATAGGGATCTATTTCAGGATAGTATTTGGCCCCATAGACGTAAGCTCTGTCCTCTTTATCTTTGGGTGTTTTTGAATTTTGGTATCCACCGTGGTTGGCTTTTTGGCTCTGTGGAAGCCAGTGGTACTTTTGGATTCCAAACCCATATCCTTTGTGATTGTCTTTTTATTATCGGCCAGGAGATGAATTCATCTTCTTTTGCTCTCTGCCCGTGGTTTCGACTCTTGCTTCTGTTTTTGCTGAGATTTTCCTCGTGAGGGAGATCAGATGGTTTTGTGCATGTAAGAGTGCCTTGGGTACCCACATTTGTAGTCGCTCTTGTTGAGCTGCCGCTAATTTCTTTGGCACCCAAATTTGTACGTTAGTCTGGTTGGCCTTCATCGATTGCTTTGGTACCCAAATTTGTCGAAGATCGTGGGATTGAGCTGGTCCTCACTTCTTGATGCTTCTTTCAGCATGGTTGGCTTGCCTCACTGGGAAGGGTTGTGGCAAAGCTGGTGGTTGTTCATCTTTTCATACCCAAATCTGCTTCATGCCCTGAGCTTCTTTCTTCTTGAATTCAGTCTGTCTAGTTGATATAGCAGATGTCTTTTTTGCTTGCCTCTTTGGTCGAGTTACACTTGCATTACTATGTGAAGAAGAAGAGAGGGTTGCTGGCCTTTGAGCTTGTGCTTCCATGATTGAGTCCTTTTGTTTCGTAGGGTTTTTGACACACACAACATTTTCTTTACGAAGATTAGTTTCGGAAGAACTAAGAGAATGTGTGCTACTTGGCTTTGTGCGCATGCAATTCTCTAATTCTAATGTGATACATTGTTCAGGCGCCCCAACTTGAAGGAGTTGACGTCGTAGGTTCAAGGTGACTGCATGGTCGTAAATCCAATCTTGACCCAAGACAAGTGGCTCTATAATGTCTTCATCATGACATACTAGCATTTTGACTTTCATTGGAACATCTTGAAGGTAGATGGGAAGTTCCACCTCTCCCAAACAAGGGGTTTCCACACCTCCCAGCCCTATGAGATAGGCTTCTATAGGCTTTATGTTCAATTGCAAGTCTTGACAGTGGGATAGTCTAACGACACTAGTTGCTGCAGCTGAGTCAATCAATGCTCTCACAGTTCTTGCATTCTTCCCTTGTCCTACCGCGATGGTCACAAATGGACGTCGATCCATTATTTGAGAAGCAATTACACGTGATGTTTGACACATGGCCATGTGGTATCTTGGGGCCTCAGGGTTAACATCTAGATCTTGGCGTCTTAACTTGTTTCTCCTAATGCGTTCTCTCGCCTCTGCCTGTGCTTCTTCTCTAACCCTTAATTCTTCTTCTTTTCGCTTCTTAGCAGTGTTGAGTCTCTTTAGCATATCCTCTGTAAGAGGTTCTTGATATAGCTTGACTCGACAACCACTGATATAGTTTGGCAAGATATCACCTTCTAGTGTGGCCAATTGAACTGCACCGCTAGTGGAAATTCTATTAATGATCATGGGTCCATATCCTCTTTTTTCCAATTTACGAGCATGTTGCTTTAGTGTATAAACCAACACTAGGTCTCCCTCTTTCAAGCCTTTATCCTTGATATGTGCATCAAAGTATGCCTTTTGCCTTTTCTTTGCAGCATAGATGCCCGCAGCCGCACGTAACCTTGTCTCACCTAAGCGTTCTAGATCAAAGATCCTAGAGGATAATTCATGTCCATTCCACTCATGCTCTTGTGCTACTTTTAAAGTTGGGATTAGGAAGTCCAATGGTAGCACAGCATTCTGTCCGAAGACCATCTGAAATGGGGTGGCATTGAGTACCGTTTTATAGGCAACTCGGTAGGCCCAAATAGCATGATGAAGCTGTTTGTCCCAATCAGAGCGTTTGTTATTTACGAGCTTTGTCAATACCTTACATAGGATCTTATTCGTGCTCTCAGCTTGTCCATTAGCTTGTGGATGATAGGGGGCAAACTTCTTATGTATCACCAAGAATTCTTGGAGAAGATTTTCAATGACTTCATTCAAGAAGTGTGTGCCTCTATCACTTACTAACTCTATTGGTAATCCGTATCTTGTGAACACATTCTCGAATAAAAACTTAGTTGTAGTTTGAGCATCGTTCTTTGTTTTGGCTTTGACTTCTACCCACTTTGTGAGGTAATCTGTGGCTACAATAATGTATTCGGCATGGGAGTTTCTAGCTGGAGGGTTGATAGGACCTAAAAAGTCTATACCCCATTTTGAAAATGCACGCCCTCCCATCATTGGACTCAAAGGCATCTCATCTTTTCGAATTCGGTACTGGGCACGTTGACATGTGTCACATTTCTTCACATAGGTATGTGCATCCATATGAAGAGTGGGCCACCAAAGTCCTGAGAATAGAATAGACTTGATTACTCTTTTAGGCCCAAAGTGTCCACCTGCGACACTGCTATGTGCAATTTCTAAGACTTTCAAGTACTCTGATTTGTGAACGCACAATCGTAAGTAACCATCTTTTCCTCTTCGATATAGGTTGTCTCCTACGAAGGCGTAGTCTTTAGCTTCTTGCTCCATGCTTCGTTTCCTTGCTAGACTAGCCTCCTTGGGTAAGGTTCCCGATCTCATGAATTCTACTAGTGGAGCACTCTAGTCTGGAATTAATGACACGTGATAAAGGGTGGCATGCTCCACGGGGGGTTTCCCTTTGCACACTGGACAATTTTTAATCCACTCATGAACTTCTTTGTCCATGCTAGGCCAATACACTCCTAAACGTTTAAGATTATGCAGTGTTCGTTGCTTAGAATAGTGATTCCCTAGAAATCCTTCATGGGCTTGTTGTAACCAACTACTATGTTCATCGTCCTCGACACAACAAGCTAGAACACCTTCCGTATCTTGTTTATACATGCTTCCTGCCATTATTTGATATTTTTGTGATTTTACAATTTCATCTTTGTTTGTTTTTACATTCTTATTTGCAGGTCCGAAAGTTAGGACTAGCACCAACACATTTGCCCATTTAGGAACAACTTCTAGATTGAACAAATAAGCGTCGGGCAATTCATCAGCCACTCCTTGAGGTGACTCACCTGAAGTGATGCGCGATAGGTGATCCGCTCTGAGGTGGGACTTACCTTGCCTAACAACCACTTCAAAATCATATTCCATTAGTAAAAGGAACCATCTTACTAAGCGTCTTGTGTTGCAAGGTTTATTGAGCAAGTATAATAAGGCTTGATGATCAGTGAAAATTTTGAACTTGTTGGCCAATAGATAGTGTCTAAACTTCTTTACTGCATATACCATGCCTAAGCCTTCTCTTTCGATTGTGGTGTAGTTTCGTTCAGCAGCGTTCAATTGCCTGCTAGCATATGCTATAGGCAAATCTAAATTCCCTTCACCAGTTGGTTGTGATAACACACATCCTATTGCATATTTGGATGCATCCATGTGTACATGGAATGGCTTCGTCCAATCAGGAGTGGTCAGTATTGGCGTTGTGCACAAGCGTTTCTTTAGCTCATTGAAGGACTTTTCGTAGTCATCGTTCCACTCAAAATTTGTCAACAAGGCATAAAGAGGTTTAGCTATGATTGCATACATGTGAATGAACCTGTGGTAATATCCACAATGGCCCATGAAGGCTTGTACCTCTTTAACATTCCTTGGCCTCGGCAACTCCGCTATGGCTTTTACTTTATCCTCATCTGTTGATATTCCATTCTTAGACACAATATGACCTAAGATTTTACCTTGTCGTACCATGAACACACACTTCTCTGGGTTCAGACACACTCGATATTCTCTACACTTGTTGAAGATCTGTCTGAGCTCAGGGATGTGGTATCTTCGCTCTTGGGAATGAGCACATAAATCATCCACATATACTTCTAAGCTCTTTCGCAAGAACTCTTTGAAGACATGACACATGAGCCGTTGAAAGGTTGCAAGTGCATTGGTGAGCCCAAATGGCATCACCCGAAATGCAAAGATTCCCCACTCTGTGGCAAAAGCTGTTTTATGTTGATCTTCTGGGGCAATGGCTATTTGATTGTAACATGAAAATCCATCAAGGAAGCTATAAACTTCCTTGCCTGCCACACACTCCAATAAATGTTCGGTGATTGGAAGTGGATAACTATCTTTGATTGTAGCAGCATTAACTTTTTTAAGGTTAATACACACATGTAACTTTCCATTCTTCTTGGGCACCACTACAATGGGGGACACCCATTCAGTATGCTCAATCTCATAGATGAACCCAGCTTCAATCAATCTATCAATTTCTTCTTTTATTTTGGCGGCATAGGTGTCATTATATGTGTAGGGCTTATGTTTGGTGGGCTTGGCATCTGCTATCATGGGGATCGTATGAGAACAAATTTTCGGATCTACTCCCTTCAAGTCTCTATAGTGCCATGCAAACACGTCCCTGTATTCCCTTAATAATGCCACCAACTCTACTTCCTCTTCTTTACTTAGGTCATCTCCTATGTATGTACATCTCTCTTTGTTCTCTTCGATGGTGACTACAATTTTTTTGGTCTTTTCTTTGTTATCATATGCTTCTCTTGTTGTGGCCTCTCTCTTAGGCATTCATACCAAGATTTTTCGGTCTTCCACTTCATATTTCTTGAAATTTTCTGGTACTTCAAATAATTGCTCCTCCTCTCCTTGTTTCGCTACTTTTCTTTTCTTTTTCTTTTGACTACCTTCACTCCCATCCTTTGAATTTACCGTTTTGATGTTTGTGAGAGGTTCTTCTTCTTTTTGTGTAAATACTCCTATGTCTTCTAGATAGTGCTTCTCTGAAATAAAGCAACTATCCATCACAATGGACTCTAGATCATCATCATTGTCTTCCTCTTCTATGAAGTCGTTAGAGTCACATTCTTCTAGCAAGGGCTGACACATGAACACTGAAAAATCATATCCCTCCTCATCACAATGAGGTGTCCATTGTTCTTCATTGACAGCAATGTCCATGGTGGCTAAGATTTCTGCCCAACCATGAGGCTCAAATTCCTCATCTGGAAATATCATCGGCGTATAGGCTGGGTCTCAAACTGGTCTATCTCCTTGAGAAGTTCCTTTTTCTCTTGCCTTTAAGCGTTTCTCCTCTTCCTTTGCGACCTTGCACATCCACAAATGAGTATCTTCATGCATCCAAGATGTATCAGATGAACTCTTAGAATGCACAGAGATTGAATCTTCTTGATCCTTGTGGATAGGATTCCACTGTAGGGGTGGTACATCTGAAGGTGTAATCCTTCAAATTGACCTTGGTTGTGACTCCTAAGCGCTGCAAGTTCAAGGAGTTGGTTCCCCAATCCTGTACAACTTGCAGTTGTCGTAGGAAGGGTCTTCCTAGGATCATCTCGTAGACATTATTTTTTTGAAAGTCACATATAGCAAATGTGTGTTCAAACTCTACACCACAGGTGGTTAGAGTTATCCCTTCCAGCAATCCTAGAGGTCTTTCATAGTGACCGTTGGCCATTTGAAGAGTCATCCTAGTTGGTCTTAATGTGAGCTTGCCCCATCGCTTCCACAAGGAGGTGGTTGCAATAGCAGCCCCATCACCTGAATCTATGATCGCTTTGGTTGTGTAACCTTGGTAGGTGATTGGAAGATAAGTATTACCTTCTTCACCTTCACTCATGTCCCCTATCTTATCAAGAGGTATCTCTGGAACTTTCTCTTTAGAGCTTGCTTTTGGCATTTTGGAATCAAGTTCGGGAACCTTATCCTTCACGTGATTCCATAGCTCAGGTTTCGCTTTGAGCAGCTCCTCTACCGTGAGATGACATTGAACCTTAGTGTTCTTCACTACGTCAGTGTTTCTTGGAACCACCGAGTCTTCGTTCTGATCACTATCGTGGGAGCTCTGATCTGGAGAGATTTAGATTCCCATGGGCCTGTGAACTGTGGCAACTCTTGTAAGGAATTAGATTCAAAATCTAATCGTTCATCTTCTTGTTGCTCTGTTTGGTCTCCATAGACAGATGGGATGTCTTGGGGAAACTGGTCATGAAGATCATCAATCTCAAGAATAGGAGGGGGAACATCCTTCTCTTTGGCCCATTTTGCTTCTTGTATTTCCCGCAAGAACTTTTGAGTGTGCTGTTGAATTGAAAGAGGTTCTCCATCATCTATGGAATCAGGAACATGGAATTTCTTTTGGTGATGAGCTTTCTCTTTCAATAGTTAGTTGAGCCTGTGGAGGTAAGGAAACTTGCGGTTTATTTACCAATTGCTCTAATCTTTCTAGTAAGCCCTGGAAGTGCAAACCCGGTGTAATAGCATTCGTCTGATTGAATGATTGATTGGCCTTGAACATAGCTTGAGCCAATTCCACCTTTAATGCACATTTTTGTCCGTTCAATCTCTAAATCTGCTCTAGGGTAGCTCTTGTCTAGGTTTGCAGGTGTTGGCCCTTCTTGAAGTCGAGCCTGGTATGCCTTGAACTACATGTCCAAGTCCTCTGGGGTTGGATCTACAAGGGCTGACCCTGATTGTGGTGTTCTATTTACACTGGTTGGTGGGTGGGGATGAGGTGGTGTGGATGGAGTTTTGAGCTCAGAGGGTCTTTGAGAGGCAATATCTTCTATTTTTGTTTTTGCATCTTTAAGGCTTTCTTCTAGTTCGGATAACTTCTTGGTCCACTTACGATTGGCCTTCTCTCTAGTATCCTTCCATGTTCTTGTTCTTCGCTTACTAGGCTCTCCTGCTTCACTTGGCTCTGATTGCTCAGATGGTTTAGTTTGTTGTAAGGCTTGTGCCCTAGTAACTGCATGTATAGGAGCCACATTATCACTACTGGAACCTGAATCCCTTGCTAGGCCTACTACATTAATGGGTGTAACCTTTGGTGCACTAGCGGGATGTCCGGGACAATCTCTCAGAAGTTGTTCTTTGCCACACTCAAGACAAACAACTTGTATTGTGATGTTCTGCCCTTGTGTCGGAGATAGTGGGTGGGGTGATTGTTGTCCTGGTATAGGTTGAGGTTGGCCATATCCTCCATGTTCATACAGTCTAGATGCTCCTCGTGATCCTGGACATGGGTTATACCTAGGAACTTCTCTGCCTTGTTCTGTAGGAGGATACTCGTATGGTCTACAGTGGGGTGGTACAAACGGTCGTGGCTGTCTATTCATTGGATAGTTTTCGGTGTTGTAGTTGATGTACTTCTGCTCACTATAAGAGTACATGTTAGGCACTTGAGTTGGTTGTCTATCATAAAGGTAAGGTTGTGATAACTCTAATGCTTCTCTGGTGCAGACATGAGATGGATGATCACCACCACAAGGTGTGCAACTTCCTAACATTGGCACTCTCAAAGAAGAGTTCTGGTAGTTCCTATGTCCTTGTACTCCTAATTTCTTGGCCACTAACTCTGTCACTTCCTCCACATAACTCAAACTTGAAGTTTCATTGACTTGAAGTTTCATTGCTCCTTGTATCCTCTCTTCTCGTAGGATCTTGTGTGATTTTGAGATCATCAGCAAGGTTGTCTTCCAAATCTATGCACTCCTGAAGACACTCGCTTAGGGTTTGCAGTCGTTTTATGTATACTAACATTCTCATTGTTCCATTGGTTAGACCTTCTAAAAATAGGGATATCATTTTTTGCTGAGAAGGTCTCTCTGTTATAGGGCATCAGGTTACGTATTGCTTAAATCTTCGTGTTGCATTTTTTACTGTCTCATTAGGAGCTTGTTTGAAACTATGTAGTAAGGATGACGAATTGGGCTTGATCCCTCGCTTAGTGAATTCCCAAATAAGTTCTTGGAAGAATTGTTCAATATTGCCAAAGGAAATTGGATCCAAGGATTGAAACCAAGCTAAGGCTATTCCCGTAAGGGTTAGCCCAAAGGATTCATATTGCATGAAAAAGTCATCCACTTGCTCCGCTCGCAACACCTGCTTGAATTCTGCAATGTGGTCATAGGGCTCTCCTGTGCCATCGTAACGATTTCGCATACATTTGGCCAGTTGGATTGGTCTCAGTCTTCTGTTGGGCTCTGGGGATCGAGTTATGATGGGATAAGCAGATTTTACTAGGTGTATTCCAGCTCCTACATCTTCAAGTGGTTCTGCCCTAAGGGCGGTTCTGTTCATATTTCCCATTCCCTGGCTAAATTGGTAGTGGGGATTAATTCCTGGCATGGTGAATTGCTCATGTGGTCTATTGGGTATACTACCTTGGCTCGTTTGTCCTAACATCACATTTCCCGTTCTTTGCTGGGTCTCGAATGGGTTTTGTGAGGTAGTTACTTGATCTCGAGCTAACTCTCCTCTTTCATTAATCTGATCAGGACTTTCAGTTACTACATATATCTGGCCCATCTTGTCCCTATAAACTCCACTTTCATACTTGACAGCTGGTCTTGGAATTATTTCAGATTCTGTGGTGTTTATCATTCTTGCTACTGTCCTCTGTAGAGCATCAAGGTACATGGGTATTCCCTGCAAGTTGGTGGATATGTATTGAAGAGACGTCCTATATTTCCCTTCCATTGTGGACATAAGGCCTTCCCTAGGTACAGAACTATGCATGTCTTCAGAAGCCAAGAGTTCCTCCCAGTTAAGTGACATTTTTGACTCACTTGTCTATGAACTCAGCACGTGGTGTTAACCCCTAAGTTGACTTGGTTGTGCAGTTGAACTTAGTTTCAAATGATTTGGTACTTTATCTTCCTAAGTGTATACTTGATCTTAGGTTCCTAAGCCTTGTCTACAAGTCCACAATTGTCCTTTGAATTGCTCAAAATCTTGTGGAACCCCTTGTTTCCTACTCCAACCTAAGGGTCAACTTAAAAATACCCTATCTAATAATCCTGGTATTAATTTTACCGTAACCAGTCGATGTTTTTGTTGTACTCCCCACGAGCTTTCCAACAAACCCAAGATCACTCCGAACGGTGTCGCGGGGTTCAAAGAAAGGAGAGAGAAAGTGAACGAGTATGGATATTCATGGTTCACCTATTGAGTCCCATGGATATGAGTGCATGAACCACCTTTGCATAAAGAGGATGCCTACTTGAAGATCTCGAAAACAACAATTATTGCTCAATTCATATATATGGCTTCAAGCTTATGAAGGCCTAACATACACTATAGAGCCATTATTACGTTCAATTTATATGATAGAGAGACTTTCATGTCTTTCTTGGTTCAAATTCCTTTCACACAGCCATTATATTAGGCGTCAAAGTGAGTGTCAAAATGAATGGTATACAAAGCTAAGTCATCCCATCTCTAGTTTTGAGAAATGAAACTCACTTTTCAAAAGAGTTCAAACAGAAGTCACTTCTTTCAACCGTGACTTTACAAGTACAACTACAAAACATATTTTTCAAATAAACAACAAATTCATTCGTCAACTATGAAACTCATACAAATAGAGATAAACACTCTAACATTACTTTTCTACAGGCAAAACTAGAAGCATATCGGGCATCCTTTGAGTGATTGGATTCATTCCTTCACAACAGCTCGGAAGGGACATTATCACCATCATCCTCTAATGACGGTGTCCAAAGTCTCAACAGGTCTCAAACATTTTATTTCAAAATCTTCATTTACAAAGTAGACATTCATGGAAAGAAGCTGGTGATGCAGACAGACAATGATGGAGACCGCCCTTCAATAACTTCTTCAAATATTTAAACTCTACATATGGCAATTCTGAAACAAAATCTATTCACTATCGTGCTGATGAGTTTAACATAGTCCAAAATAAACACTCGTCCTTCATTAGCTTCTTAAAACTTTGGGACAGTAAGGAGGCATTACCATTATGCCTCCACGGGGAAACTTATAGCTCGCTCCAAATATGAGCGGGGAGCAGCAGATTCCAACAATATACAAGGCTGTAATTTGACAATAATGTTTCACAGTTTTTTGTATACTCTCACTTCCTATTAAATCTCTGGGTCATTAGAATTTTGTTACATGCATAGCTAACAGAGTCATACCCACCAGATCCGCTAGGTTGAACAAAAACCATGCAAGGATAGAATTCCATTGAAGTATATTGGCCAACCACAAGAAAAGAATCCAGTCCTCCAGAGAGGAGCATACCGAAAGGGACATCTGTCATAAGTCGTTTCACAACAGCCTTCTCAAAAGCTTCTTTTAAAAGTTGAGCATTGTATGGAGTAGATGGTATAGATTCTCAAAACCCGCTCAGCTTTATAATACCTACACAATCCACCAGTTTTACTAGAATAGATATGACCAAGTGGAAAAGTTTGAAACTACTCACAGTCATTCATCAAAGCTTTCATCTCTGAAGCAAACAACAGAGACCCATCCGTACCCCAGCCGATGTACAAAGGTGTAATGCCAATAAGATCGCACGCAACAATAAAACTGGCAGTACAATGACAGATTCCTATATGGCGGTTTTTTTTATGAATCCATAAATTCAAGTGACGGTTGTCCAAAGAACACTTTGAGCACTGATATAAGAATTTGAGGGTCTTATTAGCATGTAAAGAAATAAAATTCAATGGACTATTTCAGTCCAATATCTGCATCATTCGAAAACTTTTCATGTAACCAAGACAACATATTTGAAGAGAAGAGTCAGATTAGTAGGTGTTTAAATGGAAAGGTTTCACTCTACATTCAAGTTTCAAGAGGCTTCTTTCCTATGTGAGAGAAACTACTATTCTGTTTCTTTGCACGTTATGCCCAACTCAAAATAAGAGGTTAGCGAATTCAACACCATAACATAACATCACGTTTATGGAAGCTATAGATGCAGAAGCCATAGGTATGGCTTAAAATGATTAGCAGTTTTAGTTACCTGTTCTCAGCTTTAATCAGAACACCGAAATTCCTTCCCCTTTGCACACCAGATCTTTCCTTCTACAATTTCAAGCTCCCTTCAGTGTTTGCCCAGCATTCTGTAACACGCTTGAGACACTGGGAAGGATGTGTAGAACTGCCGCTGTAAATGTTGAAAAATAGCAGGTAGATAATCTGTGGTGGAAGAAAGCATTTTTTACTACAAATGTAGAGAAGCTATATTGAATAGCATCATCAATACACGCAGCGATTCAAGAGCAATAAAACTTTCAGCCTCCAAGTAATTTTCAGAGAATCTTTAACTCAAGCTGCCGAACTTCCCCAATTGAGCTATTCCCGCAGCCATGCCTTCATGTCGATTTTCATGTTCCCTCCTCGAACACAGAGCCGTTCTCCTTTTTAAACGAACCTCCCCTTCAGTCGCATGTCTTCCGCCTCATTCCCCTGTGTGCCCTTCTCTACCGGAATTGAATTGTGTTACATCCCTCCTTCCTGAACATGCGCCAACCTTCCTTTCCCAGAAACAAAAGCTCAGACCTCTCTGTATTCAGCGCCCTGTCCTCTTTTACACTTCCTGATGCGCAGAGTAATGAGAATACTCGCCAGATTTTTCTCGATCATGCCTAATCTCTGTCATCCCATTTTTTTCCCAGAAAAACCCCTAAATCTCACCGTGTTTTTTTTTCCTTCCTCGATTCCCCCCTTCTAGCAGATTTTTCTCCCCCTAACGGAATCCGTCCCTTCCTTCTCTGCCGCATCTGGAATAACCTTCTTTTTCCAGCTCCTCCCCATGATCTTTCCTCCCTGGTCATACTAGAAGCAAAGAAAATCCGCCACACTTCCACGTAGCCCTTCTTTCACTTTTTAATGGAAGAACGAAGCATTCACATTCACATGCATATCTATTATGTTAGAACATACATGCACATTTACTTTTCTAGATGTATTTATACAAACATCAATATGTGATTATGAGAAGACATGCAATCAAATGCTTGCATTGGCACACATGAGTGCAAATACATATCAAAATATACACACATTCTTCCATGCAAATGCTTTGTAACTCACATCCACATCAAACGACACACATTATCGTATATTTATTCATACATGATTGCCCAATGCATTTTGAACACATGCACATCTGATGCATGAGTAGGAAACACAGAAACACATATAGGTATTCTCATGACCTATCACAATCATATATAAGCAGAGTCATTTGTGTGCAAATGAAAACCAGATTCAAGAGTAAATTTCCTTGGATATCATAGTATTGCTATCATGTCCTCTGTCAATTGCCACTTGACGAGGATCAATTTAATTGGATGATTTCTCTTTTCCTGGCACAATCCATCTACATATCCAACATATATACATGGTTTAATTGATTTAAACTTACCTTGAATGAGCTTCTAAGTGTTATTTTGGATTTGGTTTGCTAGCATAAATTCCATAACGCGACCACATCCACCCCCTCTGAACCTGTGCACCCTCCGGATGCGCCAACCTGCATACATAACATCAAACACAAGCAAGGATCAAGTAGTCATAGCATATAAACATGACTCAAAAAGAAAAATTTAACTTGATGCATGGACTCTGAAAATGCATTATTTGGCATAAATTAAGAGAAGAAAGTAGATAAAAGTATTCCATACAACATATCAGAATACACTAATGCACTTAGACTAGAAATCATATGAGTAAATCGAAAACTTCTTAGCTCTCTCGTTAACTCGACCCGGTCAGATCTAGTAGCCTATCCGAAGCATTTGCATATACCAGTCTTCACTAACTCGATTTATGAAACTCGCTTCTGGCTTCCCTATTGATCTTCTATCATCTGAAACCCCTTCAGACCCTTTTCTTATTTTTCTCATATTTTTATTCTGTTTTTCTTTATTTTAATTCTTTATCCCAGCTCAACCTTTATATCTTTGCTTTAATTTTTATTTATTTATTTTTCCACACTTTTCGGCCTATGTCGAAATCGGATGCGACTCGTGGACCTGACCACCCGGCCAGGTTTAGCCCACCCATCTACCGACCCGACATAGCGCACGATTCACAATGTCAGCCTCATACGAAATCAACGTCAGCTCGTGGCTCTGACCACCCGGTCAGAGTGACTCCACCCGCCTATCAACCCGTATGAGCGCGTAACAACATGTAGGTTAGGCCATACGACACAACTAGCGTCAGCTCGTGGCCCTGATCACCCGACCAAGGTAGTTCCACCCGCCTACTAGCTCATCGCAGCACCCAACAACACATACACATACATATAGATAGTTGGCTGGTATAAGAATTCTTTTCTCAAGATATAATCTGTCTGAAGATTAGGTCAGATGAGAGATCAAGAGTAGAAGTCGAAGTGTCTCACTCATCAAGTGCCCGTAAACACTACTATATACAGATACTTAGTCTAGGTCTTCCCTTCACCTTCCTCGGTCTTGTTCTCGAAAGTTCTAGTCCATCTTCTAATCTTCCTCATATAATCTCAGTCCTTATACATCATATGTAATCTTATTAGTGGTACGAGATCTTTGGTCTACTTAATTTTCTTATTTATACGTTTCTATATGCATTATATGCTTAATCATGGAGTCTTTTTATATACACATATACAAGAGAGAAGAAAAATCTGAAGTGATAACATCTCACCAGTATGAAGTCAGAAGCCGCTTGAGCTGGTCGCATCCAATCTCCTCTTCTTGTTTCATTCTGAGTCGCTATCTTCAATGTATTGATTTGATTCCTGTGTCTTTCTTCAAATCAAAGCAAAAACATAAGATATATACATTCCTATTTACAAAAACATTCCTTTAAGCTTTATGGAATTTTATTGAAAAAGATTCTTCCTTCAATCTCACCTTCTTTAAAACATACTCACCAAAGAAACTGTGCTTGAAAAGAAGCCATCTCTGAACTGCATCAATCAAGGTAGCATTCTTAAACAAGTTAGATATGTGTACAAGCCACTTCACTTTCTTGTCCATCTCTTGGTGGCATGTTTGGCATACACAACTCTTGAAAAATTCAAAAATCCATGATTCAATCATTTGAGCATAGTTGCTTTTATTCACAACTCCCTCCAATGCATCATATGAAGATGCACACGATAAATGAGCATATGTATATAGATTTTTGAAATTTGGAGTGTTTAAAACATCATCAAACAAATCCATCATGCATATGTTTTGATCCATTTTAGGAATGAAATAATTTAAAAGGATTTCATCATTTCCATTATGATTATCCAATCTTTCTTCTTCATTGCCATTAAGGGTTTGAATACATTCATAAGATTTACACTCTAAATGGTGATGTTCATCATACTCTAAATGCAGTTTATACTCATACTTATCACTCAGACTGTCATGATTTTTTTTTACTTGAGTGCCACCAATTATAGAATCTGCTTCTATCTCTAATCTCTCCAAGAACTCCTCATCTTCTTCTTTTTCCGGATTCATTTGCCCATTATCATGAAGAAACTCAATATCATCACAATCAAGAAAATCTTGATCATCTAAATCACTAAATTCTTGCTTCTCCAAGTAAGATTCATTGGAAAATCTACATTCATCTATATTCTCCTGATCCTTTTCAAAGATATACATGTAATTTGATGTCAAATCAGTTTTCCTATTCAAGATGCCATCATCAGATTCTTTATCTATCTCAATTATTTCTTGTTTATTATCTTTAGAGGATGTGTTTTTGCCACACTCCTCATACATTTCTTTTATCATTGAATCTTGCTCAAATACTTCATACCTGAATATCTCATCATAGACGCTTGAGTCAATTGAAACTTCATCCATCTGGTAACATTTATATCTAGCTTCATCAATGCAAATATTTGACTCAACGGTTTCACATTCAATATCTTTTGATGCTATGCACACATCATATTTATCATACATCTCATTAAACGTTGTATCTTCCACTTCATGCTTGATTTCTTTGATATATGAACTCAACTCAACATGATCATTCTTAACATACATATCAATGTAAAGAGGAGTAATCAGTGGAGTATCCTCATCGCGCTCATGATCATTCATATGTCCTTCTTCATGGAGTACAATATCGTTCACATACATATCATTATATTGAAGCTCAATCAACAACTCATTCTTACACCTATAATTGAGATCACTCTCTTGTACCTCTAACGACTCATTTAATGTGGTATCACTCAAGAGTTTTTCACATTCTTGATCTTGATCTAAACAATCAGTAGGCTTAGCATCATGCTTTTCACCATCGGCATACATACCATTCTTTAGAGGACTCATAATTTGCATGCCCTCCTGATTAGCATCATGCTCCCTTGCATTCTCTTCATACAAATTAGTCATTTGGCCATGATTCATATTTGAATCATATGCTTCAAGAGATGTTTCACTCTTAGATGGTATCAAATAGTTCAAGTATTGCTTGATTTCGTCTTTTAAGGAACCATCTTGTGCTTGATCATCACATGGATTCACTGGATTATTTTGAGTTATTTCATTTGCAATCTCTTTCTGATTACCTTGACTTTCGGTAGATATCTTTAAATCTTGGTTATTATCATATCTTGCCTCTTTGTTTGTTTGATTATCATCCCTTAGAAGTGAGGAGTCTATCAGATTATAGGAAGCCTCACGTTGTTTTCTTGGTGCGTTTTGTTTATTTTTGTTTTGTTCTATGTTTGATATTGGTTTGATTTTGTTTTGTTTAGCTTCCGTATATTCCTTTGCTCCTCCCATCATTGGTGTTTTTGCATATACAGTATTTGTAGATGTAATCAAAGTATCTACAGGCTCTTGGTACCTTGAATCCTCAGAGATTGCATCACTTATGTTTATAGGTTCTTTATAGTGATCCCCTTCATAAGCATGTACGTGTATTCCATGCATATATTCTTTATGTCCAACTGGGTTTTCTATTATTCTATAGATTTGCAAATTATTTTTAGTCTCTAAAATGCATGGAATTTGTGTATCTTCTTCATTTGCATAAATGTCAGCTTGCCAATCGTTTAAAAATTTTTCTATTGTTTGTTGTTTCTTCACATATCTCATCACAGCTTCATGGACAAGCGTCCAATCCTCTGTGAGCCCTGAGTCGGAGTCTGTATCTTGTAGAAGTGGAATTAACTCCTCTCTGGCTTTAACGTCGATTGTTCGAAGAAACAATGACACCCTTTCATGACTTATGCACCTCTTATCGTGCTCAGGAAGATCATCGTATTGTCGCTCAAATTCTTCTTTGATCTCGAGAATCGACTGGTCTTTGGGCATATGAACCCACCTCAGGAAAGATCTACGAGTTACTTTATCAAGATCCTCTAGCATAAACTGCTTAAGGAGTATCGCTTTGTATCGAGACCATGTCGTTTGATTTATTTGCATTATTTGATCTCGCACGTCGTATCCCGACACATAGATAAAGTTTTCGCATAGTTCTTTTTCCGTCATCGGACTTAATCCGACACCTAGATATTTGGCCTCGAGTTCATATTCTTTGCAGAACTTTGAGACATTTTTTCCATTGAAAAAGCCACACCGATTGACTAGACGTTCATGAAGTGATTGGATGGCTTTTTGACGCCTATCTTCTTCTTGAAAGCGAAGGAATTGAGCTAGGATATCTTCCATTTTAATTATGCTAATCTTTGTGGCTCTATAACTCACTCACCCCCTCCTTTCACGTCGGGTTCACCAGGTATGTCGTCGGGGTTCATAGAAAGGAGGGTGTAGTTCACCTATGTCAACGACAAAGAGCTCCGTTTGTGGATCATTTCAACTGTCCAAGTTCCTATGTTAACACACGTAGGGCGCTTATCAACGAAATCATGGAATGCTACAAAATACCCTTAACTAGTAAAGGACTACACTTGGAAGCAAGACGTTGATTATAACTCTATGATTTTTCAAAGACATATATCAATTCCTTCATGTGATGAAGAGAAATCACAATTCACTGAGTCACATGAAAACATTGTCTCATTCCTTTTAAAGAAAATCTATAGAGCTTTGGTCACCAAAGAAGATCATTCAATGCTATGAGTTTACTTTGGGATGTGCTCCAGTATCTTCAAGACAAAGTTTATTGGTGGTATCAAGCGCATGAACCACTCGCAGACATGATGTAAAACTTGTCTCATCCAAAACTATTAACTCATAAAAGTTATCACAAGAGAATTATACCTTTAGGCAACTATAAGTTAATTTCAAGAAATTCATCAGCAAGCAGTTCACAATTTCTGGATTGGTTCCAAACAAAATATCTAAAAAAAATCATGCCAAACTCTGACATCAATATTTGTGTTAGTTTTAATTTCTGCCCAAAGCTGCAGCAGTAGATAAGTTTTTACAGGACTGAAGTATTACGGAACTTGTTTCAAAAGATGCAATGTTTCTCTAATCAGATGACTATTCACTACAAAACTTGTGCTTCCAAAGCAACATTGACTAACATGCATGCCTACATGAATAAATGGTCGACCATGAGTCCACGTCAATAAACGCATATAAAACAGGGTTTCCTTTAAATCATGTATTCACGTAATGCAAACAAACGCATAAAACAATGCGCAATTCCAGATATACTTTCATCAATTTCAATATGCTTCAAAAGTCTGTTACATAACAGACATCATATGACTCCGTTAATGCAAACGCAGCCAAGTCCATAGACAGAACACATCAGTAAAATTGAATCGCCAAGCTACCTGTCTTACACATTATATTGCTACCAAAATCTTTTCATTTGTGTCCATTCATGATCTTTATTATTCAGATTATTTTAACGTGGTTCATTAGAATGACATCGGGTTTCATATACAAACCCAGAGCATAGATAACATTGAACCTGGAGGAGCAGTGCTAGCTAATTCAATCAGTCAATTAGATGCAAGCTCTAGGTTAAGCAGATGATCTCCAACTATGTATATAAAGCGCAATCATGAGAGTGGGAACTCACATTTACGGGTGGAGATATTCGTCACTGAACTTATGCATAATCAAGGAGACATTGCGCTCAAGATCGAATTACCGTATCTCACTAATTCACTTTTTAATCCTTCATCCTTCTGTCAGCTTCACTCCAATCCTCGACAATCTTTTCTGATGGTGATGGTGAAGCACTTATTGGAGCAGTTCATCAATAGTCTTCAGTCTAGAGAATACAAACGCTTCACTTCAGAGTTTAGCGCATATCCTCAGAGCTTTTCTCGCAATCGTCAAAATCTTCGAGTGCCGATTGACATTGTCATCATGAACTCAACAATTCCTCTTGAATTTCTGTCTCTCTGTGTTCCTTCCTTTCTCTCTTGCGACGCTATGCTAATCTTGTCTGTATCGATTTCTGTGTGTCATCTTTGCACAGAGAATTGAAGAACACGATATGCATACCTTTCTTTGAGCATCAACGATAAAGCTTTGTACCACAACGCTTATGGTCTGTCGATAGTCAATAGCATACTTCTCAAGAGCCACGGAGAGCACAGTCGATATCCAATGTATTCATAAGCAGTACAACAATTGATTAGTAGTAGAAGCATCATCGGTCATTCATCATCTTCAGCTTTATCTGATAAAATTCTCTTGTTCAACGTCAGATCTCCATAGCTTCTCCGATTCTCTTCTGCACCTTCAATTCAGCGTACACTTCTGATATCTCCACCAATTATTTATCTTTTTCGGGAGTCTGTCTCTGATCCTGGGAGATTGAAGAGTCCTGAGTGACCCGCCATCTGTTTTTTTTTTTTTTTAGTGCCTCCTCTGCGAGAATCCAAGCTCTACATAGGATGCATGATCCCCTCATACGAAGACTGATGCCTTACATCACGACCGGCCATGTGATGAGACAGGTGCCCCCGTTATTCTGGAATGTCCATGCTTCCTTACCTGTCCAGGACACACAACTTCCACGTATGAAGGCTCCATGTCGACATGATCCTGCATGCCCGAGCGCCAATTCCTTGCGTTCTAGGATTGCAACTTGGATTCCGCTTATTATAGAACCGAATGAGCTCCAGAAAATCCACGTTTTTAATGAGGAACTCCTCAGATACATTAGTAAATGCATATAAAGTTGCACCAATGATGACGAGAGCATCACCCAAAAGAACATTACTGCCTCCTGATCTATCCTTTGCATGAACATCTGAGAGAATCACAAGTACAAGCCCCAAAATACGAATGCAGACACCTATGAGCTGCCCAATGTTATACTTCGTCTTTATAAACAGCCATGTCAATAGAAGAACACATGGGACTGTCCAGCAGTCTAGCAACATCACACTAGTGAGTGATGTGTATTGGTATGCCTTGACCACCGAAAAATTGCCTTCCACATCCAGTATAGGTAAAAGAAGGTAATAATACCACCGTACCTTCAAAGTTTTTCTTCTTATAATAAAAGTGCTTCCATACACAACAGTTAGAAGGACATAGTTGAAAAACGACTGAGATGTAGGGGCATTGAAACATGCATATATTTATTTACGAGTCTTGATTCTTGATCACGACGATGTCCACCCCAACGTATGCATCATCTAGATGCATCACCCTCCAGATGACTTTAAACAGATGCGTCATATTTGATTCTCGTGCTTCAATTTCGGATCGCGACCACAACGGATTTCGTATGAGAAAGTTATGCTAGTTCAGGGTTCTGGGGGTTAAAACAGGGAAACAGGATCTCTCAGGAAATGCTTCAAAACAGGCAATACACGATACTTATCAAGTATCACGATAGTTGGAAGCAGACGATACACGATACTTACCTTGTCACGATACTCGATATTTGGGATGTCACGATACACGATATTTGGGAAATATCGCGATACTTGATGTTCACGATACTCGATACTCAGAGAACATGATACTCGATACTTGGTAGGTATCGCGACTAGGATCACACGATACACGATACACGATACACGATACACGACAAGTATCGCGAGGAAATTCAAGACGATACTCGATATTTGCCAGGTATCGGGAAAGTAGTATCCGCGATACATGATATCCAACAAGTATCGCGATCAGAGACTCACGATACACGATACTTGAGCAAACGCAATACTCGATATACGATACTTGGGAAGTATCGTGATCCAGCAACCACGATACTCGATACTTGTGAAGTATCGCGATCAGGGATCTCACGATACTCGATACTTATGAAGTATCGCAATCAGGGATCTCACGATACTCGATACTTATGAAGTATCGCGATCAGGGATCTCACGATACTCGATACTTGTGAAGTATCGCGATACTCAACCACAGGAGATCACGATACTTGTCAGGTATCGCGATACCTCAACCGCGGGAGAAACACGATACTTGGATTTTTTGGAGTCCAAATTCAAAACTTTTTGCAAATATGAGTACCTTGTGTCCTCCTTGTCACTCCTATGTGTCTGTAGGTGCCAAATCTTCCTTCAAACCCGCGATATTGCACTCACGATACTTGGCGCAGGTTTTATCACTTCACGAAAATGGCCGCTCGGATTCTTGGTATTTAGAGAGTGTTTCAAGCGTTTTTCTTCAACGATTCAGTTCCGCACCCCCCTCTAAGCTTCTTGTTCACAACCACAAGTAAAAAGCAAGGTGAATGTACTCTAAAAAATGGAAAAAACTGAGAAGATGAAGGTGGGTGGAGATGGTGATGATGATGAAGATGAAGAAGAAGGAAAACTCAAAAACTCAACTGAAAATAATGATTTTTTTACCTTCCAACGTCGCTACTCTATGTCTTACCGTCACACGCTCGTCCTCAAAGCTCTCTCCCCGGCAACGGTGCCAAATTTGGTGTCACTCTAGCACAATGGTGAGTACCAACGTGAGGAGATACACCTCATAAATGTCAATCCGTGGAGATGTGAGGACTAGTATGAAGACTATGAGCAAGTGATGGCACAAGTGCGTGAGTGAAAGCACACATGCATGCACACACATACACACACACGTGCACAAGGTAAGAGCAAAGAGTGGAACAATGGAAGATCTTCGATTACCAAAAGAACTCTCTTACAAAGCTGAAATCTACAACAAGCTAACCCCCAAAAATGAGCTCTCTAGCCCTTTTTATAGTTTTTGAGTGGTTTTGGCCCTGTCCAGACCTAGTGTCCGGCCTAGTTAAAAATTAGGTTCTCGGGCTTATTTTTGGGGACTCAAACGGAATCTAAAAATTATGAAAATTGGTAGTATGATACACCTAATACTCCTCAAGCTCAAGGACTCCTTGGCTTGAACAGAATGGAGTTGTAAAAATAGAAAATGGTATTTACAATGCTTTTTAATGATAAAAATCACTATTTTTATAGGGATTTCTTCTAAAAATTTGACATGTGCTTCTTGGAGCTCCCTACTTGCTCCTCCTTCTTGTGTCTCCACTTCCTTGACACGCTTTTATGTCTGTGCTTGACCTTGAGCTTCAACACACACCTTCTCAAACACCTCATCAAAATATGCATAAAGCATATACGTACTCTTTCTCTTGTACCTATGCCGAATAGGACTCCTCCTGATATGGATGCTATTGCCTCCATAAAATTCAAGTAGTACCTGTGTGCATAAAGAGAATATGTACCTAAATACTTAACATAAGATTTAAATCTTATGTTAAACACCATCCAATGTCTTTGACGTAGCCCGAAATCTTCATGTAGAAGACAATCTTCAACTACAACATGTAGATGGCCGATCCTCACCATCAAGCTGCTAATGACCAAGTCTTATTTCCATGAACAAGAGATAACCTCCTCTCCATGAACTAGAGTGTGAGCACACCCTTCATCTTCTCTAAGAAGAATCACCAAGAAGAACTCCATAGCTGCTCCTCAACATGCTTCAAGTTAGCACCATGGCTACCCCATGTGCTAGACAAAACACCACCTCTATTGAGGTCCAAGCTCTAGGCTTTTGTTGAAAAATAGGTGAAGGATAAATAGAGAGTGACCCAACTTGTTCTTATATAGTATTTGTTGAGCTTGAAAATCACCTTCAATAAAGCACATTGTCTACGATCGCTACAAAACTCAATCGGGAAAGCTCATCACTGTTCATCGCTGATGTAAAATCAAAAGCATGCTAAAAATATTTTTCGTGTTGTGTCGTTCCCAAGATTCAAACTCACTCGGCTGTGATGGAAGGATGCTCACGTAGCCACGTCGCCCACGCTGCTTTCATGAAGAGATGCTAAGAGTGAGCTCTATAGATAGTGTACAATCTGACCAATTACCATGGGATATTGACCTTGGTACCTTGGGACATTGTTTTCCAACAATCCCCCCTGCAATATTACAATGGTACAACCTGGACTGAATCTGCAATCTGTCACAAACTGCAAACTATCACAAGCTTCAAGCTTGTACTTCCGCACTTCAGAACTTGTTCTTCAAAAGTCTTCTTCAAAACTGAATTTGACTTTTCTTCAAAAAACCTGAACTTATTGAATATGAACCATAATACTTGAGAAAATATGCAAACTAGATATCCAATATTGTACCCATCAAGAAATCACTGCTTGACAACAAATATAGCATGAACTGTCGTCGAACCTGCTATCTCCTATTTTCAAAAACCTGAAAACATATACTAGGATCCATATATTTGCATTTACCTTCCAAAAAATGTTTCTCAACGTACTTCTACTGCATCATGTAAATATACTAAAAAAAATCAAGAACTGAATCCTAGAACCTGACTGACAACTCATAACTTAGTGTATTATGAACACTGCTGGTTCATCTCTGATTGTACTCAAGTCTAGTCAACTCAACTCAATTGAAATCAACTGAAATATGAGTCAAAAAATCTATGATGTCATCATGTCTTCATCCTTTAAATCCTTCATACCTCTTTCCTTCAAAACCTGGTATAAACATATATATGCGCACTTCTCAAATATACCTTTCTTAAATATCAAGCTTCTCTTCAATAGAATTTTGGAACCTTCTCGTGAACAGGAACATCCTTACAGGAACTTTCTCCAAACATTCTTCTTCTTCCTTCTTCTTTTAAATATGGAACATAAAGAGAACCTGACAAAGGAAATATAGGAATACCTGAAATAGGAATACTTGAAGGTATGACTCTGCATTCTTTTATATATGGCTGAAAATAAGTCTTCATGTTTCATCACCCCCCTGGATGATTTAACACTAGTATCCAGTATTCTTCAAATTATATCAGACTTTATGAAATCTTGGACATCCTTCTTCATAAATCTGATCTTCAGTGATCAATACCTGTATCTGAAACAAAATCTCTAAACCCTTTTTTATAACACTGTACACATGCCAATAGCTTTCCATGTCATTCCTCAGCTTTCCAAATTGTAGAATAAGGTTAGCTGATCCTAACATAACAAAACCTTGTTGAAAGCATTTTAGGATTCATAACCTTCTGTAACATAACAAGTATCTTCTTCTATCTCTCTACAAGACAAATCTGATAGAACCTGAATCTTTGACTTACTTCTTCCAATGTTAAGAATCTTCACAAACAAGGGATAGACAACTGACTCATAAAAAGATCATATAAGATCTATTCAAGATCAATGATCTCTCTTGTGTAGAATCTGCTCTTATCAAACATTCATGTCTGAATGTTTGATTTGCTACCTGAATGTCTCTAAGTGTCCATGTTTCACAAAAAGTTGTAAAACTTTTCTTCAAACAAATCCTTTCCAAGAATCTGTAACTCCTACTTGAAACATAAGTGAACAAACTTCTCACCTTGAGAACTCCAAAAGCTGCAAGTTGATACTTCATAACTTTCATATTTTACCCGGGTGAAATGTGATAGTACCTGCTTGAGATTCTTTTGGCTAACTCCACTTCTCAATCAAGTGATAGGATATGATGGAACATCTTTTTGAATACAAGCATGTATCCAAAAATCAAGACAATCACTGAAAGTAGATTCTCCATTGACTTGTACATCAACAAGATTTTGAATTTTCTGAAGTTTTTGAAAATAATGAATATGAGGTCACCTTTTCCAAACATAAAACCTCAACGCAAGTCTTCAATATCTGCCACAAAAAACTCTTTTACCTTAAGAGAGTTAGATAAAGAAGAAATATACTTCTCTGCAACTTGTCATATACCAAGTAGCTCTGTATTGATACTCCAAGAATTCTTTGAGGGAACATATAAGCTGCCTGCTTAAAAGCTTCAACTAAAACATAACTCATATACATATGAGTCAAAACATATATCTGCTGCTTTTCTTTCTCTCAATGCAATTCTTTGTCAAATCTACTAAATCATGACCAAGTGTAATGCAAAACAAGAAACTGCTTCTTCTTTAAACAAGATGTTCTCGTAGACTTGTCTTTGGATGTAGAGGATAAAATAGGAAAAGTATATGGAAAATATATGAGAAAAGGAAGCCCTACTTTTCTTTTGGAAATGATGGACTTTCTTCTTCTGCATCTTTCTTCCACCTGATGATGCAAACATCTTCAAACTTCTCTTCCATACCTTTTGTTCTCTTCATCTTGAAGTAGCAAACACTCTTGACTTCTTCGAATGAACTTTTCTCTTCCTCTAATGCTAAGACTAAGAGATAAAACAAACATGGTATATAAATGGAAGTGAATATAGAATCATGTTTTATCATCTCCTCATATCTCTGAATCAAAATTCTGATTCAAATGTCTCATAGACTGAATTCACCAATCTTTTGTTTGAATGATGAATTACCTTTCTAGAGTTACCTTCTCTAGATACTATTTGTACCTTGATATCCAACCAACTTACAACAGAAAATTGGCTGAAAACAAAAAACTCATCCCATCTTCACATTTGTCTTCTTAGATGAGCTTTCTTGCCATGAAAGAGATTTCTCAAAACTCTCTAGAAAAACCTCTAGATACATGTTTTGATATAGCCTTTAACTTTCAAAGAATGAAAGTGTATAAAAGCACTCCTTGAAACCTTCAAATCTCTTCATAACTGCTCTTCTAAGATATGACCTGCAAATGATAATCTGATAGTAGAAACTGGTACCTATGATTTGATGTTGATCTGATTTCTTCATCTTCTCTAAACCGTTTTTCTTCCTTGAATTTTAAGTAGCCTTCCCTTCATCAAGTCTGAGTCTTCAAATAATACTTTTGTAAAGTATTTGCATACTCTTCCAAAAATATTCGGCTGCTAACAGATTATCAACTTCATACTCCACACTGATGAATACACATGTGACTGAATTGTCTAATTCTCAAATCTCTACTCATCTAGATTAAGTGTGTATGTCAAATGTCAAATGTTAGAAGATGCTCTTAAATCATATGTTGTAAATCTGGAAGTCTGCGAACCTGGGAATCTAAATGAGCCTTAATGCATTGATGCCAAAGCCCTAAAGTTCTGAAACCAAAGCCTTAGTGCTCTGATACCAAATGTTGGAAGTGAGGTAGGCCCTTGGCTCATATCACAGGTCCATGCTTCCATAGGTCCAGCATGTACAGCATAGAATGTAGCAATCTTCAATATTGACAAAACATAAACATACCACAACTTAATCATATAAATGATGAGACAAAGATAGAGAAAGAATAGACGACATGTGTAAGGTGTTATGTAAGCCATCGCTTACTCATAGTATCATATATACCAATGTTCAATGTACAATATGGGAGCAAAACTCTCAACCACTCTATGTGATGAGAAATAGATGAATGAGTGAATGTACAAATGTAACAACATATTCAGATGTATGGGCAGTAATCTCAATATACATGAGATGTGTGACCTAATAGGTTATAGAAGAGTGAATATGAGTGACTGAAAGAGGAAGGATCAGTGTGAAATTGATAATCAACAAACCCTCATCTAACCTTAGGCTGTGGAAGATCCTAAGTCAGATACCTGTGTGAAAAGATCACATACTTAAAAAGTAGCAAAGAATGCTAACAAGTTTGCTGCCAGAAACCCTCAAACTCATGTGAACACACCTTCTCAAACACCTCATCAAAATATGCATAAAGCATATACGTACTGTTTCTCTTGTACCTATGCCGAATAGGACTCCTCCTGATATGGATGCTATTGCCTCCATAAAATTCAAGTAGTACCTGTGTGCATAAAGAGAATATGTACTTGAATACTTAACATAAGATGTAAATCTTATGTTAAACACCATCCAATGTCTTTGACGTAGCCCAAAATCTTCATGTAGAAGACAATCTTCAACTACAACATGTAGATGGTCGATCCTCACCATCAAGCTGCTAATGACCAAGTCTTCTTGCCATGAACAAGAGATAACCTCCTCTCCATGAACTAGAGTGTGAGCACACCCTTCATCTTCTCCAAGAAGAATCACCAAGAAGAACTCCATAGCTGCTCCTCAACATGCTTCAAGTTAGCACCATGGTTGCCCCATGTGCTAGACAAAACACCACCTCTATTGAGGTCCAAGCTCTAGGCTTGTGTTGAAGACTAGGTGAAGGATAAATAGAGAGTGACCCAACTTGTTCTTATATAGTATTTGTGGAGCTTGAAAAGCACCTTCAATAAAGCACATCGTCTACGATCGCTACAAAACTCAATCCAGAAAGCTCATCGCTGTTCATCGCTGATGTAAAATCAAAAGCATGCTAAAAATACTTATTGCATTGTGACATTCCCAAGATTCGAACTCACGCGGCTGTGATGGAAGGATGCTCACGTAGCCACGTCGCCCACGCTACTTTCATGTAGAGATGCTAAGAGTGAGCTCTATAGATAGTGTACAATCTGACCATTTACCATGGGATACTGACCTTGGTACCTTGGGACATTGTTCTCCAACAAATACAGGATGCACATTTAAATGTTTAGGTAATTCCAACAAATAAGCAAGAGATCCAATCTTTTTCAAAACTTTAAAAGGACCTGCATATCTAGGAGAAAGTCTATGATCCTTCCCTACAAACAAGTTAGATCGGAGAGGATTAACTTTAAGAAATACCATATCATCAACTTGAAATTCGAGTGGTCTTCCTTTTGTCTTTTCTGAGCTTGTTTTATGTGTTTCTTAATTTTCCCAAATTCTTCATCCATTTTATCAAGCATTTCTTTGGACACTTCTCCTATATTTGGAAAACCCAAAAACGAAGGTGGAGTCAAACAGTTATACCCATACATAGCTTCAAACGGAGTCATTTTAAAGATGCATGCCATGCACTATTGTATGCAAACTCAACCAAGGGTAAATATTCATTCCATGTATTCTGCTTTTCATTCACATACATATGCAACATATCTTCAACTACCCTATTAACCCTCTCGATTTCCCCATCAATTTGTGGATGGAAAGCTGTACTCATACAGAGTTGAGTTCCAATCAATTCAAATGTCTCTCTCCAAAAGTTTGACATAAATCTAGAATCTCTATCAGAAATTATGCTTTTAGGCACTCCATGCAATCGAAAAATTTCTTTTTACAAAGATTCTTGCAACATTCAATGCAGTATCGGTCTTTTTCATAGGAAAGAAATGTGCCATCTTGGTAAGCCGATCGACTACAACAAATATGCTATCATGCTTACTTCTCATCACAGGTAGCTTAGTGATAAAGTCCATAGAAATAGACTCCCATTTCTGATTTGGAACATCCAAAGGTTGAAGCATTCCAGGCATCCTTTTAAACTCAGATTTCAACTGTTGGCACTTCAAACATTCACTTACATATTTTCTAATATCCCGCTTCATACATGGCCAAAAGTAAGAATACTTTGTTTTAACATAGGTCCTTGAATAACCTGGATGTGCACAAAAAGGTGCATCATGACAATCATGCAATATTTTAACTTTTAATGGACATTCAAAAGATATGCATAGCCGATTGTTACAATACAATGTTCCATCTTGCAAATGAAATTTTTCCTCATACATCGATCCCCTGTTCACATTCAAAGAATTCAAAATGGGTGCATAAAAATGATCCTGCTTTATCTCTTCTTGAATTTGATTGAGAAAATCAAAATTTATTACAGAAACAAGATTACATAAAGGTCTCCGACTCAATGCATCAGCAACCTTATTTTCCTTACTAGCCAGATACTTAATGTCAAAATCATACTCACTTAATAATTCAATCCAATGCTTTTACCTATTGTTAAGCAATGGTTGTGTGAAGATGTATTTTAGATTCTGATGATCTGTTTTCAATTCAAACTTAACCCCTAACAATAGATGTCTCCAATGCTTAAGTGCATGCACAACAGCAAGCATTTCTAAATCATGAGTAGGATATAAAGTTCATGTTTTCTTAGTTTTCTAGACTTATATGCAGCCACCCTCCCATCTTGCAAAAGAACACATCCTATCTGACTACCACTTGCATCACACGCAACCACAAAAGGCTTTCCCATTTCTGGTATTTTCAAAACACAATTCTCAACGACTTTTTGTTTCAATGTTTCAAATGATTTTTGACAGACATCACTCCATGCAAATCCTACATTCTTTTTAGTCAATTCTATGAGGGGAGTAGCTATCTTAGAGAAATCCTTAATATGTGCTCTTTCATATTGTTCCAACCCAAGAAAACTTCTGACATCCCTTATAGTCTTAGGAATCCGCCAATCAACTATTGTTTTTACTTTATCTTCATCTGTAAGGATTCCTTCTTTTGATATTACTCTTCCTAGATACACAAGTTTATCCTTAACAAAGAAACAATTACTTTTTTTTTTCCATACAATTTGTGTTCTCTAAGAGTTTGCAAGTCTTTTCGAGATGTATTGCACGCTCACAATCATCTTTAGAGTATACAAATATATCATCAAGAAATACTAAGATGAATTCATCTAGGTAATCGTGAAAAATATTATTCATCAAGCACATAAATGTGGCAGGAGCATTGGTTAATCCAAAAGGTAGAACCATGAACTCATAGTGACCATATCGTGTTCAAAAATCTGTCTTAGGAATATCCTCTATTTCGATCCTAATTTGGTGATATCTAGGTCTTAAGTTAATCTTAGTGGATACAGTCACTCCACTTAATTGACCTAATAAGTCATCTATGTGAGGGAGTGGATACTTATTCTTAATTTTTCTTTTATTCAACCTCCTATAGTCAATGCATAATCTATAAGAGCCCTCTTTCTTCTTCTGAAATAAAACAGGTGCACCCCAAGGTGAGACACTTAGTCTTATCAAACCTTTCTTCAAAAGATCATCTAATTGAATCTTAAGCTCCTTTAATTCATCAATGTTAAATCTATAGGGCGCTCTAGAATATGGTTCACTCCCTGGATATAGGTCAATGGCATGGTCAATCTCCCTAGGTGGAGGTATACCAGGCAACTCTTCTGGAAATACATCTGCATATTCTTTCAAAAGATTTTCTACATAATTCGGAACACTTTCCTCATTATCTTTCGATGGAGAGTGTTAATCTCCAAAAGAACAAGCTACTCTTGTAATTAGAGCACGTCTATAACAAGAGTAACTCAAACTTTCACCAATTTTAGAGGATCAATGATTAATTATGATGATTTTGAAAAATCTGTGAAGGAGATAACTACACAGAAAGTCTGCTGCACATATCTCTCTCATTACCTCATCAATTGTGTAAGGTTTTTTATGAAAGTTTGCATAAGGTGTCACCTACAGTTTGTGCACCTTCTACAAGTTGAATCACTCCAAAAGATTCAGTGTATCTTGAGAAATGAACTCAGCAAGTTACCTATGTCTAAAATTGCTCTTCTAAGAAGTCAATTTAGACACCTATAACTTTTAACACTTGGTTCTCTCAATCTAGAACCCGTTTATGAAAATTCTTTTAGCCACAAATAGGTTACCTTCCAACTTAAAGATTGAGTGCTTGCTTACTCAAAAATTTACATTGTGGAAGGAGAACTGACCAAAACATTAACATCACATTTTGTGCCTATTTCAGGAACCAGTGAACACTTCTTCACATATGAATGTTCCTACACATAATTCTCACAGCCTGTTTACAATTAGGCTCTCAAACTTTAACCATAGACTCATTATCTATGGAGTAAGACATCTACAAAAGGATTCTTGAAATGATCAAGCACAGAAGGAGAATGCACAGAAACATCAGGAGCAATTTTTCTTCCATTTTTGAAGAAATTTACAATTGAGTGATGAGAGAGACTCAACTCACTTCTAAGATGTCTAATACCTCATACAACTACTGATTACTCTATTCTCATGCTCTCTCATATTTGCCCTGACTTTTTCCTTGTATATATAGGCAAATATTTACAATATCATGACTATACAAAAGTACAAGTGAACTATCTCTGAATTAATGTACATATGTGTACACATCTTCATCCTTTGAATATGCACTTCCTCCATGCTTCATAATTTGAACTTTCCTTCAATCTTTGATTTCCAAATCTTCATTAAAACTTCAATTGTTGATTGCCCTGCACCAACAGCTCCCCCTCAATCATCGATTGAGGTTTTCTCTATCTTCTTTATACCTGCCATGTCTTTGAATCTCTGTAGCTTTGATCCATCCAAGCTTTTGGTTAGCATATCAGCTATCTGATCTTTTGTTGAAGTATGTATGACTTCAATCTCTTTATCCATCACCTTCTCTCTTAGAAAGTGATACTGAATCTCAATGTGTTTGGTCCTGGCATGAAACACAGGATTAGCAGCTAAATACAATGAACTCATGTTATCCCCATGAATGGTAGGTGTACTCTGTATGATGTCAAAACTCTTCATGAGAGTCTTAAGCCATATTACTTCCTTTGCAGATTCAACCATACCTTTGTACTCAGCCTCTGTAGATGACAAAGCAACTATGTGTTGCTTCTTTGAACACCAAGAAATTAACTTGTCTCCCACATAACACAAGTATCCATAGGTTGATCTCCTATCATGAGGATTACCTGCCCAATCTGCATCACTATATATCTTGATGTTTGTATCTGATGTAAAACCATAATACAAACCCTCTTTGAGTGTGCCCTTAATGTACCTCAACACTCTTTGACCTGCAATCCAATGTTCTTTCCTAGGACAATGCATTAATTGGGACAATACTCCCACTGCATATGGTAAGTCAGGCCTAGTTAGTGTAGCATAAATCAGACTACCAACCAAACTTTGATATAGCTTCATGTCCTTGAACTCTTCTCCTCCATATCTGCTCAATTTATGATTCACCTCCATTGGATTAGGTGCTACCCTGCAATCATTCATCTTATTAACAAGTTTCTCAAATATCTTTCTTCAGTCACATACACTCCATGTTGAGTGTATGAAATCTCCATGCCCAAGAAATATGACAAGTCTCCCAAATCACTGATTTTAAATTCTTTCTCCATTTGCTTCTTTAGGCTTTGAATGCCTTTCTCATCTGTACCTGTAAGAATTATCATCAACATATATGCACATATAAATGAACCCATCATCACTTGCTTTAACAAGCAAGCTACTATCTGCTTTAGATACTTGGAACACCAAGTTCTTTTAAGAACTTCACAAGTCTATAATTGGCCCTTGGGGCCTGCTTCAAACCATACAAAGCTCTCTTGAGCTTGCACACATGATCTGGATACCTTCCATCTCTGAATCCTTGTGGTTTCTCCATGAAAACATCATCTGAAATATAACCATTTAAAAAAGCATTCTTCACATCTAATTGACATAATTTCCAACCTTTACATGCAGCAATAGCTATGAGTGTCCTGATGGTTGTCATCTTTGCCACAGGACTATAGGTCTCATCATAATCTACACCATAAGTCTGAGCAAAACCCTTCACAACAAGTCTAGCTTTATACCCAGACACACTTCCATCTGCATACCTTTTTGTCTTATAGACCCACTTGCATCCAATGATCTTCTGACTATTTGGTTTAGGAACTAACTCTCATGTCTGATTCTCCATCAATGCATCATATTCTTCCTGCATATCTTTCTCCCAATTTTCCTTACCTTTTGCCTCTTCATATGTAGAAGGGTCTTCATCTGCCTTTATCATAAAAGCATAATCTTTTGTAGCCAAAAAAGAAGTGTCATAGCTATATCTTATAGGTTGCCACTTGTGCCTTGATGACCTTCTAAGTTCTCCACTCCTTGAGGTTTCTCATTCATCACACTTAGGATCAAATCTTGGCATTTCTTCAACTTCAACATGTACTTCATTATTCTCCTCTTCATCAAATATCTGAACCTTTGATTTACCTTTCTTTTGATTCACAACTTCTTCATCATCTGCACTAATATTGATTGTACCTGCATACCACGTACCTTGCTCATCAAATGTAACATCCTTTGATACAAGAAATTGTTTTGTGGATGGACTCCACAACCTATATCCCATCTACTTATCATCATAACCAATGAATACATACTTTTCAGCTTTAGGTTCCAATTTGTGCCTTAATTGTGATGGCACATATGCATATGCCAAACATCCAAATACTTTGCAATGGTCTAATGTAGGTCTCTTACCCCACCATGCCTCATATGGTGTCATATCCTGCAAAGCTTTACATGGTAACCTATTAACCAAATAAGTTGCTGTGTTTACAGCCTCAGCCCACAAATAATTAGGGCAATTTTTCTCCTTCATCATGGATCTTGCAAACTCAACAAGAGTTCTATTTCTCCTTTCTGCTACACCATTTTGTTGAGGAGAGTACCTGCAAGTAACCTCTCTCTTTATACCTGCAAGTAACCTCTCTCTTTATACCTGCATTCCACAAGTAATCACTGGACTCATTAGAGAAATACTCTCCCCCTCCATCTGACCTTAGTCTTTTCAACTTATGACCTGTAATTCTCTCTGCATACACATGATAATGTTTGAATGTATTGAATACCTCTGCTTATCTTTGATCACATAGATAGTGATCCATCTGGTAGCATCATCAACATAAATCACATAATACCTTGAACCATTGATATTGAAATCCTTTGATGGCCCCCACACATGTGTCTGTACCAATTCAAGCTTTTCTGAATACATAAAACCATGCTTGGAATAAGATTGCTTATGAGCCTTACCTAATTGACATGCCTCACATCTGTATGTCATATGTTGACCTTCAACATTAAGCAATCCAAGCATTGAACCATTGGTAATCATATCTTTGATACCTCTTTCATTGAAATGTCCAAGCCTCTTGTGCCAAAGATCTAACTCAGAGATCTTATGTCCTCCATAGGTGAACAAGGCATGACCAACATTACCTTGGATCTTCAATGTAAACAATCTTCCTTCTTTCTTTCCTGAAACAATTTGTTTATACCCATTGCTAGGGTCTTCCACAAACACTACTTCATTAGTGAATCTAACTTCATAACCCTTTTCAACAATTTGTCCTACACTTATCAGATTCTTAGGAAATGTAGGAACATACAAGACCTTACTCAAGAGAGTGCTACCATCCTTGGCCTTCACTGATCCAATTGACTTCACATTGTGCTTTGTATTTTCATCTGTTTCAACTACATGATTAGTTATCTTATTTTCCAAATCAATCATCAAAGCTATGTTACCACTCAGGTGATTGCTACACCCTGAGTCAATGTAGAAGACTCTTTGGTCTTCACTTTGCCTTTCACAAGTTGCATTCATGATCAATGTTGAATCCTCCTTCTGATCTGAAGCATAATTGTAGTAGTTATTGTTGTATTGTTGACTTTGGAATCCTCTACCTGCATTTCTTCCAAAGTAACCTCTACTAACTCTACCTCTGAAATTACCTCTTTGATTTCTGCCACCTCTTCCTCTTGAATTAGAATTCTAATTATATCCACCATTACTCTAATTATTATGCCAACAATCATTAGCTAAGTGATTTGTCTTACCACAAATCCAGCAAGCCTTGAGTCCATCTTTATTACTCCTGCCTCTTCCTCTACCTTTGCCACCTCCTCTTCCTCTTAGGAAAATGGCCTGACTAGTTGTGCCTTCATCTTCATTTGCTTGTTGCTTCCTTTTGCTATTTTTCTTCTTATCCTTTGAATACATTGCATGACCTGTACTCTTGTCACCTTCACCTTTGACATCCTGCTCGAAGGTTAACATATGTCCTAGCAACTGATTTAAGTCAGGAGTAAAATGATCAAGTGATAATTCAGTAGAAAAAATGAATGGCTTCCATTTGTCATCACCTCTCAACCCTGTGAGGATTTGCCTTACCAATTTATCCTCCTCAATGTCTTCATCAACTGCTCCTAAAGCATCTACAATGTCCTTCATCCTTGTTACATAGTCTGAGATGGATTGAGAAGCCTTCTTCTTGAAAGTGGTGAATTCTGCCCACAAAGATGCCTTCCTTGACTTTGTGGTGTTTTGAAAATGCTCCTCCAAAGCATTCCATATATCACTTGCACTTTCAAGACCTCTAATGTGAGGTAGCAAGTATTCATTGATTGCCATATAGATAATGCTCCTAGCTTGAGCATCTCTCTTCATCCAATTCTTCAAATCTGATAATTCCTCCCTAGTTGGAACACTAGGATGTTGGAAGTGAGGTAGGCCCTTAGGCTCATGTCACAGGTCCATGGTTCCATAGTTCCAGTCATGTACAACATTAATTCCAGCAATCTTCCATATTGACAAAACATGAACATACCACAACTTAATCATACAAATGATGAGATAAAGATAGAGAAAGAATAGACGTCATGTGTAAGGTGTTACGTAAGCCAGCGCTTACTCATAGTATCATATATACCAATGTTCAATGTACAATGTGGGAGCAAAACTCTCAACCACTCTATGTGATGAGAAATAGATGAATGAGTGAATGTACAATGTAACAAACATATTCAGATGTGTGGGTAGTAATCTGAATATACATGAGATGTGTGACCTTATAGGTTATAGAAGAGTGAATATGAGTGACTGAAAGAGGAAGGATCAGTGTGAACGGAAATCCTCAAACTCATGTGAACACACCTTCTTAAACACCTCATAAAATATGCATAAAGCATATACGTACTGTTTCTCTTGTACCTATGCCGAATAGGACTCCTCCTGATATGAACGCCACAGCCTCCATAAACTTCAAGTAGTACCTGTGTGCATAAAGAGAATATGTACCTGAATACTTAACATAAGATGTGAATCTTATGTTAATCTCCATCTAATGTCTTTGAAGTAGCCCGACATCTTCTTGTAGAAGACAATCTTCGACCTAATATCTTCCTGTAGAAGATAATCTTCAAAATCATGTAGATGGTCCCATCCAATGTCTTTGAAGTAGCGAGACATCTTCTTGTAGAAGATAATCTTCAACCTAACATCTTCCTGTAGAAGATGATCTTCAAATACATCATGTAGATGGGCGATCCTCACCATCAAGCTGCTAATAATCAAGTCTTCTTGCCATGAACAAGAGATAACCTCCTCTCCATGAGGTAGAGTGTGAGCACACCCTTCATCTTCTCCAAGAAGAATCACCAAGAAGAACTCCATAGCTGCTCCTCAACATGCTTCAAGTTAGCACCATGGCTGCCCCATGTGCTAGAAGAAACACCACCTCTATTGAGGTCCAAGCTCTAGAAAGCTTGTGTTGATCCTAGGTGAAGGATGATTACAATGAGCCCAAAGTGCTTCTTTTATAGTATTTGATGATCCTTGAAAAGCTCATAATAAAGCACATAAAGCTATGCGATCGCACTTCTCCAAAAGCAAAAATTGTTGCAAAAAACCAAGTCCGTCCGCTGTCCGTTTTTGGCGCCATTTAGCTATTATGAAATGCATGATAACATGACAAAAAATCTTCGCGCACGCCACTGCGTCTCACGGGATTTGAACCCAGGTGGGTTCTTTGGAAGCCATATGCTCTATCCACATGCCCACGCTGTTGTGTTGTACCAAGTACTAAACCCGTAGCTATAATTCTTGTGACCGCCCGTAGATTTTGAAGAGCAACTTGTATAATGTATACAAGGAGTTGGATGCTAGACCATTTTGTCATTGGGACATTGTTTTCCAACAATCCCCCCTGCAATGTCACAATGGTACAATCTGGACTGGAGCTGCAAACTGTCTTTGAACCTGCTATCTCTTGTCTTCAAAAACTTGAAAACATACACTAGTATCCATATATTTGCATTTACCTTCCAAAAAAGTTTCTCAACGTACTTCTGCTGCGTCATGTAAATACACTAAAAATCAAGAACTGAATCCTGGAACCTGTGACTGTCAACTCACAACTTAGTGTATTATGAACACTGCTGGTTCATCTCTGACTGTACTCAACTCAATATGAGTCAAAAAATCTATGATGTCATCATGTCTTCATCCTTTAAATCCTTCATACCTCTTTCCTTCAGAACTTGGTATAAACATATATGTGTGCACGTCTAAAATATACCTTTCTGAAATATCAAGCTTCTCTTCAAATAGAATTCTGGAACCTTCTCCTGAACAAGAACATCCTAACAGGAACTTTCTCCAAATATTCTTCTTCTTCCTTCTTCTTTCAAAGCTGGAACATAAAGAGAACCTGACAAAGGAAATATAGGAATACCTGAAATAGGAATACCTGTAGGTATGACTCTGCATTCTTTTACATATGGCTTGAAAATAAGTCTTCATGTTTCATCACCCCCCTGGATGACTTAACGCTAGTATCCAGAATTCTTCAAATATATCAAACTTTATGAAATGTGGAACGTCTTCCTTCTTTCAATAAATCTGATCTTTAGTGATCAATACTTGTATCTGAAACAAAAGTTTAGGATCCATAATCTTTTGTAACATAACAAGTATCTTCTTTTTCTCTGCAACACAAATCTGATAGAATCTAAATCTTTGACTTACTTCTTCCAATGTTAAGAATCTTCACAAACAAAGGATAGACAACTGACTCATAAATGTTCAAGATCATATAAGATCATACGAGATCAATGATCTCTCCTGTGTAGAATCTACTGTCATCAAACCTTCATGTTTGAATGTTTGATTTGCTACCTGAATGTCTCCAAGTGTCCATGCTTCTCAAAAAGTTGTAAAACTTTTCTTCAAACAAATCCTTTAAGGAATCTGAAATTCCTACTTGAACCATAAGTGGACAAACTTCTCACCTTGAGAACTCCAAAAGCTGCAAGTTGATACTTCATAACTTTCATATTTTACCCGGGTGAAATGTGATAGTACCTGCTTGATTTTCTTTTGGCTAACTCCACTTTTCAATCAAGTTATAGGATATGATGGAACACCTTTTTGAATACAAACATGTATCCAAAAGTCTAGACAATCATAAAAAGTAGATTCTTCAACTGACTAGTACATCAACAAGTCTGAATTTTCTGAAGTTTCTGAAAGTACTGAATATGAGGTAACCTTTTCCAAACATAAAACCTCAACCCAAGTCTTCAACATCTGCTACAGAAAAACTCTTTTACCTCAAGAGTTAGATAAAGAAGAAATATACTTCTTTGCAACTGGTCATATACCAAGTAGCTTTGTATTGACACTCCAAGAATTCTTTGAGGGAACATATAAGCTGCTTTTGTTTTGGAAATGATGGACTTTCTTTTTCTGCATCTTTCTTCCACCTGATGATGTCAACATCTTCAAACTTCTCTTCCATACCTTTTGTTCTCTTCATCTTGAAGTAGCAAACACTCTTGACCTCTTCAAATGAACTTTTCTCTTCCTCTAATGTAAGAGTAAGAGACAAAACAAACATGGTATACAAATGGAAGTTGAATATAGAAACATGTTTTATCATCTCCTCATATCTCTGAATAAAAATTGTGCTTCAAATGTCTGAAACGACTAAATTCACCAATCGTCGTCTGAATGATGAATTACCCTTCTAGAGTTACCTTCTCTAGATACATTTGTACCTTGATATCCAACCAACTTACAACAGAAAATTGGTTGAAAAAAAAAAACTCATCTCATCTCTGCGCTTGTCTTCTTAGATGAACTTTCTTGCCATGAAAGAGATTTCTCAAAAACTCTCTAGAAAAACCTCTAGATACCTGTTTTGATGTAGCCTTTAACTTTCAAATGATGAAAGCGTATAAAAGCAATTCTTGAATTTCTTCAAATCTCTTCATAACTGCTCTTCTAAGATATGACCTGCAAATGATAATCTGATAGTAGAAACTGATACCTGTGATTTGATGTTGATCTGATTTCTTCATCTTCTCTAAACCATTGTTCTTCCTTGAATTTGAAGTAGTCTTCTCTTCATCAATTCTGGGTCTTCAAACAATACTTTTGTAAAGTATTTGCATACTCTTCAAAAATATTCGGCTGCTAACAGATCATCAACTTCATACTCCACACTGATGAATGTAACTGAAGTGTCTAATTCTCAAATCTCTACTCATCTAGATTAAGTGTGTATGTCAAATGTCAAATGTTAGAAGATGCTTTCAAATCATATGTTGTAAATCTGGAAGTCTAGGAACCTGAGATTATGAATGAGCCTTAATGCATTGATGCCAAAGATCTAAAGTTTTGAAACCAAAACCTTAGTGCTCTAATACCAAATGTTGGAAGTGAGGTAGGCCCTTAGGCTCATGTCACAGGTCCATGGTTCCATAGTTCCAGTCATGTACAACATTAATTCCAGCAATCTTCCATATTGACAAAACATGAACATACCACAACTTAATCATACAAATGATGAGATAAAGATAGAGAAAGAATAGACGTCATGTGTAAGGTGTTACGTAAGCCAGCGCTTACTCATAGTATCATATATACCAATGTTCAATGTACAATGTGGGAGCAAAACTCTCAACCACTCTATGTGATGAGAAATAGATGAATGAGTGAATGTACAATGTAACAAACATATTCAGATGTGTGGCTAGTAATCTGAATATACATGAGATGTGTGACCTTATAGGTTATAGAAGAGTGAATATGAGTGACTGAAAGAGGAAGGATCAGTGTGAACGGAAATCCTCAAACTCATGTGAACACACCTTCTTAAACACCTCATAAAATATGCATAAAGCATATACGTACTGTTTCTCTTGTACCTATGCCGAATAGGACTCCTCCTGATATGAACGCCACAGCCTCCATAAACTTCAAGTAGTACCTGTGTGCATAAAGAGAATATGTACCTGAATACTTAACATAAGATGTGAATCTTATGTTAATCTCCATCTAATGTCTTTGAAGTAGCCCGACATCTTCTTGTAGAAGACAATCTTCAACCTAATATCTTCCTATAGAAGATAATCTTCAAAATCATGTAGATGGTCCCATCCAATGTCTTTGAAGTAGCAAGACATCTTCTTGTAGAAGATAATCTTCAACCTAACATCTTCCTGTAGAAGATGATCTTCAAATACATCATGTAGATGGGCGATCCTCACCATCAAGCTGCTAATAATCAAGTCTTCTTGCCATGAACAAGAGATAACCTCCTCTCCATGAGGTAGAGTATGAGCACACCCTTCATCTTCTCCAAGAAGAATCACCAAGAAGAACTCCATTGCTGCTCCTCAACATCCTTCAAGTTAGCACCATGGCTGCCCCATGTGCTAGAAGAAACACCACCTCTATTGAGGTCCAAGCTCTAGAAAGCTTGTGTTGATCCTAGGTGAAGGATGATTACAATGAGCCCAAAGTGCTTCTTTTATAGTATTTGGTTGTCCTTTCTTGTACAAGGGAGTGAACAGATTCTGTACACATGCTTTAAAGAATGGACAAAATTGACCAATCCTTGACCAATGGGACATTGTTTTCCAACATAGGATCTCTGAACTGAGGCTTTTCTTCTTCACCTGTGATGTAACTTATCAATTCTTTGCTCATAAGATGATCTTCCATCCTCATTGAACATGCTGGATAGTTCTCTCTATCCAACTTCTCTATTTGAAGAGAATCTCCCATCCTTTCTTCACCTGTATATTGAATTCTTCAACCTTTATGAGTAATAGATGTACCTTTACTTCGAATAATGTTCCTTTTGTCTTCCTTGATGTCGTATAACCTCCTTCTCAAGCTTTGCCCTCAAGCTTTCACCTTTCGAACCTTCAGATATTGAATTCTTTGTGTCTGCAGCAGTCAGGGTCCTCCTTCCTTCAATTCTGATGCTTCCTGCTCTGATACCACTGATGGAGAGTGTTAATCTCCAAAAGAACAAGCTACTCTTGTAATTAGAGCACCTCTATAACAAGAGTAACTCAAACTTTCACCAATTTTAGAGGATCAATGATTAATTATGAAGATTTTGAAAAATCTGTGAAGGAGATAACTACACAGAAAGTCTGTTGCACATATCTCTCTCATTACCTTATCAATTGTGTAAAGTTTTTTATGAAACTTTGCACACGCTGTCGCCTACAGTTTCCGCACCTTCTCCAAGTTGAATCACTCCAAAAGATTCAGTGTATCTTGAGAAATGAACTCAACAAGTTACCTCATTAACATCAAATTTTGCGCCTATTTCAGGAAACAGTGAACACTTATTCACATATGAATGTTCCTACACGTAATTCTCACAGCCTGTTTACAATTAGGCTCTCAAACGTTAACCATAGACTCATTAACTATGGACTTAGACATCTACAAAAGGATTCTTGAAATTATCAAGCATAGAAGGAGAATGCACAGAAACATCGGGCGCAATTTTTCTTCCATTTCTGAAGAAATTTACAACTGAGTGATGAGAGCGACTCAACTCACTTCTAAGATGTCTAATAACTCATACAACTACTGATTACTCTATTCTCATGCTCTCTCATATTTGCCCCGACTTTAGGCAAATATTTACAATATCATGACTATACAAAAGTATAAGTGAACTATCTCTGAATTAATGTACATATGTGTACACATCTTCATCCTCTGAATATGCACTTCCTCCATGCTTCATAATTTGAACTTTCCTTCAATATTTGACTTCCAAATCTTCATTAAAACTTCAATTGTTGATTGCCCTACACCAACATCTTTTTCATGCATGTTGTTTACATACACTATAAATGTTCTACAACCATCATGTATACCTTTAATTATCTACATAGCACAAATAAGGATACATTTAGGGCTATAGGCATCACCTAGAATATGAATAGATTCATCATCTAGCCCTCCCAAAGAATTGTGCGATCCACCAAATTTAAAAAAAGTCAAGTTTCTCTAAAACTTTCGCAAAAATCCATGCGATCGTAATCTGGTTTCTATCTTTAACGTACTTGTCAAAAATAGGAGAAAAACACCAAAAGACATATCCAAAAATATCCATAATTAGACATGGTGACACGTGAGCATCAAAATCACGAATTCGAATATAATTAGATAAGCCCTCGTTTTGTTTTGTTTGAAGTGTTGGAAAACGGCACTTTTCAAAGGTCTGTAACTCAAAAACGGTGAGTGAGTTAGCTTAAGCTTGTGAGAGACACTTTTATTCAATTTTGCGATCTGCATGATAGTGTTAGAGACGTCCGAGGTCCAAATCCACTTCCAAATGCCACTTCTGAGCCCTGCAAGTTTCAAAATTCTAGAGAGAGAGTAAAATCAAGGCATTTTCTTACAATGAAATAAATGTAGGACCCTGAACGGGGTACTTAAAACATGATTCACAAAAATTTCACACAGACACTTTTATTCTCTTATAGTTTCTCTACCTTTCTCTCATACAGAGTTTTCCTTAATTCTTTCATCTTCACCTTCAAAATTCCACTAGAAAACATGATGCAAATAAGATCTAGAGAGAGAATATGAAACTTGTCAACCCAAAAATTTTCCTACATGCATGAAATGATCTAATTATTCATTCTACACATTATCTCCACAATGAAATTCAGAAAGCTCAAAATGAATTATTTCACTAGAAAAGAGGCCTATTACAACATGTGTATATATGTGTATGTGTATATATGTGTATGCAAGTGTAAAACCCTAAAACCTTAATCTTAAAGATCTAGACCTAAAACATGTATATATGTGTATGCATGTGTATATTTATGTATATGTCTATATGTATTATGTATGTTTATGTGTATATGTGTGTATGCATGTGTATAAATCCTAAAACCCTAATCCTAAAGACCTAGACCTAAAACATGTATATGTGTGTATGCATGTGTATATATTTGTGTATGTGTATATCTATGATGTGTGTTTATGTGTATATGTGTGTAAGCATGTATATATGTATGTAAAAACCCAAAACCCTAATCCTAAAACCTTAAACCCTAAAACATGTATATGTGTGTATATGTGTGTATGCATGTGTATATATCTATGTATGTGTATATCTGGCATGTATGTATGTATATGTGTATGCATATGTGTGTGTATGTATGTATGCATATGCATGTTTTTATGCATACATGTGTGTATACATGTACATATGTATGTGTGTATGCATGTGTGTGCATGTATGTATGTATGTATGTATGTATGCATATGCATGTGTGTATGCATATGTGTGTGTATGTATATGCATGTGTGTATGTAATATGTATGTGAGTGTGTACGTATATATTTGAGTGTGTTTGTGTATATATATGTGAGCGTGTATGCATATGTCTATATGAATGCATGCATGCATATGCATGTGTGTATGTAATATGTATGTGAGTATGTGTATGCATATGTGTATGTATATGTGTGTACACATATGTGTCTAATGTGTATGCATGTGAGAGTCTATATAATATATACATATTTAAGTGTATGTATATGTGTATGTATATGTGTATGAATGTGTGTGTATGTATGTGTGTGAATGTATGTATGCATGTCTGTATATGTGTGTGTATGTATGAATGCATATGCATGTGTGTATATGTGTGTATGAATGTATGCATGCATATACATGAGTATGTGTGTGTATCTCTCTTTCTCTCTCTTTATCTCTCTCTTTATCTCTCTCTCTTTTCTCTCTCTCTAATAAAGAACAAAACAATCATTTACATCTATGTGTGTGTATGTATCTCTATCTTTTTTTCTTTCTCTCTCTCATTCTCTCTCTCTTTCATCTCTCTCTCTCTTTCATCTCTCTCTCTTTCATCTCTCACTCTTTATGTTTCTCTAGATCTCTCTCTTTTTCTCTCTCTTTCACTCTCTCTTTCTCTCTCTCTTTCATCTCTCTCTCCCTCCCCCCCCTCTCTCTCTCTCTCTCTCTCTCTCTCTCTCTCTCTCTCTCTCTCTCTCTCTCTCTCACACACACACACACACTCACTCTATGTCAATAGAGAACAAAAAAAACACTTACATTGATGTAGTTCTTTGGATCGTTGTCATCAAAGCCACTTAACGTTGTCCCTCGTCGGATTCCAAAGAACTAATGCCAAAAAGCTCCTACAAAACTAAGGAGAAGAGAAATTAGAAAAGAAAAAACACGGAGAAAGAGAAAGGGTGTAAGAGTGTGCATGATACTTGCCAAAATTTGAGATCTAGAGAGAGAGAGAGAGAGGTGTAAAGGTGTGTGTGTACACAATATGATCCCAATGGAGGCCACACACACAAACTTGACAGTAGTAGAATTGAGCTTAAAACATGAGAAAATGTTGAATTTTTTCTCTTGGGTCCGGTTATGTTAAATGCTCCGTCGATATATGCGCCAGTATAGGCACTGGTATGAGCGTCGATATGAGCATCGTTATTTTTGATGCGTATACCGGTCATTTATTTTTAACGGTTCTACCGATAATCAAATGACCATCAGTATGGCTTACATGCTTTTTTCAACCATTTTCAATGGTCATAACGATGCCGAGGCATGATCGTTGGTATGGAAAATGTTGGTATGCCCCTCATATGGTGTAGTGAATGCATCTCTGGCATCATGAAGACTCAACCATAAACTTGTCTCCATAGGAGTGGCAATAGGTTTACAGTCTTCAAGGCCAAAACGATGCAATAATGTGTCAATATATTTTGTTTGACACAAAGTTGTTCCACCATCAACTTTCATAAAGTGAATGCTCAAATAATGATGCAAGTACCCCAAATCTAACATTTCAAATGAGGCATGCAAGTCAACCTGAAAATCAGCAATATGCTTCTCAGTAGGACCAGTGAGCAGCATGTCAACAACATCGAAAACAATGATCAAAAGCATATCATTTGCATGCTTAACATATAAGGTGCTCTCAATTGGAATATTCTCCCAACCATGTGCAATCACGTAGGCATGTATCTTTTCGTACCAAGCACGTGGTGCTTGCTTCAAACCATATAATGCCTTTTCAACCTGCACACTTGGTTTTCATGCCCTTTCCGCACAAAGCCATAGGGTTGAAAAACATAAAATTCTTCATGCAAGTCACCATTCAGAAACACCGTTTTAATGTCCAACTAATGTACATTCCAACAATGATGAGTTGCAAGTGCAGAGATGCTATGAACAGTAGTCATTCGACATGTAGAAGCAAAGGTCTCATCAAAATCAATGCCTCTTTCTTGAGCATAACCCTTTGCAACAAGCCTAGCCTTATACCTGTCAATTGTTCCATTAGGCTTACACTTCAGCTTGTATACCCACTTAGTGCCAATGGAGGCAAGTCACATAAAGACCAGGTACCAATTCTCATGATAGCATCATATTTTGATTGCATAGCAGCCATCCAATTTTCAGATTTTTTTGCTTCATCAAACAAAACAGGCCCCGTTTTCATCACAAAGACTAGAGGCATCCATAGCATAGCAATCTGATGCAAAAGAAGCACTATGAGATCCTGAAGGAGTACAATATGACAAAGGTGCATCTAATCTGCTATCACGCAAAGTCTACACTAGCCATTTTGGCATAGTTTTTGCCTCCTAAATATGATCTCTCTCATCAACAAGTGCATCATGTAAATCTACATAAAAAATGGAATGATCTGCATCATCACCTGACACCTATAAAGGCTGAGAAATTCCCTCATTTGGACCAGCACTAGACTATCCACCTATAAAAAGAGGTAGCAAATTGTCATACATATCTTTGGAGCTAATTGATGTCTCCTTAGTACATGAAAGTAATGGCTAAATAGCATTTTCCACAAAAACAACACCATGGCTACCCAAGATGCACTTAGCCTGTGGATGATATAGACGATAGTCTTTGCTTTCAAAATTATACCCAACAAAAATACATTTAACTACTTCATCATCCAATTTCCTGAGTTGTTGCTCTGGCACTGATGCATATGCCAGACAACCAAACACATGCAGGTAAGCAACAGATGGCTTGTGAACATGCCAAGCCTCATATGGAGTGATAGACTAGCAATGCTTCATGGGACACCTGTTAAGTACATATATTGCACACATAACAATCTCAAGCTAGAAACTATGTGGTAAAGCCTAACTCTTAACCATACACCTTGCCATCTCCATGAGTGACCTATTCTTCCTTTCAGCAAATCCATATTGTTGAGGTGTATACGACAATGTACACTGATGTTTTATCCCTTGTTTAGCTAGAAATGCATTAAAATCAAAAGACATATATTAACCCCTCGATTAGAATGGAGGGTGCCCATTTTACATGCTGATAATTTTGTTGCCAAAACTAGAATCTGTTTGAAGCACATAAACACCTCCGACTTAGCTTTCAATGGATACACTCATGCATGCCTAGAAAAATCATCAATGAAAGTCATGAAGTAAAGATAGTTCTCAAAAGAAGATGTTTGCATAGGACCATCAACATCATTGTGTACAAGCTGCAATTCTTGAGTATCTCAAATTGAACCATCTTTCGTGAAGGAGGCATGTTGCATTTTGCCCAAAATACAGCCTTCACACACATGTTTACCAAGTGCCTCAAGTTTGGGCAAAGAGGACACCCTTTCATATTTCTGCAAGTGTAGCAAACTAGAAAAATTCAGATGACCAAAGCATGCATGCCAAAGCTTTGCATCTGACATAGCTTGAGAATCTTGAATTGCACATGAAGAATGATTCACATATTCTGCATGATCTATGAGTTTTTACAGCCAATGAGATAAAAATACTAGAAGCAATAATGATGTCGCCATTTGAGAGATCATGAATTGTACATCTATCATCAACAAATTTCACAACCAAGTTGATCTTGGTTAATGTTGAAACTGATAACAGATTTTCTTGATCCCTAGCACAAATGAAGCATCTGATAATGTAAAAAAAATACCACCGACACTAGTCAGAATTATCTTACCAAATTCCGTAATAGAATAAGAGGAGTTGTTCGCACATGTGATAGTATTCCCTATAGGGGCAGTCTCAAGTGAAGTGAAGAAGTTGTCCTGCAAGGTAATATGTTTGGTTACCCCACTATCAAAGTACTAAACGTCTAAGTATACTACAAACATACATTGTTCATGAGAAGATGGATCATAATTACAAACAGTAGTAAATGCCCACTCTTCATTCTACGCAAGATTAGCAAATTCTATCTTGGGTGTAGAGGGCTCTGCAACAACCGTTCCAGCCTCTTACACCATTGCCAAAAAATTTATGCTTTTCTGTTTTCTTCTCATCTCTATCATCCTTCTTTGATTGTGCAGAATCAGCATATTTCTACTTACTAGTAGAAGAGCTTCATTTACCTTTGCCCTTATCACTAGCCTGGAAATCTTGATCTACAACACATATAATAGAATTGTTCTGCCTAGAATGATCTTATTGCAATAGGCCAGAGACTAAATCCTCAAATGTTAAGGCATTTGGATTTCCTTTCATCATCAATCAAAGAGTAGAAGCAAAACTATGACATGAATATGGAAGACCATTCAGAACAGTCTGCACAAGTGAACTGTTAGGCAAGACTTCATCAGTAGAAATGAGTTGCTCCTTCAAATCTTTGGTCTTTGTCAAAAAATTATCCATAGAATCTCCATCATTCATGTGCGCACTCTCGAACTCTTTACAGAGGTAAGCAACACGAGCCTCATTCCTTGCCTAATATAAAGTAGTTATTGTATCCCAAGCATCCATTGCTATTTTGCAAGAGCAAATGTGGGGAATAATGGCATGTTCGACAAATAACTCTATCAATGCATGTGCCTGAGTATCTCTACCATCCCACCAAAGTTGCTCTGCAATAGGTGCAATAGAAAGCACAACATGAATAGGAACCTGAAGAATATCACCATCTGCATCACCTTTAGCAACAATGTTTGCAGGTGAAATAGGATGTTTTTCAATACCCTACACAATATTCCACAGTCCTTTTACAACCAATACATGATGCATCATATAAGCCCATACTAGGTAATTTGTACCATCGAACTTATCCTCAATAGCCAACATACAGAATACATCACTGCTTTTAGCCATGGCCACTAACTAAAATACCATGATATAGAAAAATTACTATATCTCAAAAACTTGAATAGAACTACCCTATCAAGTTCTACTAAAATAATCGTAGACTTCGAGATGCTTATATTGGCGAACTGAAACCTGTATATATCTTTGGCACAAGAAGACAAAATTGCCTACATAGGCACTATGATAGTGCATTTCGAGGTTGAAACGAGCTCGTCTCACAATTTTGACACCACAAAGTGAAGTTGTTTTGAACTCCTAATGGCCCTACATATACTCACCAAATTTCATGCAATTTTGAGACCTTGATCGGAGGAGTGACGAAGATGCCCTAGATGAAGCTGCCACCTGCTCTGATACCAATTATTGGAGTTTGAGGTCTGTAGAAGCATGCAAACAATAGAAGGAAGAAGAAGAAGCTCGGAGCACAACACACAATACTGAATGTATTACCAAGATAATGTACAAAGATTAGTGACACGTTAGCGTTATAGGCATGTATAGAAGCCGAGCAAAAAAATATCCTAAAAAGGGAAAAAAGTGCCTCGTTGGTCCTAGTGTGTTCACACACATCACTACCTAAATAAATCAACAATGGACTAATGAGAATTCCAACAAATATTGCACCTTTTCAACATATTTATTCTAGATTGCCTGATTTTGCACAAGAGCCATGCAATCTAATATTGTTAGGAGTTGCATTAGATGGGATTACTCAGTTTTCAATGAAATCTTGTAAATGGTCAACATGGCCACTAGTAGTTGTCAAGTACAATCTCTCACCATACCTTAGCATTAAAGAGGAACATTTAATGTGCTCACTTTTAATCCCAAGAAAAAAATAAGTTAAAAACATTAATATATATCTTAATCCTCTCATTGACGATCTCCAATAGTTATGGAGAGGTATTAACATCATTTATCTATCAAAAAGCATTGAAAAAAGACACATTATGGTTCGTGGAATTGTGTATTGGACTATACATGATTTTCCAAGATACGGTGTCTATTCAAGTAATGATGTTTCTTTATTTAATATGTATAAAATTGTATGTGAGTTAATCTAATTATATGTTTATGATTTTTATGATGCATGAATATCTACTAAGGGATATAAGGCTTCTTCTTATTGTGATGATTCGTTTAGATTATAATAAGAATCTCAATAAAACTTTTTATCTTCAAAATCAACGGTTCTTCCTTGATGATCATCCATTAAGATGCAAAAGAGAAGTGATACATTTTAATGGAAAGATTGAAATAGGTCAGTGTCCAAAACCAATGAAACCTATGGATTGGTATCGAAAATGGATAGATGGGCCTCTTATAGATCCAAAATCCAAAATCTTCAGTGATGATGAAGAT